>VZSV01000086.1:2575684-2588779 GCA_013398735.1 Nothocercus julius
CACTTGTTTCACACTGGTGGGGAAATAACACTTTGGGGGCCCCTTTTGTGCCTGTCTTATACATAACAGAAGCGTGGAGTTTTATAAAGTCTAATAAATACTCAGCTCTGCCAGATGTTAGTGTTTTCCCCCCTCCCCCCCCCCCTCCTCCTACTAGAAAGGAGGTCAAAATTTGAGTTCCAGACTCTGGTTGACTGCAAATAAGATGGGACTGTTTGTAAGAGACATGTTATGACAGTGTAAATTACTACATTTTAGACGGTGTTAAATATAGAAATGCCACTTAAGTAGGGATGCATTTTGTTCAGTCTCTGATATTTGTCTCGTCAAGACATCCTTGTGCCATGGCATCAGTTTATTATCTTCCCACCTTCCCACTCCGCTCTGTTTAGTGACAATGGTTAACGAGAAGGTTACAGTCTTTAAAGGGTTTCGTGGTGTTGAGGGAAGGGGGACAAGTCACTGCGTAGCCTTTGTGGGCTGACTTCAGATTGGGATAAGGTGGCGAAATTCCTGCTAATAAGGTCTGCCCTTTCCTCCTTGTGAGACACCTCGGGCTCAAGACAGGGAGCTGAGGTGGGTCAAGGATGCGTGAACCTGCAGCCAGGGCCTGAAGGAAGGGCTAGAGCCTGGAGAGAAGGACCTGGCAGGCGACGTGATGCCGCGCGGCTTGAGGAAGCCGAGGTGAGGAAGGAAACCGCTTCCCTTGGATGGGAATGAACAAAATTCACCGAAGTCAATGGTTTGGAAGTTTGTGCTGTTATTTTGGCTAAATGCAGCTTGTTGATGGCTCTATTTCCTTCTCCCATTGGAAAAGCATGTGGTTGGTCTCATTTATAAAATTAAGAAGTACCATTTTCTTTATGGTGTGCTCTCTGTTGCTTCGAAACTGAGTGGTAATTGCATGGAAACTTGCATGGTTTATACCTAAAGGAATCTTAATTTTAATACATACAAAATTACACCTATTTAGGCCTCATTTAGTTAGAAGCAGTGCAGTTTTCCATCAAATGCCTCTCCAAACAGAAGCTGTTCTTGCACTTAAAGCGGATTCTCAGTTGTAACTTTATCTTCCCCACCTTGGTCTCGGCTCCATTAAACTTAATCACCATCATATACTATTACTGCTCAGCTAATGAAAAATAGTTCTCTCCAAAGGTAAAGTGTTATAATTATGAGTTCTGCATGGCCACAATAGCTTTTGTGCCGTCAATGCTTTTTTTTCCATTTTAAAAACTGGTTCATTTTGTGCTGAGCAAAAGGACAGAAGCGCTTATGGGCCGAAGTAATGCGTCTCAGACAATGTGAAAAATAATCGCATAGGGTTACAAGGCCACAGATAAAAATTTTGCAAGAGGTTCCTGTCCCCGACATGGCTCATCAGACAGATAAAGCTCTTAAGTGGGCCAGCATTGCCCAATAAATTAGCAGCAAAGGTGCTTCGATTCAGAATAATACTGGGCTGCCTTTAAATTTATAATCACAGTGAGTTGTGATGAGGTATATGGTCTGGGCGGGGAGGCTGGCTGGCCCCAAGAGGAGACCTTCAGGCTACAGCTCCTGTAGATACATCAGCAATTTCCAGAGCCGAAGGATCAAACCCAACCGACCTGAAGTGAAATTGTTTGTTTGGATATTCCCAATATCAAATTGAAGAGTTTGACAAAACTATTGTATTTTGCCTCTGCACTAAGTGCATTTTGCATTCTTCCTCTAATCCCTTAAATAAAAAGAATCCAACATGAAAAATTCCTCATCTGTGCTATTAAAAATATGTTCTCGTGTATATTCTTATGGTGCACTTCCAGCTGTACAAATACAGATGATTAGTAGCCATACACAAATAAAGCGGGATTTTCAAAAGCAGTCTAACTACTCCCAGCCTAAACTACTTGGAGTAAAAGCAGGGAGTTTATAATTAAATTCACTAGGAGCTGAGCTAGTCCCCTGCTGAGTGCCTTCAAACATTCTTTTCCATAGTCTCTACTGGGAGAGAAATATACTGTATTTATAGCCATTCTGTTTCAAAATAAACATGTCAAACTGTAAATTATAGCTAGACAGAGAGATGGGCTCAAGCTGAAAAATTCAGATCCAGGTTTCCAGTATTTTGTGCTTTAGATGAGTTTCTCTGTGGGTTTTGGGCTTGAGGATCTGGGACTAGTCTTTCATTTGGGTCTAGCTTCCTTCCTTGTATTTGGAAACTTGGGTTGTGGGGCTTACGCACTCATGTGTGGGTGTGTGAGGGGACCTTATTTGACCCGTGGTTGCCGTTATATTGCGTCCTGGGTGAGTTACTAATTCCTGTTGGCTCCAAGGTGCGATCCAGGAATGTGTTTCTTTAGGCATGTTCCCTCCAAGCTCTCTGCCCTTGGGTATATGGCAACCCACTGCCTTTGCAATGGGAGCAACGCGTATCGGGCTTTGCTCTGCATTCTTGTTTCACGTGGCTCTGCGTCTCTCCTTCCTTCCATGCTCCGTACAGGTAAGAACTGGGTAGTTCAACACCAAACAATGTTGGTAGCGTAACTACTTTTAATACTGTGGGCCAGGTGCTGCGGGACAGACCCAGCCTCCTTCTCCAGGCAGGAGAATGCAAAAGGGAAACCACAAAGAGAAACCAAGGGAGCTTTGGCTAATTGGGGAAAATGACAGCAGCGATGGGTGCATTGACAGTCCCAGGCTTGTTTAAACATTAAAGCTCAGGCAGAAAGCAGTGGGGGGGATTTAAAAAAAAAAAAAAAAAAAAAAAAGTTACCATAACGACGGGCACGTGGAGGCTGTTGGCGTTCCCGGGCAGTGCGGCAGGCGCTAGGGACGTGCGCATCTCCAAAAAAGGTGCGTGTACTTTGCAGCTGTTTTCTCGGCACTGGAGATGTCCTAATAAGCAGGTACGTTGTTCCACGTGTCTAGTCGTGAGTGGCAATGAATGGCTGCTTCACTTCTGCTGACCCTCTTTTCTTCCCTCTTGACCTTTTCCTTTTCTAGCCTGTCACAAATGAATAATGATTATTAAAGGAAGGAGAGAGGGAGGGAGAGGAGGAAAAAAAAGAAGTAAAAAGATGATGCTTGAGGGAGAAGAGGGGCTTGGGAACGTGAAGGCGGGTGGAAGTGTGTTATGTAGCATTTGTTTTCTCCTCTGCCATTTTATTGCTTTTCTGGGAGCCCTGCCAGAGAAATGGCGCGGAGCACTTTAATTAAAGAAAGCTCTGTGAGTGCTCCAGCTGTTCCTCATGTGACCGGCCCCGCTCCGGGGAAAGCAGAGGATGCTCCCTGCTGCCAGCTCGCCCAAATCAGCGTTAACCTAATTCCCGACCACACACTGTCAGGCGTCTGGGCAAACCTGCCGCGTTCCGGGCATTGCCTGTGAGCCAGACCTGCTGTTCCCGGTGTCCTCGCATATCCGCAGGCAGGATCCGGCGGCGGGATTGCCTGGGGTGACCGGGGCGCGCACGGAGGTGCGGCCTCGCTTACGCTGTTTTCCTCTGCCTGTGGCGACGTTCCCTACCCTTAAATGAAGCCCGCTGCCTGCGGGGAAGGATATTCTGGGGGTGAGGGCTGGGGCCCTGCTCAAGTTTCTGGGGAGGCAGAACCTGGCTGTGAGCAGGGATGACTAATTCTTCAGCTGTAACCTAGATCTGAGATGCCCTGGGCTCAGGGAAGGCCAGACTGTTGTTTTTCACTAGCTTTGGAGGAAAAAAAATTACGTGGAAAAGAAGCAGCTGGTTATGCCAATGCACCAAAGTTGAGATCGGAGATGTGAGTCCGAAAGGCGTGGCATGGATGCAATAGTAGTGCTAAGAAAATGTGGATAAAACGAAGTTTCACAAGGGATGGAAATAGTCATCATCACCCTTTAATAAAACTGCCATATAAACTTATATAAATATATTTTTAAAATGAGTTTCCTGTGAAAGTGTTTTCTGAATGTAGGTTCTTGTGGAAGAAACCATCTGCTGCACTAATGTAGGTGACACAGTCCCTTAAGACAATACCCTGGATCTAGTTCTGGCTTACGCTATAAGGCCCCTTCCTCGGTCCTCTGCCTGTGCGAAGGGCAGTAACATAAATGTGGTGCTGTTTATGCCCAGAGTAAGACCATTTTCCAATGCCAGACAGGTGTAAAGGAGCTTTTTTGAGAGGCAAACCTGTGATTTCCACAGACAGCTAATGTAATAAAACACCGTACTTGTGCTACGGCTGCTTGGTGGCGTTACTGCCGTCGTGAATGTCACTACTGACGTGCTAATTTAGGTGCAACATGCTATGTTTGAGTGTAGCCTAACGGGTTTCAGAACCAAAGTGTTTTATTGTACTTTTACACATATCACCTACTGTAACATTAAATCTTTCCTTTCCTACTAGCATGATAGGTCCATGTAAGATTTTTTTTTTCCCCTCCTCCCCTTCCACATCCTGATAATTGTTCCTCCTTCATTACTGGTGCTGCAGTCTGTGGGGTGCCCTCAAGTACAAAAAGTAGCAGATGAGGGAGGAGAAGTTGTATGTGTAGGGACCTTATCTGGAGGAGGAGGGAAAGCTGTGGGACCTGGGGGTAGTAAAGACGGGCTGGACTTCTTCCACAAAAGGAAAATGGAGGTAAAATCTGATAAGGGGGAAATATTATCTCAACATGACAGGAAGAAAGAATTCTTCCTGGGTGAAAGATCAGTGTGCAGATGGCAGACAAGAACCCTGCCTGTAACGTTTTGTCCATCCTTGTCAGAAGTCTTCATGGTGACTAATTGGCTGTTGATACATATTTAAAAAATTTAAGAAAGGATCATCACAGGTCTTGCTGGTGGAAAAGCCTTGGTGCCAGCTGTGGGTAGCTTTTGGTCAGGAACTGGAGGCTCCAGAGGCTGTTGTGAAATGTTCATTTTCTGTATTTCTTGTTTCCTGTGAAACTTGAATGATGCTCTAGGCTCTTTGCTTATATACCCGGCAAGTTGTCATTGCTTTTATTTAATGAACCTCCAAGTCTGACAATGTGTTTTCCTCAGATACGCAGATACGTGGCTGAGCTGCATTTACGCAGGCCCGGGTGTTGGAGTGGCTCGTGTTTTGGCCGTTATAATCTTTTCCTCCTGTGCACTGACCGCATGCTCTTCTGTTGGCTGGAAATCCGAGTAGTGCAGAGCCTCTTTCTTTCACACTCAGAGGCCAATTTTCTTTCAGTGACACCATCTGTTCATTAGCACCCCAGTTCTTTCTTTCTGAAGTGATTTATCTGTTTCTGCAGTCCATTTTTTCCTTGGGTGATGCAGTTACTGGAGTTTTTCACTTCTCTGGCCCTGCCCTTCAGCTCAGTACCAGATTGTGTCCTCCATCCATGCAAGTTATTTCTTTATTTATTTTGCTTACTACACCAAAAGTTTGCTCTTCACATCCCTCTGAGGTGAGGTTTGTTTGTCCTGACCTCTTTGAAGGACAGACTGAGAAGCAGCAAGAACTTCCTGAACTAAAGGGAGCTGGGTAAGATTGGTGCTTGCATAGGCTGCAGAAGAGCAACTTGCTGCTCTGTGTATTAGGTGCTGAGGAGTAATATGACCCTCTTATTTCACAAATGTGTGGGTTACTTATTAGAAGAATTATTTCCAAAGCATATCTAGAAGTAGTGTTTATAGCACCCAGGTTTACTTCATATCTTCTAATAAGCTTTTCCCTTCTGCAGCCCAGGTTCCCCTTCCATTTACAGGTGGGTTACCATCCTTTCATCACCCTTTATTTATTTGCTTATTTTGTCCATGTGTTTGTTGATTTCCTTGAGCTGTATGATTAGCAGCATATAGGACACCCTGAGGACACAGAACACAACAGGGAGACATGCAAGCTACTAGGCATCCTCATGGTATTCTGAGCTTTGAACCAGGGTTGTGTCATCCCTGCATAACTGTTACTGGCAGGAGATCTGTTCCCATTGTCTAACTGCTGCTGTTGTGTGAGTTGTTCTCTTAGTGGTTCTCCTTTGATTCCCTTACATGTCAACACCAGCAACTGAGCTGCTTTCTTGGTCCAAGCCCTGCTCCTGCCACCCCTCTGGGCTCTGTCCCATACTCTACAGTCATCAAGAGCCTTATCTCTGGCTGTAGCTAGCTCATCCTATGTGCAATTCACACCATAGATTGGGCTTTTGTGCTTTGCCACTGCTTCAACTAGCATTTGGTGACCAGCTGCAGACATGCCCATATAGGCATAGTGGTCTCTGGTCTATGGCATTTATTGTAGCTAGCTGCTTGGCTTGGCACTCGTAGCTCCTTTTCCCTTCATCTTATGTTGAGTGAAGGAAAACTACCGTGCATGGGAAGCAGAGACTTTATTTCCATTGACTTTTTGAACATTGGTTTTCTTCCAGTAAAAACAGGGATGCTGTAGCAGATGGATAAATGGGTTTAATTCTGACACAAAGTCAGGATATGGCTAAGGTCACAGACTGCAGAAGGGATACCCAGCCTGGCAGCTTCAGTGCACCCAGTCCAACTATTTCGGGGTAACTATGGCTTCTTCTCTGCTCTGTGTCTCTTCAGGCTGATTGTGGTCACCTTGTTCATGCGTCTTGCAAGGGATGGCAGGGTGAAAGGATGCGAGGCTGTAGAGCTCAACTGGATCAGTACTGCCAGACCTAGAAACGCTGCAGCCTAAGATAGTGCTATAGAGCTGTACAAACAGGCTTATAACTGAAACAATTCCTGCCTACGAGAGGATACCTGGGAAGACACCAGAAAGGGAATAAGTGGTCTGCTGCACAGTCAGACGTCAGAGAGAGATCAGACTGGGGCCTGGGGAGAGAGCTCATGAGTAGGTAAGGGAGCACTGCATGGTGAATTGCTCCTCATAGCTGGAGGGAGAGGGACAGTCCTTGGCATTGAAAATGACATTTGAAAATGGATGAGCAGGCAGAGATGACCCAATTTCAACTCTGCTTCTCCGGCTGAGGTTGCCATGTAAAGTACATCAAGGCAGGGTGGTGGTTGCAGCTGGCCGAGCCTGCATGGGGTGAACCTCACCAAGGTGCCTCTGAGCAGGCTGGCACGTCCCTTCACCACCACGGTGTCATGCGGTGAGGCTAGCATGGTCCTGAAAGCAGGCAGTGGGGTCATGCCAGGTTTGGGGTGGCCCAATTAGCAGGGAAGGGTTTTGCTAGAGCAGCTTAGCACTGCTGTGGCTGTTCAACCCTAGCTGGTCCCATGGGGAGCTGGGATCTTTGCATGAGGCTGCACTCCACTCCACAGCATAGCCCTAATATCCCCCTGTCTTTCCTCCAGAGGAGTTCTGGCCACTATGCAACCTGCAGAGACAGAGATGGCAGCATTATTTCAAAATAAGTACATGAAGCACAAAGCAGATGAGTTGACCACTCAAAATAGGCTGGGCAGCCACCTCTGCTCTTCCCAGCTCCAAAATGAAGAATGTCCTTTGGCCAATCATGCCCTTGTGCACTTTGGCAAAATTGAAATCAGGCCTAGTGCTGATTTCAGCTCAGTTTAGATCTTGGTTCCCACTCATTTCTGTGAGCATTGAAATATGTCTAGTGTTATGATACTAACATACCGTGCATCATAAATATTAGAGCAGTGTTTTGCACACAGCCTCCAGTAACTCCTAAATGACTTTCTGCACAGGAACGGTGATACTGCAAGTATGGTAAAGTGGCTCATAAAAACCCACGCATGCTGCACATTCCATCAAAGCTAGTAAAACATTACTTTAGCTATAGGAAAATAATACCTTTCTCAAGCAGGACAAGGCAGCTGACTGCATTTCTATGTAGAATGTGTCCTGGCTACTTGTAAAGCACTACTAGGAGAGAGGATTTTTACAGTTGTACCGATCTGTACTTGAGCATCCAGCTCAAGGTGCTGACGGACAGGCAGTGTCCACTGTGACATTGGTTTGATGCTGGTGGACCCAGTGGAGTTGCAGTAGGAAAAAAAAAAAGCAGTGAGAAGCAGTGGTGAGTCCAGCCTGGAGTGCCTAGGGAATGGGTGAACTGATAAAATAAGAAGTGCCTTAAAGTTTTTTCAAAAACTGAACTCTCATCTGAATTCTGCATTGTCGGGTTTCAGTTTTCAGGTGGTAAATGAAAAGCTCAATTGGATCATAGGCTGAAGGAGAAATCATATGTTTCCATTGGTCCTGATTAAATGTGTGATGGTGATAGTACATCTATCTTAACACAGCCAGGACTTGTGGTGCCACTCTCTGTACTAACAAAGAGGAAATATCAGGCCCTGCCCTATAGCAGTTGCAATCTAAATTTAGGAGTGGAAACAGCAGGCAGGTACATACATATGGAAGGAAGCAGTGCTGTGATGCCAGCCAGAGGAGCAGGCTGTGGTGACAGATTTGCAGCAGCTTAGCCAGGTTTTAGGGGTGTCAAAGCAAAGGAAAATATGAAGGCTCAGTTCAGCATACAGAGCAGGATGCTGAAAGCATGACAGAAAACAGCATCATAGGCTGACCTCTTAGAGGTGGCCTCTTGACCCAGAGATAATGGGTAGTGAGGAGAGTGGGAGGAAAATAGGAGTAAGAAGCTTGTGTTGGACTTAATACTTTGAAGGGAATTTTGGGGGGGTGTATAAGTGTGAACAGGTAGTGATGGATTTTTGTGGCAGTGTTCAGAGTGATTCTAAAGTGGTGAAAATTAAAACTCTTGAGTAGCAGAAAAGGTGATGTTGCCCTAATTGAGACACTGAGAATTTGGTGGTACTGATGGCTGGGCAGAAAGACAAGAAGGGCTGTATCTGAGTGGTGTCACAAGTAATGGACTTGCAAAATTTAGCTTGGAGGTGCTGAACTTTGGGAGGATTCAAGGGGGAAATTATCCCTCAGATGGATGAACCTGTAAGGCTCTGGAAAGGAAAGAGAGGAAGTCTCCAGTGTGTCTCATGGGCTTTATCTAGGTTCACATGGAGAGACAGTGCAAGGGTTTTATGCACCTCTGGAACTGGGTTTGAACCAGGAGTTGCCCCTACAGATGTGAGAGTTGACCTTACTCTTGTGGTGGAGGAAGCCCAAAGGCAGGGCTGGAAGAAGGTGGTGGCATCAAGGGCAAAATGCAGCAGGACCTTCTTGGTGGGGGATAAGGAAGATCTGGAAGATCCCTGGATATTCAGGGATATTGAGGGAGGTATGAGTAAAAACAAGACAGAAAAGTATCATGAAAAGTGCAGCAAAATTAATCCTCAGAAACATGAGTGAGCAGGGGGATGTGTAAGGAGGATGGAGGTAGAGAGCTGTTCTGAGACTATGGAAAAAGCTATCTGGAAAGCAGGGATTCATTATGGCCAGAAACTGTGCATCCTGAATGTCTTCTTTTGATCTCAGTATGAACTTTACTAAAATATTTCCCTTTTTCTGGCAAAGGCGAGGTTTCTAGACTCTGCAGCTGCTCAGAGAATTTAACTTTCTTATCAGGATGATGGCCAACATTGCAATGACAGTACGCAGATGTTCGGGGCCCCTGCAGTCTTGACTGTTTCACCACCTGCCTTAGGACCAGTCCCAGCTCTTGTTGTTGACTGACTGGAAACTTCTGCCTTGTGCTGAGCGACTGTTTATCAAACTTGAGATGCTCTGAATAAAATAATTCCAGTTCCAGTGAACTCAGATGTTTCAAGAGAACTTTGCTCTCATTCCTATATCTTCCAGCAGCTCCAGCCATCACTGACTCTGGCACCAGCGATTTGAGCTAAGTAGGAGGAAGTAGAGGAGTAGATGCAGTACTTCTTTAGTCACTGCCAGGTTATCGTGATGGCTGATGCAATGTTTTGGCATCTAAACCATAGCAATGAAGGTTTGTGTTGCAGGACTTGGTTCTAACAGGAACCTTAAAGCCTTTTTCAAAAAACACTTCACTGAAATGGCAAAAAGCCAAGGCATAGTACACAACCTCTGAGCACTCCAGGAGTTTTTTTTGTAGCAGCTGGATGAGAAATGAGTTGATAGAGATTAAGCAGGAGGAGTTCAAGGTGCAGCCCTTCTGATGATTTTTTTCACTGTGCTGGATTGTCTCAGGGCTCCTTTAGCTGAATCCAACCCATACTGAACCCCTTTTCCTCGGCTGCCTCCTCGCTGCTGAGCTGCCAATCTCTCTGTACTGGGACGAGGGGTGTGAGGGAGAACTGTTTGCCCTTTTCTTCCAGTGGGAAAGCAGGGAACACGAGCACAGGCACTTCAGGCTGTAATATGGTAACAGATTTGCCCCCATCACTCACTTCTAGTGCTACTAATAAAGCAAGAGAGGGAAATTCCTCAGACAATGCGAGTTCTCTGTGGTACAGAAGAAACTGCAGTCCTGCTCTTCCCTTCTTTGTTCAAGTGAATGGGCAAACTGATGGTCATAATACAGACTAATGCTATGAGATTGGCTAAGACGATGGAGAGTATGCTGGAGGCCCCCAGCAGAGGCCGATGTACAGGGGAGGCTGAGAGGTGAGGGCAGTGGAGTCTTGCCCTCCTCTAGCAGTGCCTGCTGTTGTGTGGCTCCACGGCTCGGGGCAGAAGAGCGGCAGGGCACAAAATCCCCAGCCCTAGTGTGGCTGCTTCTCACCAGGGGCAGGGAAATAACCCTCTAACTGCATGGGAAGGTGACAGGTCATAGTGGGTGAGTTACTGAAGTTAGAAAGTTTTTCTCCTAGAATCATAAAATCACAGAAGGCTTAAGGTTGGAAGGGACCTCCAGAGATCATCTAGTCCAACCCCCCTGCACACGCAGCGTCACCTAGAGCAGGTGGCTCAGGACGGCGGCCAAGCGGGGTTGGAAGATCTCCAGAGGAGACTCCCCAACCTCTCTGGGCAGCCTGTGCCAGGGCTCTGGCACCCTCACTGTCAAGAAATTGTTCCTTAAGTTAAGGAACTTTTGGTGCTTCAGTTTGTGGCTGTTTCCTCTAGTCCTCCCTGAAAAGTAGGAAGCTCATTTTCAGGGTTTTAAGACTTGGTCTTGGAAGGACAGATGCTGCTACCAGCTGTCGCTAGAGGTGGGAAAACCACCTTCTCGCAGCATTGCCGGCAGAATTTGATCTCTGTGCCAAGGAACCTATGAGTTTAAGCTCTGTCTTTGCTTTTCCTCTGTCTCCTGGCACCTTGTGTATAGCTGGCACAGTGTCATATCTGCTCCCTGGCTCCTCAGCCCCAAAAAGGGCATGAGGAGAAGCTGCAGAGCAGGGTACAAGAGTACCCGCCATGTCCAGTGTGTGCTTGTGTTGTCTGCAGCCTGGCGGAGCAGCGTGCGTGCTGCGGGGCTGGGTGCTGTGGTGTGTGGCACCTTCCTCCTCCCTGCATCTGTGCTGCATGAACTCCTGCACCATTAAACCCATCGGGGCACCTGTAGGTGCCATAACCAGTGTGTTCCAGCAAGGCTTGAAAGGCCCTGCTGTGGTCAGGGCCTACTCTCCCATGCCACCTCTGGTGGTTGGTTGGGACAGATGCAGGTGTCCCAGCCGTGTTGTGTTTTCCCATTATCCAAAAATGTTGAGATTTTCTTACTCTTTTGGGGTTGGCAGACGCTGATGGCAATTGAAGGCTGTCCTTGGGCTGGCCACTTGCAGTTACGCTGGAGTGTTGCTCTGTCCTGTAAAAACAGCCTCACGATTTCCTTGTGGCCCTCTTGTCCATTGCCAGGTTGCTGCTCAGGCTAACGTGCTCGACGCCCTCCTGGGAAGGGGGTGCCCCTGTGATGGGGAGGTGAAGCAGATGTGGTCTGACACGCAGAGAGGCCGTTCGTTTGGGAGAGCCTGCCTCTCCTGAGCTTTTGTGGCAGCCCGTGGAGCTCCCCAAACTAGACCAGATGGGGAGACTGCTGTGCCCAGGCCAGGGTGGGGAGAGGCTCCCACACCGAGGGACCCTCGCCTGTAGTGCCCCAAGGAGCAGCCGAATGAACGTGCGTGCCTGCACGTGCCGACGCTTTAGTCACTTCTAAGCTGTTCTGCCTCCCATGCAAGTCCCTCCCCTCTCAGCAGAGCATCGGAAGAGAGCAAAGGGGAGCTCCCTATCCCATTCCCCGCTGGCTCCTGTAAAACCTGTGCATGTCCTTTCTTCTGACCAAGAAACTACTGAAGAAGGGATCTTTCTTCTTTCTCCCTTCCCTCCCGCCCCTCTATTTTTGTAAAGAGAACAATCTTTCAGCATTACGTTAATAAAAACAATAAACTCTCCTCTGTCAGAGTTGGAGCGTCCTACATATTGCAAGGCCTTGGTCTGCTCGAAAAGTGTGCTAAGGAGGTGGTGTGTGCCTGGCTGCCTGTTGCTTCTTGTCTTGGCTTCCCAGGAAATCTAAAGCTGCTTTTGCTGTTGAGCAATACAGGAATGTATAGGAAGGGTCTGATCCAAGGGCCATTGAGCGCTGTGCGGTACATAAACTGCAGAGGATTTTGGACAAAGTCTTAAAGGGGAAAAAATCCAGGAGGGATTTTCAGCCTCCCGCCCAGGAGAGCAGCAGCGCGCAGCCGGGGCCATCCCGCTCTTTGTTCCTCGGGGTGGCCGCTTCCTCCGCCTGACTCGGCACAAAGAGCCTTTAGCTTTTGGGAGCTGGCACAAAACCGAGGAGTGAGTGGCAAAATGCGTTTAGTTCCTCTGCTTTTGTAAACGGCACGTCTGGCTGCCAAGGGAAGTTTCCGTATCCTGCTGCCTTCTGTTAGCCAGGGCTTAGCCGGGCCCCGCTGCGCTTGCGGGTCCTCGGGCTGTGACCGGGCTCTGGGAATTTTGCTCCTTCCTTTGTACATGGGTGGGGAAGACAACGGTCAAGTGTTTTCAGATCTTCTGACTGATTCTTGTTTATTACAAAAGTTGGCTGTCTGGGCTTGCTTCCTGACGCTGCTCGGGTGTCCCGGGGAAGTTTGCTTCCCTTCTGCCGAAGCTGAGCCTTTTCTGGGCACGGAGGGGCTGGTCTGAAGTCTGGAACTTGAGGAAGATGCTGAGACGACAGCTCAGGCCTCAGTGCCCTATCTCAGGCCAAGAGGCCAGGGCAGAGGGGTTGAGTCTGCGGCTGCTGGTGATGCTTCTTGCTCTTCTGGCAGAGATGTTTGCCCCTGTGACAGGGAGAGAAAAGTTTTCTACTTTGGGAGTGTTTGGGCCTTTTTTTTTTTTTTTTTTTTT
>VZSV01000086.1:2588784-2660422 GCA_013398735.1 Nothocercus julius
TTTTTTTTTTTTTTTTTTTTTAAATGTCCGCTGGATCTCTGATGTGAATCCAGATACTGAAGTGCTGTAGCCGGAGGGGCTGTCTTCTAAAATACACCTTTCTAGTAGCAAAGGCAGAGCTTAGGTCCATTAGGCTGGAGTAGTCACGGGCAGCTATCGTGCTGGATCAGCTGAAGATAGCACAGGCATACTTATTCTTGCATGCATGCATAATATTGAAAAGAAGACTAAGTGAAAATCTGCCATTTGTTTGACAAGAACATCATCTAGTCTTGGGAAAACTCTGCTCAATGGCCGCGTTTTATGCAGAAGAGAAGCCAGACAACTCTGTCTGCACTCCCCCTGCTCAACCCTGCAACGCGCGCAGAGAATCTCTGAAATGTGTTGTGTGTTTGATATGAAAAGCATGCAAGACTTTTCCCATTTTCTGAGGGGAATTAATATAATAGAGCTGTCACCTTTCATCAGTCAAATTTTGTGGCAGTTAAGCTCAGGGGGTAGTAGCAGAGAGAAGGGCATGCGAAAGGTGCGGAGAGAGCTGGAATTTGCATAGTTGAGAGGAAGGGATTTTCCGTGTGCCTCTAAGTCTAGTGAAGAGCTGTTCTTTGGGCCTTATTTCTGTTAGTGATCCTGGTGGTTTGGGCTCGACTGAACCCACTTGGGTTCAAACATCTGGCTATGCAGCAAAAGTTGTTGCCAAAGAATACAGATTTTATTTTTTATGAGTGATTGTCAGGGTTATATAGAAGTATGCTTAAAATTTGCGACCGTTTTCCTTGCACTGAGCCATGCTACTCCCTCTCACACTCCTTCCTGAGGATGGCTGCACTGCTGAATGGGACTCACAACTGGGACACCCGTGTCCCATGGGTTAGTTCCTGGGATGGGGGGTGGTACAGATGTACAGATGTGTACATCCGTATGGTGCAAACGGATGTACATGCAATGGATGCTGGTGCAAAAGAGCCTTTATTTATGCTGGTCTGATGCTTGTTTTCTTGTGCCAGCACTCCCTTCACCCCAAAACCCAACCCCCCCCCATAGTGTGACCAGGAGATGCAGAGAAGTGGACACTGCAGAGATGGGAACTGAAAGACAGGTTACTGAAAGCGCATATGGTTTCCAGCAGCAATGTTTTCTCTAGCACCAAATTTAATATTCTATATATTTAATATCCCATATGAGATTTTAAATTCTGTGCATTCAAAATTTTATACTATGGATGTAGTCACTGTCTATCACACTTAAGCTTATTTTCTGTGAACTCATAATTCTGCTAGGTCTGCTGCTCCTTCTAGCCTAAGTCCTGGCCTTTCTACTGTTCAAGCACCTCCTGGGCAGAGCCAAATACTGTGAGTCCTCACAAGAGACTGTGTTGGTAAAAGACTCTCAGCAGCTCACCCAAAGCAACGTGTCCCCAGGGCCTGGTTATGGTGCGTCTTGGCATTCCCTGCAGAACATCTGGAGGGTCCATGCATGGAATTTTTGGCATGGTTGCTGCCCTACTTGCCCCTGTGGAGCTGACGGCTCTGGAGCTGCTGCTCGGAGATACGTTTCTCTTGGACAATTTTGTATTTTCTCCATCTTAGTCTCTCTGAGGCTCTCGGGCTGGAAGTGCTATAGCTTGCTGCAGGCAAAAACCTGCCGTCCTTCTAATCGCTGCCCCCGAAGCTTTCAGCTGTACTTGGTAATGCAGGAATGGTCTGCAATTCACCGTATATGTCATGAATCTCTTCATCTCTTTACAAGAGCCTCTCTTACCACGCAGCTGAGCGACTTCAGAAGGGCACATGCCAGACTGGAATTAACAAGATGAAGAGAGTAAAATTGTGCTGTTTCCCCCTTAATTTTTAGGAGATATGTCTGAAGCATCAGGATGTTCCTTCAGTGAATGAGATAATTAATGAGGGGTGAGCTTAGTCCTCCTTGTTGGTTGAGGCCTTGAGAAGAATGAATTGTGAACAACCCCATTAGAGATGCACAGCTGCAGAGAAGCCTTTTTTCTCACAACCGTAACACAGTGAGCTGGGTCTCCCTGCCTGTGCGTTCATCAGGTTTCCGTCCTCTTTTCCAGAGGTGGTTGCACAGAGAATAAAATTTGGGTGAAGACCTGGAGTTCTGGGCATGTTTGCTGTCTCCCACGCACCTAGAGCCCTGTGATAGGGAAGCCTAAAGGATTCCTCTGTTGGACACAGGTCGGACTGGTTTCATGCACGCATGTGGGGCTGGAAAAGTAGAGAGAGGTGGAGAGTGTGGCCAGATGAGGTGGTCTCACTCCAAGCAGGAAACCTGATGGTACTTACCTTTCTTTCCTGCCTTCTTTCCTGTTACTTCACCTATTTTATAGCTTCTGTAAACACCCCGGAAGCTGGCTGAGGCGTGGGCTGGTGTTGTGTCGTGTATGAGCGGTTGTGCAACACCTAGTGCAACAGGACTCTGGTCCTGACTGAAGTCCTTGCTCGCTGTAGTGGGGATGTGTGAGAACCTCCTTCTGTGCATAGACTGACATACCCGCTGAGCCGTTTGGAGCAGACAGGGTAGTAGTGATGGCCCTATTTCTTCCCTCGCCCCGTTCAATCCCTTGGACAGTGTAAAAGTGAGAAGAGGCTCCAGCTTCCCCTCCTGCAGCAGGATGGGATTCATGGAGCAGAGGAAATTGCTGTTCTTTAAAACAACCAGTTTTGACCACGTACTTGCTTGATATCCAGGCACTGAGCAAGAAAATGCAAAAAATTATTTAAGCAGAACCACCTTGTGGAGAAGCTGCTGGGACTGAGACCACAGCTGGAAATTCTGCTGCAAAATCTCCTTGTTCTATTTTTGTTTGTTTGTTTTGTTTTTTAAACTATTTGAAGTATGTCACCAACCTGTCCTTCCACCTCCCCCTGTATCTCCAGTGGAGATAACTGAATTCTCTGGAGTGTATTGTATTCAGGGTGACCTTCCCTAAAACCGAAATTGTTTCCTTCTCACCATGCCTGAGATGGATCTCTGCAACTCTGTCACTATAACTTAAACTCTATTACGCAGAGCAGAAAGTGTTCCTTCTTGGTGGACCTGGTATTGGCTTGAAACCTCCTGTTTGATTTGCATTTTAGCATTTCAGGCAGTTTTCTTTGCACGGTTTCTAAGTGGCTCACGCTCTTCCATTGCCTACTTTATCAGGTATGCATTTCTATAAGGTTTACACTTACAAAAACTGACTTTCTTGTAGATTGTCCTTATCTTGCTGTCTCATCAACACAGTTACTGAAAGTGTAGTATGTATTTATTTCTTAGTGACTGCATTAAAAAATGTATGTTGTTCAAGATGGGACGCTGGCAGAATTTGTGACATGATTTGTAAGGTTCAGGTGAAGCATTTGATAATCTCTTAGATATCTAACTTGAAGATGCCAAGCCTATCATGACACTCCTGCTCAGGTCTTATGTGAAATACCGGACAAAACATCTGTAGATTCCATCTCATACAGGCAGATAATGTATGTAAAAAAGATTTTGTTTTTGTATTATGTTTTTGCATAAATAAAGGAAAGATGGCATTGCTGCTAGGTAGTACCTGGCTGGCATTTACATCTGTCAAGCCTAAATGAGAGTGGGGTGTTTATGAAGTGAAATGATTTAACATGCCAGTCTTCTCTCAGCTGTCATCTATTTCAGGAAATTCAAGTCTTTCTAAATTAAGCTTATTTCTCCATCTTGCTTGGCTCCAGAGTGGGGAAAACTTTACTGAAATAAACAAGTAATTTAATTAAAATGAATTATCCTGGTGGTAGGACCACGAGGGAAAACAGCCAAGGCAGAATAGAATAACTATTTTAACTATTCTTTTTCAATAAAATATTGACATGGATAAGTTAGAGTGAATTAAAGGCAGGGAGAAGAGATGTGATTATCTGGCATCCCATATGTGTAGTGCAAACAAAACCTTTGCTGTGAGAGATGGCTAGTCATGGGCTCAGGGTGGAGGGCGCTTGTCCAGCCTGCCGGGGAGCTCAGGTGGCTGCAGAAGTGCTCTGTGTTTATTCAGCAGCTTTCTGCGAGCCAGGAAGCCTGGTGCTGGTGTGGGGCTCGGGCAGGGAGGCTGGCAAGCCACCCCTCCTAGCCCCGGGAGAGCGTTTCTTCCAGCATCCAATCCTGCGCCAAGGTGAGCGTTGCCCTAACGCTAAAAGGCGTCTCGCAGAGTGACTTTATCTGCCCTCCTCAGGAGGGATGGGAAACTCCTGGCTGGCAGGAGGAATCGTCTCCTGGCTTTATCAGATGTTCCTCTCTCCAGCTTAGCTCCTCTTAATTTCTGCTCCCACCTTCTCGTTCTGTCTCCCTTCTCCACCTCGTCCTGAGCTCGGTCTTCCTAGCCCACAGTCACACCTGCCCCAGGAATTTTTCCCCGGATGCACCTGGTAAAATAACTCTTGTCACGAAAAGCTGTGGACAGCGAGGGTTCAGGCAGCAGAAACTACAGGAAATGGGAGAGTGTGGAATTCCCTTCAGTGGATTTTCAACAGCCTGCTTGGTGTGGGCGAAACGAGGATAAGTGGGTAGCTGCTGGTGACTAACTGCACTTCCCCAGGGCCTAGCCTTTTCTTGGCAGCCTTTCTCAATGCTAGACTTTTCCAGTGAACATCTAATAGTTTTTTGCCTACTCACCTGTCTGGCTTCTTATCAGCCGGCTGGGCCAGGAATCCCCAATGGGCATCTCATGACCCCAGGCATCCAACGAGGCACTGGCCACTCACACTGATGCTGTGCAGGAGACCTACTCGATCTACCCTCGCACAGGGTGATGGCTTCTTTTTTTATTATTTTTATTTTTTTCTCAAAGGTGTATGTTTTTGAAGAGGGAGGAACATTGGATTTTAAGCTCATTTCAAGGAGTAGGTGTGAGAGGGAGCATGCCAGCTTTAATCTGTAGCAGCTACAGTTTCACTCCTGTGTGCCAGACTAGCAGCTGGAGAGGGCTGGGGAGCATGTTTTACTTTGATGCTTCCAAAATGAAGTCCTGAGGGATTTCAGTGTAACCAAAAATGTTTGAAGTGCTGGCCTCTTGCCACAGTTGGGGATGAAGAATGTTTCTGAAACCTTTACAGTTCTGTATGGACCTGGAACGTATTTTTCCCATGCAGCAAGGGATGATTAAGATGGATATACTATGGAAGTGTCTTATGGCACCTCTAATTCATAACTCCAGGGCAATAACAAAATGCTAAGGGCCAGATTTTCATGACTTAAAGAACTAAATCTTCATTCGCTGTTTATTCTTAGAGGAAAGGAACCCCCAATAGTTCAAACTTAAATGCAACGTGATTTTTTTTTAAATATATATATATATATATATATATAAAAACTGGAAGAATGATACAGATTAGGTTTGAGTAGGTATATCTCCTTTTTTATATATACGCATATATAAAGGGCCTGAAAAAGCCCTGCACAAAGCAATGCTTTAATGTTATTTTATAAGGCAGTGGCATGGCTTCTCAGCTGAAGTGGCTGTAAAAGATAAAACACAGAATGTAAGCCGTTAGATTAATTGTATTTAGCATGTTTCTAATTCTGGCCTGAAAGGAATTAGTGTCACAGGAGGTTGGTGAGCAGAGGGAAAAATAACTGCACTGTTTTGTCATTCTTCAGTGAAGATTCAAACATAAATTCCCCAGCTATCTATTAGAAAAAAATGCAAATTCTGAGGCTCTTGAAACATTAACAGACAAGGGACTTTATCATCCACTGGTGTTACTGTGGCTGTAGTTGGCAAGCCTTAGAGGGCCCTTGTCAGCCTGCTTTATACAGAAGTCTTAAGAATGAAGCCCTTCTCCTCGCTCTGGTCAGAGACCCTTGCTTTGCTCTTCCTCCTAACCTTTGCCGAGGCCTCCATTTGGCTTGCTCAGCTCCTGCACAAGTTACCGAGAAGCTTCAACCAAGAAATGGGTTAAAGCAGTCTTGCTGCATACAGTGGGTTTCTTCTATCAATATCCTAATTCATCCTGTTATTAGGCTCTGCTAGTTACTTGCTGGAGGTAGAGCCTGACCTTAATAAAAGCCACCTGTCTTGGCATGGTGGCTTCATTGCAGAGGGTCCACTGTGCTACCACCCTGGTGAAGATGATCTGGATGGAGCTGTAGATGCAGAAATTGCCCAGCCATGACTACAGAGGGCAGTTCCTGGATGTCGGGGAGATTTGGTTCAAGCACCCGGGTCCTGCGCTGCCTTTGATTAGTGGGGCATTCCTGGCTTCAGAGGCTCCACCGCAGTCCAGCTGCCAAGGAAAGTCTTTAGATTAAAAACCCTGATCACCCCCCATTAATGCTTCTTGCCAATGATGCCATTAAAAGATTGTCACAATGATAAAATGAGTGACCTTCACATCCCAGAGTTTCACAAGTGCCAGCAGTGCCCTCCTGCTAGATTATTATTGCTGGTTATAATGCTGTGCTATAAATTGTGTTAGGCTTAGGCACAGCACTGAGAGCCACCCGTTCTTTCCACTCCCCATCTTGCTGGGAGCGTGTTTCTCTCGGTGCTCACTGAGTGACAGTTCACACCTTCACAGTTTCACGCGCTTCATCCTGAATTTTGCTCCTCAGCATTTTTTAAGTTGGTCAGAGCAGTTTTATCCTCTACAGCAGCTTTAATTTTCATGATAAAAGCAACTCCTTGCCTCATGTAGGAGGTGTCAGGAGCTTCTGGTCCATCAGCCAGATGTAGAGCATTTTCCCTTATTCTGCAAAAATGGAAGAGCGTTCTGCAAAGAGAGGTTGGGGGAGGGAAGAGGACAAACTCGAAATAAGTGACTGTAATGGTGTTTTTGTATTTCAAAGAGCCCTCACATGCAAAACAGGAACCTCTTGTTTTTCAGGCACCGCATGCACTTGAATTGGCTGATGCTTACGTCTCTTGCTGAGTTCTTGAAGCTGCTTCCTGCTGAATCGTGCAACCTCATCTTGCTGCGTCTGTGCCTATGGCACAGCAGGGCAGAACTGTACTGGGTTCAGGAAAGGTGCTGAAACTTTCATGAAACTCCTCTAAACTAAGTGGGCTTGATAGGCCAGGCAAGTTTGAAAAGGCCTTTTGTTGCTTATGCTATGGAAACATTTTGAAAGATCCTCCAGTATTTCTCCTGGGCAAAACTTTTTTTTCCTTCTACTTTACCAGTTGTTCTGGAAAGGCCTCATAGCATTTCTCCTACCATTTAATCACTTGTCAGAGCCTGGCCCTTCAGGGCTTCTTCGGACGGGTGAATCTGATCTGGTTCGTGCGGCAGCAAGCCGGTCACTGTTGGTGGTGACCGGATGCAGGTTGCTCTTCTGACTCATCCAGTCTCCGTGCAGCCCTTTGTGCTTTTCCAGGTTCAGGTCTCAGACTCTGCTTTTGTGGGTGGCTTTGGAGCAGTCGTGAGCGTGCACATTTTTGGTAAGCTCAGAGGGTGTTCAGCACCTCTCTTGGTGCCACAGTGGGCACATCTCTCTATTAGTCTTTTGTCATCAGTGTTAGCTTGAAATCAATAAGGCTTTTCCCTCAATTTCAGCATCATAAACAGCAATAGCAGGAATTCCTTGTGCCAGAAAGAAAGGTCATTTTTTATAACCCAGTGTTTGCCTTGGGCATGGTATCCTCAGGAGAGGATCAATCCTGTGGTCCATTATTTCATGCCAGTTGAACCCTTGGACATGATGCAAAATAAGACACCTACAAGGCATCCTCTTGTCTCTCCAGGTAGGCAATCTGTAGTGACAACAAAGATGCATTTGGACACTTAGATTTGATATAGAGAAGGTGAAAATCCTCCCATTAATGGCTTTTCTGTCTGCAAGCCGGACTCTTCCACTCCTACTCACTGTTAATACTGTGTAGGTGGGGATACGACGGAGCAGGGAGAGGAAATCGCTGTGGGATTACTCATGAGGTAAGGCTGGCGGGGTTAGGTCCGTCTT
The DNA here is from genome assembly GCA_013398735.1 of Nothocercus julius. NCBI lineage: Eukaryota > Metazoa > Chordata > Aves > Tinamiformes > Tinamidae > Nothocercus > Nothocercus julius. Next base: position 2,596,717 of record VZSV01000086.1, read on the forward strand.
CCACGTCCCATCGCTCTGCCGGCCTTTGCAAGATCACCTTTTTGGATACGTTTATGACTGAATGCTATGGATTTTCAGAACGATTTCTAGCTTCTTTTGATCAGTGCCCTCTCGCTTTGGAGGGCATGTTCTGACATGATATTATCCTACCATTCGTTCTATTCTCGGTTTATAGCACTCCTTAATATTTAAATGGGTTTCTTGATGCAATTCTTGTACCCCGTTTACCTAAATAATCTATATCTCAATGACTTCTAAATCCACTTCACAAGTTGATATATTCATTATAAATGAGTTGTAGCATAACCTGCATCACAAGTAGGTATTCTTATCAGTAGGTCTGTGCCAAGATCCAACTTGAATAGGGAATATATTAAACCTATAAAACCCTCAAGACGTACCGTGCCATATGAAATGAGCTCTAAGTACATGGTTTATTTCTCTTTATCACTTACATTCACCAGTCTTTCACTGAAAATGTACTATGTGCACACGAGCCGGTTGTTCACACTGCCACAGCAACCTGTGCAGCTCCTGCCTAAGCTTTGTGAGCGACTGGCACTTGCAGCAAAGCCATTTGGAACTGGCTGAGATAGCAGGGTTCTGCCCCGCGATTACAAAAATCCTTCTATTTGCCCTGTGGGTCTCACTGCTTATGTGGGAAGGGCTTCCATGCCACAGTGGACCCCCAGGCTCTCAAGGAACTGGATACTCCATGCTTGGTCTCAAGCGTGTGACGGGTGTCACTGAGTTCAGTGGCACCGTGCACGCTAGGGAGGTTCGTTTTCAGAGCCGAAGGTGCGGCTAGGTGTTGAATGGCCAAAGGAGTCAAGGGCCAGGGAATGACATGACTCTGTCTCCAATTGCCTCCTTCCTTCTACAGGCAGCTTCAACTAACCAAGTGCTTTGTCTCGAAGGAAGTTAGATGATGCTTAATCTCAAATTCTGGCTGATTGCTGTGCCAAAGCTGGGGACTGCGTCACCCTGTAAACACTATGTATCTGAGGGTCTTGTATGGATGATGCTTTTGAGATTTTTGCTTTGTTTTAACCCTGCTTTTTTATTGCCATGGAGTAGTAGCTTTAAAAAGGATTTGAAAAAAGGAAATAGGGAGTTTGGAAGAGATTCCCTACCACATTCTAGCGATGAATGCAGGAGAAACATTAGAACTTGGCAATATTCCTTTGCTTGTAAAATTTGATAGATTTAGATTTGACTGGTTTGCCTTGGATTGAGTAGGAATGTTATTAGTGCATGAAATTCAATGAGCTCTAATGCTATTTAAAAAGCCCTAATGAGAAGGGTGCTTTTGTGTCAAATTCTATTGTTTTTCTTCTTCCTTTTCTGCTTTCCGTATTTGAAGAGCTCTAAAAATATTTTTAACGGCTAAGAAGGGAAATAGACTTTTGTTTGGAGGACCTGAGGGAGGAGGGAGTTAGGGGGAAGGAGGGTGAATAGATTTGGTTGGTGGCTTTTACTCTGTGTATGTGTTCTCCTGTGAACCATTAAATTGGGGAGTTCACTTGGGTTACAGCTGGTGCTAATTGTGATCTGGGTTTACTGACTGGCATCCTCGTCTTTCCAATCAAAATTCATTGTGTTCTGTCGAGGTTTTTTTGAGATGAGTTATAGGAAAGTATCAGTTTAAAGGACAAAGAACAGAGATCAGTTCTTATAGTCAGGTTTTTTTTTTTTTTTTTTTTTTTTGGTTTAAAAAAAAAAATCCTTAGATTAATTAGGATATTCTTGAGGGGGTATATTTTGCACATTAAGATCTGTTAAAGTAATCATGCGCTTTAATCAATTTTTAGTAGGAAACGCAGTGTCTGCAAAACTGGCATTTAGTGTAAAGAAATATTTTTATAAAAAAATAAGAGGCAAAAAAAAATCTAAAATGATATTTTGTGAAGAGTAGAAATACTTAGTTGAACTAAAATGAAGCATCTTGTGTTGGATCAGCTCATAGTTTCCTGGGTCTGCCCCTGCCGTGAAAGCCATGATACAAGCCTCATTCCCTGACTGTTAGTTCTGCTTTGACTGTGTTTTGGGGTGAGTCTTGGAAGTTGTCTCTGTAGAAACATCCCAGGAGATGTAGTCTGGGTATCAGGTCCAGCCCAGAGAAAGGCTAGGAGCAAGGTGCTCATAAGCACGCTCTTGCACTAAGTACTTAGGACCGTAAGCGGATTCAGTTACTTTCAGATAGCCTTGAAGTGAGCAGTTTCTAATGATATTTTAAAAGAAAATCTTTCATAATTTAGATAATCTTTGAACTGTAATTCTGAAAAAGACTTTGATGTTTTAACTTTTTTCTTCAGTTTGGAGAGAAAAACAATGAATGAGCAGAATTTACCATGGAATAGAAAGTCTGATTTTTTTTTTTTTTTTTTTTAAACTTTATTCTAATAGCACACATACAAGCCAAACCGATCAAAACTTCCAGCTCTGGGTCTGTATTTTATACATTTATACCATCTCAGTTCCATAAGCTTGACAGGTCCCTGCACAGAAAGCCTTAGGATCAGGAACCCCAAATATACAATTTCCTTCTTTCTCACTAGTCTTTTAAAACAAAGTCCATATTTTATGTCAGCAGACAGAACAGCCTTTCTCTAGCTGCTATAAATCTAAAGGCAATTTACATTGTATAAAGTCTTATGTAATGCACAGTTCATCTCCTGAGTGGAATTTCCTTTGACTTTTGGCTTAGCTGGAAGCACAAGCAATTACTCCTGCAGCAGGGTAAGCAGCACCTTCTGTAAGGGCTTCCAACCCAGTTTTGAAAGACTTTCAGCTGTGCAGCATTGAGGGAAGATAGCACGTGGGTCCATAACCTCTTACATCGACAGAAGATGGGGTTTTAAGTTGGATTTTGCGTGACAGATCGGTAGAGCAGATTTACTGAAGTGCCTGGAAGCCTGAAATGTGAAAAATCCTTAGATGTGCAGTTGAGGACTACAACCTGCCACTGGACTGAAGGACAAGGCACACTGCGGGAGCTTCACGTGCATGTAGAGCAGCCTGTCTTGGATGTAGTGGAATAACTCCACTTAGCACGCCCAGAAGGGCTCCTTGGGCTGCTGAATGGCCATGTCCACGTGTGAGAGTCGTTTGCTCCGCTGTGCAACTGGAGTGACTCACTTCGCAGGGCCCCGTGCTCATGATGCTGGAAGGATGCTCCTCGCTACATCTGCACGCCACCATGAGAACCTGGTTTTACCACCGTGAGAACCTGGTTTTACCACCACGTCCAATTACTGGGGCCGTCCAGGGAGGGTAGACTCTTTTGGATGGCTGCACTGAGCACTTTAACCGCAAGGACAGTTAAAGGGACAAGAAAGGGAGAGCAGAGACACACAGAGACAGGGCTTAGAGCACATACAAGCTTGGGCTTCAAGTCCTGGGACTTGACCTGCAATGAGATGAGCTACTCCTGTGCGTAGCTGAGACCTGTGTGCACCATGTGGCCCTGAAGCTGTTTGCACAGCTAAAAATTTCCGTGAACAAAGCAAAAAAGCAGTCTGAGTCATCAGACCTGCGTCATGCAGAACCCAGTCAGATAACTGGTGGGACTGGTCTGGCAAAGTGCTGAAAAGGGTCCTCTGCTGTTGGTGTCCAGAAGAAGCATCATGCAGAATGTAACTGTTACAAAATACCTTGTGGTGTGCTTCATGGCGTCATGCACAGTATCTGAGGTCAGCAAATAATTAACGCTAATTAAGTTCAGTGGTTGCTAATTTTCCACTTTCAGACCTTCTGCTCTGGTAGCCCAAAGCAGAACTCTTAAAACACCTTGTGAGCAGCTACTCTTGCAGCGCCTTCTCCTTGCTGGAAGGGATAAATTACTGTAACTCAGGCACCAGAGCAATGCCAGTACAACCTTCACAGTCTTGTAGTGCAAGTTGCAGGCCTGAGAGAGCAAAGTAACAGCTCGGTCTGTGGATGCCTCATCTCCAGAATTAATCGTTCAGGTTTTTATCATTATCTCTTGGCTCTTTTGCAGGCATTTTTTTTGTCAAGTTCATTAAAGAAGCTTTCTTTGCAGTATGAAATGTCTCTCTATGTATACAAAAAAAAACCCTGTCTACAGTTGAGGGACTTGTTATTGTTCAGTTAACTGTGACATCTGTGTATTGACACAAGGTTTCATGTCCTGGTCTTACTCAAGGGACTACACCACCTTTATATTGCTGGCATAGCCATTTTTCTGGGGTAAGTGGTGCACAAGGGCAGTGCTATATTAAGTATAGCATATGCTACAAATCAGAAATGGAAATGCTTCATCACTGCAGTAGGAACATAAGCCAAGGCTTATTTAGGAGCTGGGACACAATATAAGAATAGTAAACCTGGGTGAGAAGGGCTCATCAGAGAAAAATATGGTAAAAGAAGCAGGAACTTCTAACTTTCCTTTTCAGAACTGACTGGGGAAAACATTCCCACACACCTTTTTTCATCAACATCGAAACAATACTCTCCCCCCCCCCCCCAACATGTTTGCTGAAATTGGTAGTGAAAATCTCAAGGGTTTTGGCTGAATGCTCTTTTTCTCATCCTGAAGTGCTTGTTCTTTTTCAGCTAAAATGGAAATTTCAAGGAAGTGATGCTTCCTTTAAAATCTTTCTTTAATCAAAAACTCAAGTACAAGCAAGAAAGGAAAACTTTTGATATAAATCTTGTACATGTTTTCATTTTTTTCACATTTATTTGCTTTTATTTGTATATCTCTTCTATTTGTAGTGTGTTTCTGGTTCTTTAGGCTTGCTCCATAGGCAAAAATTCAATGGCTTGCTCCATGAGGGGCCCTTCCTAGGGTTGTGACAAGTGCTCCGATACTTGCAATCTATGTCAGAAAGTAGCTCGCTCAAAAAATAGTTATAGGTTAAGTAGGACCTGTGCTGGTGAGCCTCCTTGGCTTGCGGTACCCAGGGAGTCAGACTGGATGAGCATCTGACCTGAATCCTTGAAAGAGCAAAGGAGGGTCTTTTGGGACGCCATGGAGCAGGCTGCAAATCTGCAAGGTATCAAGAAAGGAGCACACTGTGGGACACACGGCAAAACAGGGCCCATTGATCATGGAGCCCGGAAAAAGAAAGTCTTGAAGTTGGGAATGTTTCTTCTCTCCAAGGCAGGGGCCTGTGGTCAGAGAGACCACAACCCTCTCCCTGAAACAGCTGAACTGTCTGCTGGTTACATGACTGATGGCCACAGTGGGAATTTCTGCTTTTCTGTTTGCAATCAGCGGGTAAAGTTTGGCTCACTGGGTACCAGTGTAGGGTCTCAGGTTGCTTAGCATGTGCATCCCTTTTAGCTAATCAAGAGTTCATTTTTGAACTCTTAAGTGGGAAATGTGGCTCCTTATAGTATGTACCTCTTCTTCCCAGGATGGAGGGTGGTGGGATCCCTGTAGCCACTGAACTACTTGTGCTGTGAAGCTGCAGTCCTAGAAGATATTTAGATTAGTCCCTCTGAAACACTGTAAGTGTCAAGAATTCATACAATAGCAGTACCTCCTCTTTAGTTTATTCTTAATACCTTCTTGTTTGGTTTCTGCTATGTATGGTCAGCTTCTTTTAAGGCTAATGTTGTTTGCATGTTGGTTATGTGAATGGCTCAGCAAGTGTTCTTCAAACTGCTTGTTACAGGATTGTTAAAAACATTGTTAGAAATCTCTGTGTAAACACTGTGTCTTTGTTGAATTGTTTGGTCAAAGAATGAGGGTTGTTGCTCTTTGTTTGAGTTTTTGGTGTTCCTTGTGTCCCATTCCTCTGCAATGCTGGCAGTGTCCCCTCCGTTTGGATGGCACATCCCACCACGCAGCACAACATGGCATGTCTTGCTTTCCTCTCTGGGGGCTTTGATGCATTAGAGGAGATATAGTGCATTTGAAGATCCAGCACTGTAGCAAAGACTGAGAATTTGAAAAAGAGCTACTTTTTTTTTTTTTTTTTTAAGTCCTATAGCATCTATTTTTGCCTCAAATATTCTCTTTTTTCATGTTTCGAGAGAAAAAAAAAATTTAAAAATTTACAGTGAAATTTTAATGAATGGAAAGGTGGTAAGCAACTACTGACCTTTCCACTTCAAATTTTATTTGTTTCTCCCAGTCTAGTGATTCTCTGTGGCACTGCTATGAAACGAATATCCCATGGCTGCTGAGTGAATTCAAAAACGTGGCTCAAGTCTTATTACTCTTCAGTGGTGTCAGAAGAAGCTGATATTTTGATGCTGGGCTGTTCTGTTGCATGTTCATTCTGAAACTTTCAAACGTGGTCAACATGTGCAATTTTTCTGACAGATTTGGAAGTGACTTTGTCCTGTGGCTTCAGTTCGTAGAGTGAGATGTTACTGTTTTAGCTGTTCTTTGTTCTGCAAACTGAAGCTCTGTTGGATAGTGGTGTTGTTCAGGTTCTTGTGTTTCCTCCTGTCTTCAGCATACTCCCTCTTTTCACAGCGGTGCTGATTCTTCCAATAAATATTTTACAAAAAAAAAAAAAAGAGTGTAGGTTTGTTGGATTATGACCAGAATCAAATGTGGATGATGCTGACCCGTCCTCCACCAACCTGATCAGTGTTGCTGCAAGAAACCTGGCTTTTGTCAGGTGTCCAGCAGGAATATTTTCCCTCTGTATGCTGGAAATGCTGCCTGCCAGGCTCCTCCTCAGCAGTGCTGCAGAGATTTAGTGTTCTTGATGGCACTCCAGTCCAGACACCTGACCTGAAACCTGGCCAGCCAGGTCTATCTCAAGTGTCACACGAGTCCATTAACCTGAGAAAGGTCAAAGTACAATTGCATACTACATACTGCATACTACATAAGCCTCCTCTTGATCCCTGGGAGATAGTTGGGTGCCACTCTGACTTATGGTGATGGTCTGCCACATGTAAGTGCTGCTCATGACAGCTTGATCATTTTAATATAGTTCATTGCTGTAGGCATCATGTGGTGGAGCTCCTCAAGAAAGCATTTGAAGGAGTAGAGGGTAGTAACTTCACAAATTAGTTTAAGGATGGCCTGAAAAAAAAAATACACCCATGGTGGCATCCTGCAATGTAGGTATCAGTAGGCTAATATATTAATCTTATTTACACAGCTAAGAAAATCCAGAATATGCCAGTTATAGTCAGCTTGTTCTGCCCTCTAAGTTGACCTCATAGGAAATTCTAATGGAGCTGTATAAAAGTGAAAAAAAAAATAAAAGATGCTCATCAAATTAGGAGAAGAAAATTTCTGAAAATGGCATTTGGAAGAGCAAGGCAGGCAACTTTTAAATATTAGAGGTAGAAACACAAGGAAAATAACCCCATCCAAACAGAATATATGTGACAGAATTTTTACAAAGCTTCACCAAGCTTCTCTGAATATAATATGCAAGCTGGGAATATTGGATTCAAAATAATAAAAGGTTCCTAGTCAAGCTCCGTCTCACTGCAAAGAGCTGTAGTGACTTTAGGCAGATGTTAAGAGGTTGCAAGCAAGTGCTTAAGCAGTCTTACATAAGAGATAAACATGATGGATCCATATGTAGTGGAAGCACTTAGGATAAAGAGAATCCCCCAAAATCGTGGTAGAGGAAAAGCTGGAAGTGGTGAGGGATTCATCTGAGGCTACTGTAGGAACTACAGCATAAGAGGCCAATTAATTCCCAGGCTATGCAGTGAGCAGATTACAGGATGAAGGATTTTTTTGCATTTGGAAACCAAATGCAAGGTTAGAACTGGCAAGACTAAGAAGCAGGGAAGATCCTCAGAGACACTAACCCATATTAGATCCAGCTGCATCTCTCTGCAGCTGGACGTGTCATTTTTCTATGAGCCGAAGAAGCATTCACAGATGCCTTCATACCAAAAAGGTAAGACCATACAACACAAAATAGACCTGATGGTGCTCTTAGTTAGGTGGGCATAAATGTCATTGTATGACAGTACATCTAAACTGAGGCCCGGATGCTACTTTAAGCAAGCTTACTGCAAGGAGAGGTTTCCACGGAGTGCAGCCCTAAAAATAGCCCTGAAACTATCCTACCTGGCACGCCTGTGCTCACATGCTGTGTGATGGATGTGTGAAGGCTGCCTCTCCCCACCCTTAGTTTAACTGTGTAGTTACATGTTTCAAGAGCAACGCAATATGTGAAGCATGCTCCTTTTTCATAGAAGACTTCCCAGAAATAAAATGGAAAATTTAATCCCCCTCCCCCCTCAACCTGTTTTTTTAGACCTTCTCGAAAGAGGTCTCTATGTGCTGTAATTTGGGACCTGTATAAATATATTCCTCCTGCAAAGGGTGATAATTACCACACCCACACAATTTTATAATACACACATCTAATTGTAGCACAGTTATTTGTGGCAACCAAGCACTGAAAATATACTTTTATTGCATGCCTCTAAGCAACGATAAAAAGTCTTTTTATTGCTACCTGAACATATACTTTCAGGGCATTTTTGTCTAACTAATCTGCTTTTAGACTTTTCTTTTAGTATGGCTTTCAAAATTCCCTTTGTGCAATTAAAAATGTAGGTAATTAGCAGGGACACAAAGAAGTTCTCTGGGAATGTCACATCTCCATTTCTTGCAGCGGGACTGGGGGTTGGTGCTTCGTTTTGAGCTCTCCTGGGATGTGCACTGATCTGAAAAAGACCCTGGGAGGGAATGAGCTATTTCCCTTTGAATTCAAATCCGGGTATTGTTCTGGGAACTGCTCACTCCAGGAGCGGTTCCCTATAGGCAGTCCCCTATAGCTTCCTTATAGGCTGTTCTCTTTTCTCCTCTGATCCTAAATGGCATCCTGAAGCCCGCATTTATCAGAACATGTTTCAGGATTTGCTGGGCCTTAAGATCTGATCCTGAAACTCTTATATGTATTCTTGGCCCTCAGTGTTTAGGATTCTCAAAAGATTTTATACCAATAGGTGTTTACCATCCAGTTTGTCGTTTACTTGCCTTGTGGAAGGTGCAAGCATACAGCTGGTGCAGGAAAGACCATCCAAGGTCCTGCTGCTGACTGGATAGCTGTGGCCTTTTTTTTAACTCTGGGCAAAAAAATCTTCTTAGCCAGAAAACATAATTTAGCAATGCACTGAGCCCGTCAAAGCCGCTGCTTCTCTGCTAGCTGTCCCCTAGAAGGAGACAGAAGGAGATGGCCGGGGCACCCCAAGCGAAAGCATCCGAGGGGCTGCTTTTCCTGCCTGGCACATCAGGGGATGCTGCTCTGTGAGTCACACTGATTCGTACCAGGTGCTGTGTGGAGAAATCCTGGTGCACTTCTGAGAGGTTTACCCTCTTGAGCTTCAGCTGCTGCAATTTTGACTGCAGAAGGGGGGGGGGGGAAGCATTTCAAAGGCAGAGGAGCATTGGGCTCGTGCATGGGATTACGGCAGAAAGATTGGGACTGGGGAGAGAGGAGGAGGAGGGGGAATGGAGAGAGGCGACGCTGCAGCTTTGCGCGAGGAGCTGATGAGGAGGCAGGAAGCGGAGTGCCCTGGGGAGCTGCCCCGTGCTCACGCTGGGCTCTGGGCCTGCAGAGCCCGCTTTGAGCCGTATCCGGGGATCTCTGCGTTTCGGCTTCGCAGGCCAGAGCAGGCCTTTCCCTTCTGAGCTCCTCCGGTCCCCTTGATGCTTCCCTTCACCCCATCAAGAGCTCTCCTTGGGAAGGGCACCCAGGCAAAGCCTCTGGCTTGCCGGGCTGGGGAAGGGTTTGAAGCAGCTCCCTCTGAAAGGAAGGGCAGCTGTTGCTGACAGCCTGGGCAGTGCTCGGTGCCGCGTCTCCGTGCCGGAGCGCAGCGGCGCTGTCGGGATCCCCGCGGGCACGGCCGGCCCCCTGCTCCTCTCCTGCGGCTCAGGCGGGCGCGGGACCAGGCTGAGGGCACAGCTGGGGCCCCGGTGCTTCCTGCAGCCCCTTGCTGCCAGGGGACAATTAATCTAACTGGAGGGACCGGCTGGAGAAGCCCCTCACCGAGTCCCCCCTCCCTGCTCCCATCCTCCGCACTGCTGAGCGCTTAGGTGGGCTCAAATCCTCCGTTAGGCTCCGAAGGAAGAAGTGCCAAGGCAGGCAGTGCAGATGCTCCTGGGATGGCCTCGGTGTCCCCCAGGATGGGCCTTGGCCTGCTCTTGCTCCCTGGACCGCCAGCACGGGTTTCCGCGGCAGCCCTTGCTTTGCCTTCTGCTGCCTCCTCTTCCCGCGCTTCCTGAAATGAATTTTCAAGCCAGCTCTGTTTATCGTTTTTTTTTACTCCTGATGCTCAGGAGTATTTTTTTTTTTTTTTTTTGCTTGTTTTGTCAATAAATCATCCCCCGTTATAATTTGTGTCTGTTATGGAGGTGTTGCCAAAGCCCAGCCCTGAGGACTTCTGTTACATGGTCACAGAGCAAACTTGCAAAGCATCAGCCCAGCATCCCCAGGTGTCTTCCAAATATGGTGACAGTATAACTTTGTTGGTAGTCAAGTTGTCTTCATTGATTCATTCAGATTATTTTAAAATAATCTTACTCAGCATCTTTTTAATACCCTGGCTGATATTGATTAGAAAATCTTCAAACCATTAGCTCAGTGAAGGTAAACAAATATGATAGAAATTTTGAAGAGAGATATGTCAGGAATGCCACCAAAGGACGGGTCAAATATTGATTTTTGTCTGTCTCTGAGCCAAGGTGAGCCAGACCACAGTGAGTGAATGAACAGTTGGAGGCAAGAACACACTGCAGAAAGTTATTACTTTAGGAGCTGTTGTACCTCCAGCCAAAGCAGAGCCGTGGCACCTAGATCTGCAGCACAGTGAGAGATCCAGAGCAGCACGGTCACTGAGCACAGAGAGAGGTGGCACAGCCGAGTCACCTACAGCCGCTGGCTGTGATAGGGATGTTCTCTCTCTGTTGCCAGTACAGGGAGCCGAGGGTGTGCGTTCCTCTATGGAAAATCATCTGAAGAGGACATTTATCTATTAAAAAATAGATAGTGGAAATTTAGGATGATATAATGAGTGCACAGGTAATTTTTTTTTTTTTTCATTAGGAAAATGCAGTGGAAAAAGGTTACTTTAAAAATACCAACTTGGATGCATCCTGTAAGCTCTGTAGGGAAGAACACTGGGACTCTTTCTCAGAGCAGATATATGGTACAGCAGAGTCGCATTGCTCTGCTCATGCTCCAAGACACAGGACCCAAATGTCCTGGCTTTCATTCCTACTCTGCATTCCTTATAAGTTATTGAGTAATTGGGAATTGAGAATATCCCTGCAAATACTCTGATTTGACAAGTACATGCAGAAGTAATAACAGAAAGCTTTTATTATGGAAATAGAGATCAAGTTAAAAAAACAAGAGCCCTGTTTATTAAAGCTTCAGTTGCAATCTAGTATGTTACATTCGGTGACTCACCCGGCGAGTCATTGGGACATGCATGCTAATGCTGATGGTGGGAAGCCACAGAATGATGCAGGAGGCTGGGTAATGAAGGGCGAAAGATCATTCCTGTTAGGAGGATGACTGGAACAGCTCTGCTCATTGACTACCTGCATCTCTGTCATGGCTAATGCACAGAGCACCTTATCTGTATCCCTAATCTGTTTAAATGCATGACTCATACACAGGCCTGTGCCAGGACGATGATGGTTACAGATCTGAATGCTGGGGCTGACCAGCCTCCTCCCAGCTCGCTGGCCAGCAGCCAGCAGGCTGAGCAAGCTCTGTGCCTTGGTCCTGCAACGCCAGGGCAGCGATGACGGGCTGAGCAAGCTCTGTGCCTTGGTCCTGCAACGCCGGGGCAGCGATGAGGGACTGAGCAAGCTCTGTGCCTTGGTCCTGCAACACCAGGGCAGCGATGAGGGACTGAGCAAGCTCTGTGCCTTGGTCTTGCAACGCCGGGGCAGCGATGAGGGACTGAGCAAGCTCTGTGCCTTGGTCCTGCAACGCCAGGGCAGCGATGAGGGACTGAGCAAGCTCTGTGCCTTGGTCCTTCAACGCCAGGGCAGCGATGACGGGCTGAGCAAGCTCTGTGCCTTGGTCCTGCAGTGGTGGGGCAGCGATGATGGACTGAGCAAGCTCTGTGCCTTGGTCCTTCAACGCCAGGGCAGCGATGACGGGCTGAGCAAGCTCTGTGCCTTGGTCCTGCAACGCCAGGGCAGCGATGATGGACTGAGCAAGCTCTGTGCCTTGGTCCTGCAATACCAGAGCAGCGATGATGGGCTGAGCAAGCTCTGTGCCTTGGTCCTGCAATACCAGGGCAGCGATGACGGGCTGAGCAAGCTCTGTGCCTTGGTCCTGCAACGCCAGGGCAGCGATGATGCCGTGTTGCAAGTGCTCTGGGCATCGGAGCTGCCGGGGTGGCACAGCGATACAGAGAGCGCAGTGACCGCCTCGTGCGGCCGTTCTGGTCCAGGCTCGTGCAGGTCTCCTCAGAGTGGGGAGGAAGCGTTTCAGCATGTGACGTGTGGCTGACAGCTGAAGTGTGTCGTGAAAACACAGCTATTTTAAGAGTGTATAATAGACTGATAGATCCTGTCCCTTCTCAAGGGGAAGCTTGGTTTATTTTAAGGAGGCAATCCCACCAGCTGATAGACTCCTTGTGAATGCAGTCTGCACGCATACTGTTTACACGTGTATAGCCTGAATGTTGCAACCTGACTGTTGCAAGGTGTGTGGATTTGCTCACCGTCTTCAAGAGTGGGGACATTGCTGGAAGTCTCCTCTGACCCTTTTTCAAATTTCTTCTTCTGCCAAAGGTACTTCATTGCCAAGGCCCTAGGACTGCCACCCATCCTTTAGAGGAAAATGAATAAACACTCCTAAAATGAGAAATAACATAGCACTAAAGGGGTTTTGTAGGTATCCTTCACCTAGATGGTTACACTGGGGAGATGGAGTGACAGAAATGACAGGAACAAGGGAAGCAGGCGAATTCATCTCTGGGGCCGGCTACCGAATTGCTCTGTGAGCACAAGAATATTTTCACAGTAATCCTCAAGTAGCCCAGGCTCACTGTGGAATAGCTTGGCTTCTTCCCTAGCTACTGCTGCTGCTTTTTTAGCTGTAGAGTTTGTCTGGATTTGGTATGTCTGAAAGGATCAGGGCCAGGTGATGCTGATGGAGTGTTGCAATGTCTTTTCCATCAAGTGACAGGGGGCGTATGAATCATCAGCTGGTACTGAAGTGAGGAACTACCGTCTCCACCCGTCTCATTTCACCTTTGACAGGACTCCCCAGGGCTTGTCATATATGACGCCTGTATAGTCAAGACCTTATCCTTGGTTTTACCCTGGGAACAGTAATTGCCTAGCTAAGATGGGGAGATAAACATCTCGATGGCTCTTAAGAAGAGATCCAAAAGAGATGGGTCCCTACAAGCCAGGTATCCCTGCACCTAATTACTGGGTGCGTGGTCTCTGGGCTGCAATTCAGTATTAGTGGGAGTAGCCTGTGGTGCTGGAGGACAGTTAGTCCCATAGGACTGCCAAAATACCTAGCAGAGAGTTTTGTCCACCAGCTGTCTGAGCCTGCAGCTACAACAGCAAGGCGAGAGAAATATTCTGGGCCTCAGTATACCGAAGTGCTTTTCTAGATCTGGCTCTGGAAAAACTCCTGCTTCTTTTAGCTTAGCAGCTGGGAATTCATCCACATAGATATTTCACCTGAGCTCTTCATTTATTTCTAGTTTGGGATCTTCCTGCCTTGACCCTGCAATTGGCAGAGGTGGCCAGGAGAAATGGCTGAGCTCTATCCATCACAGCTAGTTTTTTTTTGTTGTTATTGTTGTTTTTTTTGGTATGAGTGGTACCTGTTGGTCTCTCAATAGACAGGTTGTTCTGTACATGACGTTCAGACCTTCCAGTGATGCTGTCCTACAAGTACCTTTAGAGGCACAGATTCCTGTAAGGACATGGTGCCACTGGTCCAGGAGCTGTTGTACCCATTGCAGCTTCAGCTACACCTATGGCATGAAAGTAAGGAGCTTGACTTTGATATCACCTAAGCAGAAGTAGTGAAAACCCAACCTTTGCCCACTTTAATGACAGTTCCTCTCCCTCCACTTCACTGGAGAATGGCAAAGCACAGAAAATGCAGAGTTGAAACTCTTGCTGCCGGAAAGTCCTCAAATAAGCCCTGCCTTTTATCAGCTGATATTTCGGCCAGGCTGCCTTCCTTGGGGCTTGATAGAAACTGAGCTAGAAATGTGTTTAAGCTGGTGGAAGACCTCTGTACTAAGCAGCAGAAGGAGCCCGGCGACACTGAAGGGGTCCTGCAGATTTTCAGCTTCCTTCCATGAGGAAGAAAACACACAGTGTATTCCTAACACTTTGCTACCTCCTGATGTTCATCTGCTTAGACCTGAGTCTCTTCACTGGGCAAATGGGAGTAATTTAGTCATTATTTCCAGCAGCAAATTGACTCCATTAGAGTTCAGCGGCCCAATGCTCCAGCTGCTAAAGGGGTGGGTGTGGTGCTGTCTGGCTGCCACAAATTAGACATCTTCTTGGTTCCTGGTTTGCCTTTACTGCTCGGCTACTGCATCCCTTTAAATTCAGTCCTTGGGCTGATGCTTCTTAACCCTTTCTCAGCTTTTATTCCAGAGTACAGAGCAACACTGGCCTGTTTCCTGTCAGCTTTGCCATCCTGTCCCTTGTGCTCCTGAGCTGCACTTTCGCATCCCCCGCCTTTGGTTCACAGCAAAAACAAACTGTGCACATCGCAGACCCAAGGGAGGGGGCAGAACATCTCCTTTCTTTAAAGTAAATGCAGGCTCGGTCACTGTGACCACCAATGCTTCGCGGCCAGGAACAGAAACACTGGTGACACTTTTGTGCTATATTAACCATTTGTTAAATCTTCCAAGTCCATCTGCTTAGGATGAAATCTTTTAAACAACTAGACATGAGCAATTTAGCAACAATTTTTCAGAAGAAAATTGGCTCTATTTGATCTTTGGTGCCCATTGCTCCAGCTGGTAAACTGCGGATGCGACATAAACATGGCTTTGCGAGGGATCATTAAGGGCTGGTGGCCAGCCCCATCAGAAGAGCACAGCAGATGTGATTTTCTTATCTCTGGCACCCCGAGGCTGTCCCTCCCCACGCTTCCTATCCATGTGCTGAGAGAGATGCTGCTTGTTCTGATGAGTGTTTCTTTAGGCAATTGCAGTTTCATTGTTAAATACTGGTATTTTTCCGTCCGCCTCCTAATGCTGATACGCATACGTGGCTTGCTGTTCTGGCTCTGACAGCCTTTCCCCAGCTATTTATTGTCAAATGCAATGTTTATGTTCCCCTGCAGCATGTATTGATACTGCATAGGGTCAATGTCGCAGGAAACTGCATCTTTGAGATAAGTATCTCTTAGCAAATCCCTCTCAAATGCCTTAGTTCTGAGTGATTTCTGAACAGCATGTGAGTTCAGAAGCTAAAAAAAAAAAAACAAAAAACAACTCAGGAAAAAGAATTGTGGAAAAACAAAGCAACAAAAAGTCCTGCTATAGGCAAACATTTAAAAAAATGCAGGCTAATTGAAAAAATAGACAGTGTTTTACTCTGTATCTGCAAGCTACAAGTGCCAGTGGATAGGAATGTGGCAGAAGGTGACCTGATTTGGTAACAGCTGTTTCTGAAGCAAGTGATGTTTTTACTGGTTTTCCTGTAATTCAAGCAGAGGAGGGCAATGCTGAGACTGTATTCAGAAACTTGAGGAGAACTTGAATTTAGGGTTGATCTGGTACTGATCTGGGACCCCAGTTGTTTTAGTGGAAGGATTAGGTCCCTGAGATCCTTACTGTATTCAGGGCTGGGATATGAGGCAAAACTAATCCCAGAAGTACTAAATGATGCAAATTAGCATTCGCCAAGCAAAGGGAGTGGTGAAGCTTAAACTGAGGCATATAAAGCATACAGAAATCCAGGAAGATACAGGGCAGCAGACCACAAAGAAAAGGGTTATTCAAAGTTATGTTCAATAAAGAGCAACCCATATTATGCTGTAGGACCATGCTGGCATCAAGCTAGAAGATCAGGAAAGTCTGAGATGAGACCTGTCATATCTATTTTGAGTAGGCATATTACCTTTGACAGTGATGCAGAGTTTTGTGGCATGAATTTAAGCAATTTGCAGTGAGCGCATATTGCCGCTAATTCCAGTTATCTGCAATTCGGTGGACTGAAAGGAACTAATGTCAGACCTGTAAATTTTCTGCTAAACAGGTGCAGTTTCAGTGTCTGGTTTGGTTGTAGCTCTGTGAAGAACCACCACTGCAGCATGAGCTGTTGCCTGTGGAAAACAAAATGTTAGATACTGAAAGTCAGTGGCAACTTGCATATCTATAATGTGCCAGATAAAGCAAAGGCAGATAAAGCACAGGAGAAAAACACGGCATTATGCTCAGTGTGGAGTCCTGCATGTGCCAGCACTTTTGTGAGCGTGACACTTTGTGTGTCAGAAATTGGAAACTGCTGCATACAGCAGCAGTGTTATAAAAGCTGTCCCATAGTTGTGTGGTAATGTCACTTTAGAGAGACAGCTCAGAGTAATGGGGAGCATCTCCAGATCCCAGGAAGGGTGACAAAAAAAGGACACTGAGTCATATGATCTGAGAAAAGGTCAAAAACAACAGCCATGGTGGCATGAAACAGTTAAAACCTGGCATGACATGGGCAGAATTGATGGATTTACTACTGTTGGGAAAGAAGTTGTGCTGATATTTCAGGGTGATCCATGGGCACATGCTAGAGATGTCGGAGAAGCTGATTTAATGTTGGCTGTGTAAAGCAGTGTTAGAAGTGCATTTGAGTGTCTCTCTGCCCTCCAAAGGTAGTTATGAGCCAGTGCTGTGTTGTGCCCGTTCTTTTGCTGCACAGTGCTGCTAGTGGGATGGAGAGGTGATGTTGATGACAATGCAGCCAGCAGATCACTTAGATTTCCGTGATGATGCTGGACCCACTTGTGCTAGACCATTTCCCACCACGAGCACAGACACTATCATTTGAGAAACAGCCTCAGAAATAGCACTTTGGGAAAGTATTTGGCCTTCAAACGATGGCCAATCTCCCATGCCTCTGGTTGGTCAGCTAGTTTTGTTATAAATAACTGCAAAGGAATAACCAGTGCTTATTTTCCAGCAGAATTTGTCTACCTCCAGCTCTCGTCTAGTTAATCATATTGTATTCTTGTCAGTTGGATGAAGAGGCACCCTTATATCACATGAAGATGTTAAGATCTTGAAAAGCTATTTTCAGTTGAGTCTTGTGTGCTGTTGTTGAGCATCCTCACTGCAGCTGTGGCCTGGCAATTGGGATGGCGGAGGACGTCTTGCTGAGTTTTGTTTTAAAGGAAAAAAATGAGGAAAGGTGACCTGGTAAGTCAGGCTTTGGCTTCCTTCTCTGGATAGCTGTGTTCCTCTGCTTTGGATGTACACTCGGTAAATGAAATGTCAGCTTCTCCATTTCACCTCTATATTCAAACTTGGCGGCTTGGGGCTTCTCACAGATCAGCCAAGGAGAAGTAAACACGTGAGGAGTTGCTCTCTTAGTTAGGGATTGCTTTGTTTCAGCAAACTGTTTCACATCCATTTGGAAAGGGTGCTTGCTGGACGGGCGTCTCAGGGTTGTTCCCCCAGAAAGGAATGGAAATGGAAACTGCCCTTGAAGATGAAGATGCTTCTCCATGGCAGAAATTGGTTAATTGTGGACCCCAAATTCCTGATGTTTGTGACAGGGATTTTATATCATGAAATGAAGGGCCTGCAGTCTATTCTGAACTGAGTTTCCTGCACCTTGTTGTTGCACTTCCTAAGCCTTCATTAACCTTCATTAAGGAAACGAAACATGCGGTGTTTATATGAACTGACACCTTTTCATTACTGTTGAAGAGGATGAAATGCAATTATTTGCTGCAATTCATGCCTGTGTTATAAAGAAATCTGTTCATAGCACTTCTTTTTCCTTGTTACTTCTATGTAGAAGCCTCAGCACTGTTCGTGTGTTAATGGGGAAACATTTGGGCCCTGACTTTTCTCTTGCTTAGGTTGCTGTCCCTCTCTCATACATGCACTTACACACATGCACACATGTTCTCCCCACTGCCCAGTTGTTTAAGGAGTTGCAGACTAGCAAACTGATGGACCATCAGATCACCTAATGCTTAGTTTTGGGTTGCTCAACCCTCTAGCTCCAGTGCCTGCACATATTCCCTCAACCAGTCTCCAGACTTTGGCAATGAATAATGTGTGGCTGAGGGGACAAGAGCAAGAAATAAATGGTGGGATGCAAGGTTTGGAGAAGGAACTGGGATGAGCTGGGGCTTAGCGTAAGCCAGAGGTACTATTTTTTAAGTGAAGCTTAATTAAGAAAGATTATGTTGAAGAACACTAGTAGCTCAGGAATGGAGCACTTTTATATTTTTTCCAAGGTTCTCAGCTACACTAATAATATGTCTTTCTTAAGAGGGGATGATGCTTAATGAAAAAGGAGGAAGGAGAGGTGACCCCTCTCCTTCCTCTCCACACATATCCCATACTTTCTTGCAGCCCTGTCAAGCCTCTCAGCGTTCTCCATCCAGCCACAACCCTATCCCTCAAGCTGAGGTCCTCTCTTCCCTGTTGCAAACACCACAGTCAGGCAGTTGCTATTTTCCGGAAGAAATGAGCTTACCAGTGACTTCTCTCTACTTTTGGCCTTTGGCTGCTCTTCCTCACTTTGCTTACAGGATTTGCTGTTGAGTTTCAAGTGAGAAACCTCTGCTTTTTTATTTTTTTTTTTTTGCTGTGAAGGCACTGGTAAAGCTAGACACATCAACCCTGTGTTTATTTACAGGTCAGGTACAGGACGGGCAACAGCAATCTGAGATTTCCCTTGTTGCTCTACACAACACTGACCTCTGCAATGACCTGAACTTTTATGGAAGGTGAGAGGTAGTTCAAACTCTGCGCTAGCTCAACTCTCAACCCACAGAGTATCATGCAGGATGGCTCAGATATGCCAAATTGTGTGTAGTGATTAAGTGGAATAGTCCATGATCTATTAAGATCTGAGGAAATTACAGCCACATTAATTAAACATAGGCTCTCTGGTTGAGCCTAAGCCACAGATGGCATCCCACAGATGGAATGCCACTCCTCATATTCACAGAGCCACTCAGCCCTTTAACTTCAGCTTTTGCTGATTAGCAGAGCAATTTATTTTAGGTACAGCTATTGGCTTCTGCTGCGGAGAGTGCTCTTAAATGGATATCACTGACAAGGGCCTGGTATACAGAAGGAGACGCAATGGGGAGCATGGATAATGGCATCTCCAAAAGTTATCAGCCGCTCTTCCAACTAGCCTTTCAAAGCAGCGGGGAGGGAATTGGGCCTTGAGTTTCCACTGATGTTCAGTGGCATTTGACTATTCTGCTACTTCAGGTGTTATTTTTTGGACTGATTGTAGCTGTGACCTGTTGGAGGATGCCATGATTAGATCTTCTAATACTGAATATGGAGCTCTTTTATAATGGAAACATTTACCTTTTGAAGTAGAGTCCTAAAACCACCCTTCTTTCTCCCTATAGAAGGCCCGGGTTATGGCTCATTGTTTTTTGCTTGGTCTTTTTGTTAGCACTTGCGGAAAAGATGCACAGTAGCATCAAAGGGTCTATTTAGCAGTAATGGCTATTGGTGATAACCTAGAGCAGGGCCTCATTCTGCTAAGACCTGTGGATTTTCCATGCTGAAGAGGGGAAGATGAGATGAAGTAAAATTTCTTCATCTGGCCAAATGGAAACCAAAGCGCTAGAATCAAATGACTTTTCGAAGGTCATACAAGAAACCATGGCAAAGCTAAAATGTAACGTAAGATTGTCTTAGTACTAGGCCAGCGTAATAATGTCAATTATTATTATTATTAATGTCAAAGGAGGAGGAGGGAGGAATAAAGGAATGAGATTTCTGTAGGGAGAGGATGGCAGGGAACAATTTAACGCTTTAAGGCAACTTGACACAGTATGTAAAGATAAGTGTGGGATTCTAAAATCAAAATAGATTTCTTTTTAAATACACGATCTCATTTATTACATTAATTTTTAGTTAGAGAGGTGGGAGGGAATTTGCTATTACTGTCTTTGAAAGAAAGCAGCCTGTTACATTGGTAATTAAGAGTGTTACTGGAAAGGACTTGCGTACTTTTCTTTTGTCTCCTTTAGGACCTGTTTTATAACCGTAAGCAGCCAGGCTTGGCTGAAGATGCACTTGTTGCCCTGATAAAGGGTCGTCTTCAGAAACAGCACGAAGGCCGTTCGGAGGCTTTGGTGCGCGTTCTGGCGAGCTCTCCCCCATCGGAGCTGGCTCGTATCTTCAGGTCTCTCTATCGCTATGCCCAAAGGCATCATCTGCCAACAACCACCTGCTGGAAGCTGGGAGTTCGCTGCTGTCATTTCTGGATGAACAAGCTGAACCTAGTGCTTCAGCAGCTGTGAAATGAATGTTTATGTCTCTCTATAGATAGTAGTGAGTCATGAAACACCTGGAGACAGCTCACCCACATCTTTTGAAGAGGCATGAAGAATTTTTATATTTGGGGGCAAGGACAGCAAAGGTTAGAGGGCAGGGCTCTGGAGAGACAGTGCTTCCCATCCAGTCCCCTCCCTTCACTGACATGTCTGGAGACCAAGCACAGCTTTTGCATCAGGTAGTGGAAAGTTAAGGTCCACTAGTTCAGAGCTGTGATGAACCTAGGGCAAATGGCTTCAGACCTCTATCCTCTTCAGCTGAAGCTTATTTAGGCGCTTTCATGTGTGTTGTGGTTGTTCTGGGAGTGTTTTTTTTCTGTAAACAGCTGCTGAGAGCACTAGATTTCTTTAGGGCAGCATCTGCAGTTGCTCCTCATTTGGCCAGCAATAGAAGGCTGTGGCTATGCTTTTGTTCGTCATCATGTCTCCTGGCTCCAAGCCCAGACTTCTGGGCAGGACCACTCACACTTTGGCCCTTGGTAGTAAAGTCTGTGCCTTGAGTCTCTGTGTTAAATCCCCTGTTTAAATAATTGCTTGTACTTAGGGAAGACTAGGTCTTGATGGAACATCCACATAATGTAAGTTAGTTTCCAAAGATTTTAAGGAGAGGGAGTTGCTGGGATAGTTTCATTTTCATGTCTTTTTGGGGCTTTTTTTTTTTTTTTCCATAGGAAGTGGAGGGTCTGAAGAAACTTCTGTGGTCCTTGTAAACCTACTGCTTAAAACAGGTTTCGGTAACACATAGGTGAAGTCATCATGGGCCCAATTCACATGCAGCCAGTTTGCTGGAAGAAAGAGCATTACAGTTGACGACAACAGTGTCTGTGCAGAGCTGCCTTGGGACTTGTATCTGGGGAGTTGGAGGCCGAGTCCGGACCAAGAACATTTGGTTTCACAGTGGGAGCTCTCTTGATTCCAGGGCACAAGTTGGTTCTCTCTCAGTTTTGCAGGGGCTTTGAGGATTTCTTGGAGTCATAGCTGCCAATTTCTACAGCTCATTTGGAGAGAATAAAAAAAGAAAAAAAAAAAAAGCTATTTCAGAAGAAATAATTAAAGTCTTTTTTCCTCTTACAGGAAACTTTGAGATTTCAAGTATTCATTCATACTCTGAATAATATCTGTGAAATATTTGAATTCCCTTCTGCCAGGAAATCCTCAGTTATGATAAGTTCTGGGTGGAGCTATATATTTCTTTTCTACTTTGGCCTCCTCTTGAAAGTTAAATCTCATTTTCATCTGGAATTTTTTAATCATAGCTAGCTGAGCTGGACCAGGTATTTTCCCCTGTTCTACAAGATGCCTGTGGGCCTCTGGTGTCTGTAAATTGGAAGCCTGTTGAAAGATCCATTTTCCATAAGCATATTTTACTGCTTTACTGAGCTGTTGGGTCGCTCTGCTAGGTTTAGTGTTTTCAGGTGGTGAGACCTCTTGGTTGGCCTAAAGTTCAAGTAGGAAAGTCGAGTCATTTTGAGTCTGTTAGTTAGCTATCAAAGTTTCTCTCAAACATACTTAAAACTTTGGAAAGACTTCAGCTCATTTTATTGGTTATAGATTCAGGTCCTAATTTCGTTATTTTTAAAACACAAAACAACTTTTTTTTGGCTCCTCCATCACTTCTGAATATGCATCTTTCAAAACAAGTATGAGCAAAATTTGCTTCTAACATGCATCAGTTTTACAATAATTAGCTTTTTATTCAAAGTCTAATAACATATATTTCAATACAAGTTTATTAGTCATGATTTCATTTGGAAATTATCTTTCTTTCTCAAGCACATTTATGTTGGGTGATCTCTTCTTTTCCAAAAGTGAGTTATTGGTATAGTTGGCTGTTACTGGTAATTATAGCCTTTCACAGATTAATAAACTCCCTTGGCTTGTACTTTATGAGAACCGTGACTACTTCTGTGGTTAGGAAGCAATGAGACTGAGAATTCTGGTAATTTTCCTTCAAAAATGCTATTGCATTTCAAAGCTTTCTCTACCTACTTGCCTTGATATGAAGACCTGGGACATACCCCAGTTTATTCAGGGAGAAATGATATGAATGGGAGTCAGCATCTCATCAGATAGCTACTGAAAACTGGGGGAAATATAAAGCTTGCTTCCTTTTCATTTTAATGTAATAAATCTCGTAAAAAGCATCCAGTGTTGTCACTGGTCTGTTGATAGCAAAGCTTATTGATTATTTCTCTGTTCCTGACTCTGTTTAATTTGGATCCTGTGTGGGCACTTATTTTTATCTTTGTGGTCACTCTGGTTTAATGTGACTGAAAAAAAGATAGAGGCAAAGCTCTTGCACTTCTCCTTGCAGGCTTGCAGTCTCAAAAGCCATTAGGCCCTATCACCTTTGCTCTCTCTCTCTCTCCTGTAATATCTCAGGACTGATAAGCTTCCTGTTGGTATAATGATATCCAATGGCATTTTCACTGTCTTTGCAAAGAGATTTTCCATCACTTCTTATCCAGATGTTTAAACTGTTATCACCATGTGCATGATTAAATACAAGGAGCCTTCAGCACTGATGTCGCTACCTGCACAGGCAGTTTCTGTGGTGTGTTTTTCTTCTGTACCAGTGTGACGTTGAAGTGGCTGTGTTTATTCTGTAGGTCGGTAGTGAGTCAGCTCAGGTCGACAAACAAAAGTCCTATGCATTCAGCTCTTGGCTGGAGCTGGATAGAGCCCAGAATTGTGCTATTCATGCTCAAAGCTCTGGAGCTGAGCTCTGAGTCCAGGGAAGGAAAGAATGTTTAATGACGATGAATTTGGCCAATGCGCTGCCAGGAAGCAAGCCTGAGGCATAGGCTCCCCGCACTAGGTGCTGTGTGTAAAGCGATGCCAAAGGGAACAATGAAGCTGTTATTAAAGCAGGCCCCGGTTAAGTGAAGGTAACGATGCTAGACTTCAGAGAGCGGGTTGTTTCACCGGAGAAGCCATCCTGTCAGACAGCCTCCAGCAATGAGCCCCCAGAGCCTGAATATGTAATAAGGAAAAAAAAAAAAAAGGAATGAAAAAGCTACTGAATGAAGACTTTGAGGCCACGTAGTCATTGGTTGGAAGTATCCCCTTCAATGCAGGTCCCTTGAGTGGGGGGGGTGTGTGCGTGCAGGAACTGTGCAGCCCTTAGTGACACCCGACTGCATACTGTTGAATAGGGATAAGGCGTTACAGACTGAAGGGGTTGGGACTGCAAGGCCTCTGCAGCAAAGAACCCTTTCTTCCCTTGTTCACAGTCTACTCAGCAGGATCCCTGGCCTGTCATTAAAGTTCTTAGCACTACCTCAGTCCAAATCACCTATATGATAGTTGACTGGCAGGAGCTCTGGATGGGGTAAAAAGGCAATTGCAAATTAAATGGAAGAGGGGAAATAAGGGAAAAAATAGAAGTTATGGAACAGAATTGACCATAGAGTGGAAATAGAATCTCTGGAAATCTAATAAAGCATCATTACCTATTGCTAGAAGTACACGGAGAGCTGCAATTGTAGAGCAGGAAATGGAAAAACAGTTGTAGCCCTTGGATAGGATGCAGTTAGCCTTTTCTACCAGCCTTTTCTCCATGTCCTTACAAAGAAGCAGTGGCACTGTGATGAATGCAAGCCTTTTGTTCTTATATTTTGCCAATTTCCCCCTTTCACTTGGCAGCAGTAACATGGAAAAGTGTCTAATTATCTAATTTCCCCAGTATTTTCTAGGGTGTCAAGGGGGATTGTAAGGAGGGGATCAGATTAACATATTTTTCGGGTCTCTTTAGACAGTTGTTTCTTTTTTTTCTTTAGGAATATGTATTCAGTAGCCCTCTTTGCTTTTCCACTGGAGATCTGTAGCTGTTCAACATGGTCTTCTATCAGTATTTACAAAGCCATAAGAACTAGAGATTGAAATAAATCTAATTTAAACAATTTTCACCTGTAAGAGTGTGTAGAAGTCCTTATTTGCTGTGAAATCAAACAAGGATAGATACCTCTTTAGAATCCCTGGAGTGAAGCCAGAAATGTGTTTTGTAACTATGACTAGAGGGAAAAACATTCTCTATAGAAATTCGATTGACCATAATAAAAAAATTCAAAGAACTGGAATGACTTTACTCCTTGCATTAGATTAAGAGCTGAAAGGCAGACAAAATAGGATTTGATTAAAACAAATTTATCTGGTGTAGCTTTTACAAAACAAGCAAACACTAACTCGTCCCATGTACCTGCATTTTTACTGAACATTTCAGAAGTGTTCAGTACAAGCTCAGAATGCCAACAACTATTCCTTAAAAAAAATAAAAAGAAAAAAGAAGCCATTAGCTGACTGCTGTGTGTCAGCTGGTGCTGTGATCAGTGCTGCATTTTGTAGGGTTGTGCACTGTCATTACAATAGTTGATTTTCCCTTAGTAGTAAAATTTTAGCATGCATCTGATTGCATAAGTTCAATTATGATAGCAGATAGTGTTACTACGTTGGAACCAGGGACAATGAATGAGCAGTAAGTAGAGGAAGCAAAGTACTACCTAGTTGTCTATTTGAGGCCCATCTTGTCTCACATAATTTAGCTAGCCAACAAGAAATCCTTTTATATCCTACTCTGGATTTCTGGGTTTGATCGGGTCCTTTGACTTCCGTCTGTGCTTGTCTTAGCATAGTTTATTGTGACTTTCAACACTACTCAAGAAAGTCTTGCCTGTTTTACAAACTCTAGGTATTCATATGCAATTGGTAAACTGAGGATCTTGCTTTTACATCATCTTCGGCTAAATAAACTCAAGAATCACACCGTTAATCTAGGATACTGTTACTGGTTTGATCTCCTTGGCCCAAATGTCTGATACATAACTACATTGTACGCTCAAAGCAGAGACTGCTTTTCGGTCGTGTGTTTGTATAGTCTGGTATGTGGGTTCCTATGTGGAAATGAAAACAGATGAATAGTGATAATGCAGAGCATGCCAGTAAATCATTAGTGCCCTGACATGTGAACTCTGCCTTTCTGATTGGCACTTCTTACCCTTCCTCCTGCTCCCTGTTCGCACACTCTTGACCTCCCCAACTCCCAGGAGCTGTAATCCGGTTTCAGTCTTTTGGGTGCTGCCAGCACTGTTGGCTGCAGGGACGCCCACGAGTTCTAGACGGGCGTCAGCTCCCTCCTGTTCCAAAGCCTTGAAATAAGGTGAGCCCTGCCGAGAGACAGGACTCATTAGCGCAGGCACAGCGTGTGCTGATGAGTCTAAATAGCTGCTGGAGAAAGCTCATGGCTTGCCAGCGCAGAGCGTGGGTGGAGCGCCGCACCTCACGGCATCGGCATCTCCTTCCCTGCTTCTGGTTTGCTGAAGTGCACGTTTCAGTGGCAAAGAGAAGAAAAATGGATAGATTTCTAATTTCTTGCGCCTTCCTTCCACAAACAACCCTTCCCTGGAGCCTGTAGATTTATCACAGCTGAGAGGGAATTTTGTGTCAGCTTCTTATTAAAATATTGGCAGCCTATTACTGTTCCTTACAAATGATGCAGATGGATCACCGACTGAAACAGTGCTGAAAGGAGCTCTGTCTGAGGTGAAACGCTCTTTGTCCATTGCTGCTACCTGCGCTTCCCCTCACCGGAAAGCGGATTTTTAAAAAATTTTGTCTACTTCAGCAAATCAAGGTCCTGAAAGTTATTTCAGAGGCTCTCTTATCTTTTAACAAATATCTATGGTCTGTAGCTGTCCTGACCTTGAATTGGGTACCTGTGCATTTCTCACATCAAGATTAGATTATTGTGACTCCCTCCTGACAGCCTGGCCTGATAAGACCCAGCACAATTTCCAGCTGGTGCTGAATGCTGCTGCCAGGCTCTTGTAATTGAGAGATGATCCCCACATTTCACCTCTGTCCAAAGTGCTGTGTTATTTGCCAGTTAAGCAATATATTGACTTGAAGAGTTCCCTGTTGAAGATGAACTGCATTTTATATCCACACTTCTGTGTGTGTGTGCTTTGTGTGTGATGTGAGATGAAAGTGCTGGGTACGTGCTGACTGCCTCGCGCAACGATGACAGGAAGGGCACTTGGCACCTACCCTCACGTTACCTTCATTACTGAAAGGTTATTTGCAGCTCACCTCTAAAGGGGTGGCATGAGTCCAGCCTATCTTTCCCTTATCTTTTTAATTTCCTCACCTAACGGTAAAAACCTGAATTGATATCAGCTATGTCGGTAGTTGCTGTAAGGTCCCAGCTGCCCTGCCTGCTGCCTGATGGCTCCTGCATTTTTACAAAATTGGATGTAGGAAACTGCTACCATTGGGTAGAACAGAAACAGAAGATCTTCTGTGGCAAAACGCAGCAGTTTGTGTACTACAGAACTAAACCTGTAAACATCTTGCTTTAGTAGACATGCACTGTGTGTAGATCAGGAATCATTATATGCCATATGCTGTTTTGTGTTACCACAAAAACTGTTAGGCTGCAGAAGACTACAAAATGCCTAATGAAAAATGAGTTACAGGGGATCTTATAGGAGAAAGGTGTCATGGGCTGCTGAAATGCGATATTCTGTACAATATAATAAAAAACAAGGTGGGTGGAACACTGTTTTACTTATTAGAATTTAGACTTTTTGTTCTAAATTTAGAAATGTTTTCAGCTTCTGTAGTTGATTTGAAAATGAAGAGTATGTCTTAGTAAGAAAGTTGTCAATGTTTTTGTCCTTTTTTTTTTCTTTACAATTGTTAAATTTTACATCCTTGACATTTAGGACATATTGCCTAAGAGGAAGAGGAGGAAAAAGTTTCTCCTTGCATATGTGGGCAAAAATCCTCCTCCTCACTTACCCCAAGCTGATCTGCTTCCTTCCTGCTCCACATAGGTTCAGTTAGCCAACCCCTTCAAATAGAGGGATTAATCTCTCTTCCAGTCTTTTCCATCAACCATCACCAGAAACTTTCATATCTTTTCTTAAAAAAAATCTTCTAGTTCAATTTTTTTTTGTTTGTTTCTTAACAGTGATCGTACTTAAATAAAGGGGCAAAAGTGGATCCTTTTGACTTTCTAATCTTTGTCATCTCTGTAACACACTGATGTCCGAAACAGAGTAGGCCCTTTTCTCTTGTTGCCCAGAGAGGTTGGGGAATCTCCAATCAAAGAGGTATTCAAAAGCCATCTGGACATGGTCTTGGGCAGCCTGATCTAGGTGACTCTGCTTGAGCAGGGGTATTGGACTAGATGATCTCCAGAGGTTCCTTCCAATCTCAACCATTCTGTGAAACTTCACTGGAGTGGGTTTTATGCTGTTATTTTACCTTAATTTAACTGGGATCTTTCTATCTACTGTTATCTGCAAGGGTAAACTGAAATATCTAGACTTCATGGAGTATCTTCTCTCTCTTCAAGATAATTCTTCTTCAAGGAAGGAGAGATTTTGTGTTGCTCTTGTTGGCCAGGCTTTAACAGCGGAGAGGGATGTCGGTGTAATAGAGATGTTTGTCATCAGCGAGACTCTCCAACCCTTGGGATTATACCAGAAAGCAGCAGTGTGCTATGGAGAAGTTAGTTAAAAACATGGAGGTGCTTTGCATAAAGTTCTTTAGACCATCTTTTACCATAATTTCTTTCCCAATCTGGAAAATTCTCCTAAATATTAAAAAAGAAAGAAAGAGGAAAAAAAAAAAAAAGCTTCTAAGCAGATGAGCTCAATCTGTTTCATGAAATATAAGGTTCAAAAAACATATGCGCAGTATTCAAAATAGCTCATTTCTTTTTAGCAATAGTGGTTCTGGAATATCCTTGACCTTCCGAAGAGGAGAGATTTGTACTAATGCAGCATATAGGATTTTAATATTAAAAGAGGTTAAATAGGAGAAAGTGAAAAGCTCTTTGCTTCCTCTTTGGAAAGAAGTGAGCTAATGCCAGCAATTTCCATGGCAACTGCAAACAGACTGTCCTGCTCACTTCCATGTTATAAATAAAACAAAAATATTCTCTAAATTACATGCTGTGCCTACATGTATTTGCTATCACCGTGTTCAGTAGACACTGGGAAATATTTCTGTAAATGATTTGTTAGAAAAGATTAGAAGGTTTATGCAAACTAAACAGTTTTGGTGGACTGTGTTTCTTTGAGAAAATAATAAAAGTAACCTCAGAACAATGCAATTCCTTTCACTGCTGAAATTCTTTGAGTTTTGCAAATATTTAATTACAAGTCCAAAACAACAACTAATCGGCCAGCTAGTGTAAGTGATAATAAACTTGCAGTACCATCACTTTAAATAGGGACAAAAATAATTATAAATAGGAGAGGATGGTAACTGAGACTTCTGTCTTTAAATCGCCAATGGGCCGCAATACCTGGAAGGTCAGTCATTTTGTGTCCTACTTTTATACAGGTTGCAGTAGAATAGAGATACCCTGCTTGCTCACCAAATCTTTTACTCTGTTCTATTTTCTAAATTTAAAATATAACCTATTCAAGTTCACAGCAGTTCTTCAGGCATAGGCAAGGTTTTTCCTGCCCTTCTCCAAGTCCATGTGTACGGCTGCAGAGCTCAGAGTAGACAATGAGGGATAAGCACAAGAACTTTGTTCAAAAGCAGCACTAGAAGTTTTCTCCAAATTCCTCAGCCCCAGCTTGCATTCTTGCATTCAATAGATGCCTTGCAAAGGCATCTGGAGTACTGCTAATTTGTAGTAGTACTGCCAAACTGGAGAACTGTTTTTTGCAAATGTAGTGATGATCCCATGTGCTGCTTCCCAGGCATAAAAGAAGGGTTAAGATATGAGAAGAGCTGTCTGAGACTGCTGCTTCCATTAAATGCTCCTTGAGGCCTGAGGTGACCTTGTAGGAATAACAAACTGTTAGAAGCAGAAAGATGCATTAGGCTCTCTGTAGCATTCTTACGGGGACTGTCCTGTCCATTTGCAGCTTGTTCAGAATTTAGCAGCTCAATTGCTCACTGGTTTAAGCCATTATGATCCTATTATGCTTACTCTGCATTCTGCCTACTGGCTGAGTTTAGATGACCAGATCACTTGACATTATTGTGGTTTTAAAGCACTTAGGAGTTCTGGCCTTGCCTCTTTTCACACCCTGTTTCTCAGGCCATATGATATCGGTAAATAAGTGCACTCACATCTGCTTATAGAGTTAGCAGGAGATGTACATTTTGCAAAAGAAACTCTTGTTTCCACTAGTACCATCAGATTACTTCTCTTCTAAATTCAAATAAAAAATCCCAATGAATTTCCTGTTGCCTACAGACAGAAGTCTCTAAGAACGCATTAGGCTTCCTGTGTGTGTAACTGAATGCTTTGTGGTTTTCCAGCCCTTTATTATAAGAAGATGGTAGTTCAGGTTTGGTTCCTTAGGTAGTTGCATTGTACTTTGCTTGTGTGTGTGTGTGAAAAAGGACATAGGCATATTTGGCTTTATTTTTGTGTCATGTATTTTCTTTCCTGTTAAACCATCCAAAAATTGAATGGAAACTTGTAAATACTGCATAATAAACAACTTGACATAGAGGTGAGGATTTAATAGACTTCCTTTATTAGCAGTGAGTTATTTTTTCAATTAAAATTGCAGGCAAGGTTTCCAATTACAGTGCAAATTATTTCAAGAGTATTTTGCTCTGTGAAAAATCTGTGCAACGGACAGTGCTACACTTGAATTCAAGCTGGGAACCGAGCCAGAAACGCGACCCCCTTGATCCTTTCATACTGGGACTCTTGAAAGCACAATTGACAGTGAGGTACAGGAGGAAACGTCTCCATTTTCTGTTATTGAATGTTAAATCCTGCCTCGTTCCCAAACTTGGCTCGGTCACCTCAGGTTCGACCTTCCTGTTGTTTGCACTGGAGATCTCTGCTATTTGCACTGGAGATCTCTACGGCGCTCGTGAAATTGCGCTGACAAGTTTAACTGCTTTTGTAGTGTCAGGCTTTCTGTATGCCAGTCTAGGACTGTCTGGTGGTTTTTAACTTTAAAGAAAGGAAGGCATCATTGCGCTGCTTCTCCAGTGCCACATCCTCAGCATGGAAGAACCTTCGTGCTCTGCTTACTTGAGCAGCATGGATGTGCCCTGGGAATGCCGCTCTGAAAGCGCCTCCACCGCAACGCTGGTCCCTGGGTAAACCCGAGAGCAGGACCGCCGGTAACCAGCTGCTGCTGGGCACCCGCCTGCATTGCACCTTAGGCCTCAGCGCTGTGACGGTCCCTCAGCTCCCCATGTCCTGTCGTCGGCGGGCTCGTGCAGGCTGCAGGCTGGGTTGTGTTGATGTCACTGCTGCATCAGTGTGGACGTGGCGGAGGAGACCCGGTGCCCTGGGGCTAGGTGGCAGTGACGGACCCCCTCCGTTCTGCGGAGTGAGGTGTTGGGCAGATTGGGGTTGACAGACAAGTGTGTGGTGAGGGGCAGTGGTGGCCCCTGAACAGGCTTCCCCCATGCGGAATGGTGTCTGCGATGGCCTGGGGGTCCTCTGGCTGCCCCAGGAGTCTGTGAAGGGGTGGGTGAGGAATCAGCTCCAGGGTGTTACCCGACACAGCTGTGAGAGGCAGGGGGCGGAATAGATTCATCCCTCATGTCCCTCCTCGAGACACATCAGCACTGCCCTGAGGGCACTAATGGGCCTGACCAGGCTCACCTGGGTCTCTACCCACACCCTGCTCCTGGAGCCCTGTTTCAGCTGGGGTGTCACTCCTGCTAACCTGTGAACCTCGCTCCTGTCCTGCCTCCTGGTTGGACCTCAGCCTGTCTCCCATACAGACCCTGGCTGTGCACTGCAGCTGCTCTGCAGGCCTCTCGTTGGCCTGTGTCCTAGATGGACTTTGGGCCTCCACTGCAGCTCCATCTCTAGTGCTGTGCCGGCCTGTGCCTCCTCTGCTCCCCACTGGATTCCCTGCTTGGACTCTGGGCTTGGCTGCTCCCTTCCCTTGCCCCAGGGTGAACCCTGCTAGCAGCACCCGGCTTGGCCTGCTGCGCTGGCACCCTGCTGGGTCACCCTTGGCTCCTGCCTTGTCCTCCATCTCAGTGCGCCCGACTCTCGCCGCTCCCTGGCATCCAAAACTCGGAGGAAGCCTCGGTCCATGATGTAGTGAGAACCCTGTGGAAGGTGCAGCTCCAAATGCTGGTTATAACATGGTTCCTCTCTTCTGCCCTGGCTTTGCCGTTTCCCCTACAAGACCAAACACCATATACCTTTTGCCCTGGGGTCAGTGTCACTACATGGAAATACACAACAGCCTGCCTGGCCTCTTCCTCCTCTGCCAGGTAATGGTGTTTTTTTTTTTTGTTTGTTTTCCACTCTGTGCTTCTTCCTTCTGCTCCTTCTTCTATATGTTTTGGGATGCGAGGTGGGGGAGATGAGAAGTATCTGATCTGTATCTTTATGTTGGGAAATGTAAGTAATTGACATGTCTCCATGGGTTATTGGGGGAAAAAAGGGATCCTTTGGGCCTCTCTGGTTGCTAAGAGACGGATGCTTCCACTTGGAAGCCTTCATGTACGCCGGGCACATTATCCTGGCAAACTGGAATTTCAAATCTGGCAGCAAGGGAAAAAGGTAGTGTCCAAAAATAGAGGGCATTTAGGTGAACTGATTTCAGAGACATCTGTTCTTCTTTTCTAGCAGGGTAGGGGACTGGTCTGGTCTGTGAACATATGCGACCACATTATGTGCAGTAAGTTTTCTTGAGAGCATTTTGCTTGTGCTCACAGTTTGGCCAGGTGACCCCCTTTCTCTCCTCCTTTTTGCACCTGTTAGTTTTTAACTGAGTCCTTGTATACAAAGCTTGATTGGGTAGTCAGGCCATGTGTAGCGCTTGCTTTGAAGCCCAGATACAGGTTTGCATACAGATGGAGTGCATGATCAAATAGTGTTTTAAAGTTTTATTCCCACAAGATCCTCAAACCCTCCTTGCAAGGGCCTTCCATTGACGGCCATGGGAGGCCCATGGCACAGAGCTTGCTCAACTGCAGCAGTCGTGTTTAGAATAGCAGCTGCCTCCCTGTATGGCTTCTCTGTGTCTCCTTTGGCCATGTACCTCCCTTCAAAAGCACTGCAGGTGATTACCACCAGCCAGCTTTAGGGAAGGCACTGTGAAGGCTGTGACCTCTTCTCAACATTTAGAGCCTTTGCATCATGCAATGGCAGGGGCGTGAAAGCTACCACAGTTGCACTGCACCATCACCAGAAGGCCAATGGCACTATTTGTGAAGGAGCTTTGAGCTCCGCTTTGCGCTCCCTTGCCTGAGAAGCACGCTGGGAGCTTGGTGTGTGATCCGGACTGACTGTGGGGAAGAGCTGGTGCTTCCATGCAACTTCTGTTCAGCAAGGCGCGCTGCTCTGCTGGCAGGCTCTGCTCCGCCGCTCACCCCGCAGTGCTTGAGTGACCTACTGTGCTAGTTTCTAGGCGCGTGTTTACAGTGCAGCAAAGAGGGAACTGGGCGTTGCTTAGAATTGCATTGCCCTGAGGGCAGCACTTCCACGTGCCTGACAAACCTGGCTCTTCCAGGAGCACCTCCTGGAACCGTACCTGCTTGTGTCTGGAGATGAGAAGTGCTGGCAGCACCAGCTGTTTAGTGGCCACGTGGTGGTTTGAACAGAAAGCACGGTTCACTGGGGTGTACCTGAGTGTGCTGTCCTTAATTTGAAAGCACTGAGAGGACCCAGCGTCTCAAAGGTGTTAATGTGAATTCTACCACTCGTGCAATATTAAACAGGTACATTAAGCACAGGCTTTGAGAGCAAATGCTTCCCCTCGCACTGGGTTCTGGCACAAACAGCTGCACTCTTCAAATGTCTTCACCCTTTTCTTAAAGGAACAGAAAAAAAATAGATATATTTAGAATTTAAAATGTGAAGAATATTAAAATGATATTCTAAGAGTACCTCTGGCTCCCTTTCCTTATGATTGTAGAAAAGTGTTTAGAAAGACCTATCTCCTTGTTTAAATTTAAATTAATTGTTTCATTAAAGAAGGTAACAACTGCCTTTTGGGGGAGAAATGGGTAACTGAGGTAGGCTAGACCTGTTGCTGCTCTTGCTTTGGCACCGTAGTCTTGTTTCCTTCTAGACTAACACATGCAAAAAAGGAGAGGGGGGGAAAAAAAACAACTGGTGAGGAGACTGTTACCTCCTTTTGTTTCATCAGGTGCTACCAACCCTCATTTGTAGTGAATGACAGACCTGCCTCTCAGTCAAGCTTGAACTTATTTACTATTCACGTTACGTGCAAGCACAACCAGTTGAATGCCAGAGATGTCCTGAAGCTGAGAGGTTATGACCTAATAAATACCCAAGCTCCCCTTCAGATGTGGGTGCTGAAACCCACTTGACTGGTGGGTAACCGAAGCTTGGCTCAGTGTCCTTGGGTTTGAGCCTTAGTACAGGCAGCAACGTGGATGGAAAATGCAGCGAAGTGCAGGCCTGCTCTTGGTTTGGTACTTCAGCCAACAATAGGGTGATTACTAACTTTACTATGACTAGACTTTTAAGGTATTTCTTTTACTTACCTCTGGTTGAAAGGGGTAGTAGCTTTGGAAAAAGATTAGTATTGGCCTTTAAAAAAAAAAAAATCTTATTTTCCAAATAGAAGGCAAAAGAAAAGGAAAGAAAATACATTAAATTTGGAAAGCAGATACACAAAAGAGGGAATAAGAGGGGGAGTTTTGATCTCCAGCTAGTGCTTGTGATTAAAGGCCCTTTCCTAGCCAGTTTCCTTTCAGGATCAGAACAAAGAGCTGTCTGTGTCATGGTGGACCAGAAACTAAAGGAGGTGATAAATATTGTGGGCTGCATGGTAGAGTTCAGGCTTTTCAGGTCACCTGTTCTCATGAGACTGGCGTCAGATAAAGTAATTCACAAAGTGGTGACAGACTCATCCTATTGCTATTTTGCTCACCAATTTTCAGTGCATGCAGTTGGGGCTTTTTGCTCCAGTCCCTTGACCTCCCTGTTTTCCAGGTGTGATCTAAACTCGGTCCTCCCCTCTCCTTCTCATTTAGGTGAATTAAGCTTGTTAACAATATTTCTTGTCTTTTTTGTGCAAAGTCACACAGATGACTGGTTTTTATTCCTCACGTTGACCAAAAGACTGAGACATTGACCAAGAGTGTGTGCACTCTTGCTCTTGATGCTATCTTAACCAGCCCAAAGTATTTTAGTTTTCCATGAAATTCAGACTTACTTTGTAATGCAGTCTCTTTTCCAGTGTGTGTGTGTGTGTGTGTGTGTGTGTTTTTTTTTTTCTTTCCCCCTCTCCTGCTTAATTGGACTAGCCTGTCAGTGTGCATTCCTAATAGACTTTTCTGAACACTGCTCCTGAACTCTACGTGGAAATGTAAAACCATTGCTCTGTGCTGTGCGTAGCAGATGGAAAATGTAATCTTCTGGGTCCTGTGACAGGGCCTCCTCATTATTATATGAACAATGAGAGAAGAAATGTAAAAGTTGCAACATACATTTATTTCCTGACACCTTGTATAAAAGACAGTGGGCCTGATTCTTACTCACCATAAGGGCTGTGTGGTGCAAAAGGTCTCCAGCATAAAAAGAGTTGCCTAATGTCATGTATTATGTTCCAAGTTCCTCTTACTTTAGACCTTTTAATCCATTTGTTGTTCGTGCAGCTAGGAATAGTGGCATGCATTTATCAGCAAGTGACAGGCGATTCCCACAGTGAAGTGAATCTAGGGATGCTCGTTCTTGGAACGAAATATTTGCTTCTGTCTCAGACCTGAAGAGCTGCAAAGCCTTCTGTTTTTCCCAGCTGCACCTGTGTGCCTCTCTTTTTTTTTTTTTTCCTTCTGAAGGCACATCTCGGCAAGATCTGCCTCTTATATTCTAAGACCACTGACGTTGTACCAAGAGCAGGCTTATGAAGGGTATGCTAACTAGGACTTTAGTCTCTGTCTTTTGGCTCAGAGTCTGGGGTCTGTTGGGATGCAAACTGTCTTCTGATGAAAGTAGATGCATTCATTCTTTGAAATGGTTTCTGTATAGTTATCATGGCCTTCTGATGTCAAAAGCACTGGAGATTCAGGCAGACAAGACTTACTAAATATCAAGCAGGAGAAGCCTTAGCAAAAGCTGAAGAGACCAGACAACTAAAACAGTGGTAACGTGTTTTTGCTCTTCGAAGGTATTAAAGTAGCTTGAATGATATCCTTCAGATCATTATATGAACCTGAACAGTACATTTTCCTTTTGCAAAATGTATTCCCTCTTCTCCTTCAGTGTCCTTTTCCTGCTTCTGACACTTCTTCTGGCAGCACACCTGGTATATGGTCCCTGGTACCTGATCTTCTGCTATCCTCTTACGTTTTCTGCCCCGGGTGTGTAGATGCTTGTGCTACCTGACCCAGTTTAAAGTTGAAGGATGATGGGCTCTGTTACCCTATCAGGCCTGCCAGTCTAGCTGGTCTCAGCATTTCACAATGTTCTATGTGAGTTGGTGCATTATCCATAAGGAGAGGAGTTTCATGCTGGAGCTGTTATGACCTACTTCCCCCCACCCCCCCCCATCCATCTCTACCATCAGTACCCTTGGCAAGAATTGGTGTCAAGCGTTGCAAGTGCTTCTTTGATCTTGCTTGCACCTTAAGTAACATCTGCAACAGTATTTGCATATTGATTCCTTGTAGAGGGGTTCACAAGTCAGACTTGATTTAAAAAACAAGAGCTGGTTTCCAATAATTCTCTCTTCTGTGTGTATAAACACAAATGTGCAAACACAGATGAGCACACCTACTTGGATTTTGGCTGTGCTAACAGCAGTCGCCTGCTATGCTGCAGCATGTCCTCATTTCATGGGAAAAGGAACAACAAGATTCTGATCAGGAGAATGGAATTCATCCCAATTCATGAAGATATTTTTAAAGCATAAAGCAAACACGACTACTGTGAAAGCCCTAGCATTTCAATTGTCAGAAGTGTTTGGCTTTTGTTATACGTCTTGGTCTCACCCAGTGCCCTCAGAATACCCTTGCAGGGTAGGTATTAGTCTTTCCCTTTGCACCTCGCTCTTTTGCCCGCGATAAAGGCAGAAACACAAACACTCCTGTTCCCAAAGCGAAGGTATCAGCTACTGTGAGAACTGCTCTTTTAGGGTGGTTCTGCCGGGAGTCAGATGTGTCTTTCAGTGCCACCACGGCTGTGCTGTGACGTGTCACATCAAGCACTGGTAATTAAGGAGTAGCCTGCCAGGTCACCTTGGTACACTGAGCCACTTAGTAAGTTTTCCCTAAGAGGGTTCTGTAGCTATCAGTTCTTCTCTACAGAAACCAGCAAAGCATTTCTAAAGCCTTCCCTTCCCCCACTTTTCTTGTGTTGCTGAGTGTTTATATCTAGTTAGTAATGTAGGAGAGAGGGATGTTGGGGAGAGGAGAGAGGGAGAAGAGCGTAAAAATTGAACTGTTTGTATTTCATAGGTCTAATTACTGTATCTGGACATGGAAATGTGTATAAGCAGTTGAATGTATATTGGAATTAGGCAAATAGCAGCACAATATATTTCTGTAAGGTCTTCTAAATGAGCTGAAACAACAGACGTTTCAATTTATTTATATTTTATTTTTTATTTTTTGCTAGAGTATGCAGTTGCAACCTGGCTTATTGGCTTATCTGTGAACAGCTGAGCAAGTGAGGCTTTATCCCTAGATAATGTCTGCAGAGAACAGCATTTGTACAAACACTCTGAGTAATTATTTACTCTATTTGCTACAACAAATGGTGCTGTGGCCTTTCTCAAATTCACTTGTAGTGTGGAGAGTGCAGAAGGAAAGAGTGAGCATTAAGAATCTAGCCACAGGCTGTGACAAAGTTGGGAACATCCAGTTCCTCGCTCGTGACAGCGTACCGTTTCTATTGCTCTTGTGGAAAATAAGCATCATCTTCCTTTCAAAGGTCTTTGAAATGTTTTACAGATTTTTTTTTTTTTTTTTGGCCTTATCTGATCTCTTTCCACTCCTGGATGGTCGAGATAGGTTACTGGTCTTACCAAGTACAACCTTTCCACCCTGGCATGTTTTGAGGGAGCAGTGAGTTTTGCTTATAAAGCCTAGACTAGAGAGCTGCTGTGTCCAGCCAGTGTGTACAGATCGTTTTCAGACCTATTTCAGACAATATTTAAGATCCTCGGTAGCCCTGACTGAGGATGGGTGTAGGTCCTTTTTTGAATCAAGCAGTTACTCACGGATAGTTCATTTTGTTCATAAGCTCCAAAATGTCACTTGAGTTCCTGAAGTGAACCATTGCATATTTAAAACAAACAAACAAAAAAAAACAGAATAAAAGTGATGAAAATCACTGCCTTTGCTGATAACTTGTGATCAGACAAAAGGGTTAAGATCTTGGAAGGATGGCTTGTTCACCCAGCTGCAGTGCATATGCAGACACATAAAAACACGTCAATGAATATTTTATTCATATGAAGATACCAACAAATTCCATGTGTTGCACAGATAGCAAGAGGGACCAATGTGCTGAATAGAGAAGCCTTGTGTTTCTTAAGGTTTGTTTCTGTTCCATTGAATTTGGTAAGAATTTTGTTGGTGGCTTTGGCAGGTCTAGGATTTTCAACCTGAAATACCAAACGGGGCAGGAATTTAAGCACTTATTTATACAGTCAAACATGGGAACAGTGTTTCTTACTGATGTGCGGAGGTGATGCATTCCTAATGGCTCAGCACCTTAGATTTCCTCTCACGTAATCTAACAGCAAAAAAAAAAAAAAGGGGGGGGGGGGGAAGAGAACAATGGAGCAAAAGTAGCATGTTGAATTAATAATACAATTTAAACACTTAAAGGAATTTAAAAAATACCTTTCCATAGAAATTAGTTCAGAAAGACATCAGAGGCACAAATTAGGCCCTCTGAGGTATAAGTAAATGTGAAGATGTAACACATGGTAATCGAATCATGTCATTTCATAGACATGAAGGTGATCAAAGCATTAATATAAATTCCAAGGTCACCTTGAATCCAGGATTCAGTTTTGAGTGTTAAATGTTTCTTTCAAACATTTATCTTTGCCTCGTGAGACTTGCAGTGACTTGGGAAAATTCTCTCCGTGCGCGTGAGTCACCTTAGCTTTAGAGCACCAGAGAGCCGACTCTGTGCCTGTTCATCCCACGTGCTGGAGCTAATCTGGCCTACGCAGGGCACCAGGCAGCCCCGGCTGAAGGGATAACAAGGGACTGCAGGATGGATGGCTCACATGATGCTAGAGGATTCTTGCCTGATTCTTTTCCTACCTCAGGCATACACTATTGCAAATACAGACGGCTAAAACCCCAGGGTTTCCAGGTGGCAGAATACGGTGAGGTTTTTTTCTCTCAGATGAAATGGGCCTTCCTCAATCCTTCACATGAACCAGAAAACCTACAAAAAGTCTGCTTCAGACCCGTCAATACGCAGTGTTTCCAAAATGAAATATGCTCCCCAGATGCTGTGGCTTCTCAGAGAAATTGATGATCTTGTCAGTGTTGCTGCTGGTAGCAGCTGCTTGTGCCTCAGCATTTGTGGCTGGGCTAGAGCCAGCGGCGCTCAGGATTTCGCAGGCCCCGCTCTCCAGCAGAGACCAGTTCACTGGGGTTGCTGGTCTGTCTCAAAACTGCAAGTCTGGAGCCCTGGGGCCTCTCGTTCTGGGAGTCCACCAGACACATCGTGCCCAGGGCCCGAGGCTGGGCCAGCAGCTGCAGAGACCATCTGAAGCTGCTGACCCTGACGGCCGCAAGTCCCTTCCAGCGGCCACAGCCTCTAGGCTGAGGCTCTCCCATCCTTGACTGGTGCCCTCGATGGCGTGTCCCAGGGCTGGGGGCTCAAAAGCTCATGTTCTTAATCCTGTCACGGCCAACGTCATGAGTCGTTGCCAGATCCGGAACAGCTCACGGGCTGAAACCCCCATTTTGGGTGGGATCCCTGACATTGGGGTCCACGAGCATCCGTAGCACGGCATTCCTTCTTTCTGCAGCAGGCTCTTGATTTAAAGATATTCTTGACAAAACGTGAAGAGCCTGACCCAAATGTGAAGAACGCCCTGATTGGACCTAATTGTAGTCTCTTGGCTCTGATGTGGTTCATGATTTATCTGGGGGCGAGTGAGAGGCAAATCAGGACCCTGTGATTGCCTAAATGCTTTATTTTCTTGTGGCAAAATTTGAGGAAAGTAACGCATGCTTTAAATTTTTATAGGCCCAATTTAGTGAAGAACTGTTTCCTGGGAAATGGTGAGGATTTTTTTGTTCTTGAGGATTCATTGTTTTTGAAGAGAAAACTCTGAAAATGTTCAATCCAAATCTGCTCAGGGAAAACTGATTTAAAAATAGAACACTTTCTGAAATAATCTATATTCCTTGAAGAGATTTTAAGCTTTGTAGAAAATCTAACTTTTTTGTTGTTGAGAGGGGGAGAAAAAAGGAGTTTCAGCTACTCTGGATTTTGGGTCAGCTGTTTATTTCTCCTGGGGTGGAATAGTACAAAGTAGTCTTAGTGGCTTTCTAGAAAATGAGCTGAGAATTTTCCCAGGACCATGAGTTCACCCGGCCAAGAAATAAAAGGCAGGAGAGAAGGCTGGAGCAGGAGACACTCTTCTCTTTCCAGGCCGGGAAGATGGTGTCTAGGAGATTGGTTTTGTAACTTGATGGCAGACTCTGGTAAAACTCCATCCTGATGAACTGCAGCTGATTGATCGGTAAGTGCAAAAATATTACTTATATTTTTCCAAATGTCTTCAAATAAAAATCCCTGGTAAACGAAAAACTCAGGACCAAATCCCCTCAGTCTGCTTAAGTGTTCTTGCTGTCAAAATGTCATGAACTGTACAAGGACATGGTCATAGCAAAAGGCAGAATAAAGTGCCTGCATGCTGCTAGTGACCTCGGTGGGAATTCCTGGTTGCTGGAGAAATATTGGTCTGTGCCTCTGGGGGAGGCTGTTATGTGCTTAGCGTGCACTTGTGGCTCAGTATTAGCGGTTGTTTGTAAACACTTCTAGCCCTAGTAGCGTAATGGGTGCAGAATCACGTCGGGTATTATACTTTGAATAAATAAAGAAATAGAGGAACTATATTGCTATCATTAACTAAGTAGTCCGAATTTACTTTGCTTTTCTCAGTGCCGCTTTTCTCTCTCCATCTTAGCTTCATGGCATCAATAACCGTGTTAATATTGTGATTTTTTTTCCAGATTCTTTGTAACTTGGACTCTTGTGTAAGATGCAGCCACTATGTGCCTTATAAAACAAGCATCTAAAGTAGATTAAAGTAGCATATAAAGTAGTTTCTTAAAAGAATAGACATTTCTGCATTCGCCAAGACTTTCCACAACTCTTGGTTGCTCCACATAGATTGCGAGTGGATGAAATGTAGCACGTTTATGTACTTGTGCATGTACTGCAGGCATATTCACACCTACTTTATGTCATACATTTTTATAGCTGTTAAATTTCCTTTTCATTATATTTGATTTGCTAAGATGAAGGCTTGTTTTATCAAAACTAATTACATGGTATGTATTTAATGTTCTGTCCCTAAGGTTTTCATAGTAATAAAATTGATTGTTACTGATTAAAATGGTTCTATTACATCAGCTTAATGTCACTTGAGGTGAATGCAGTATTAGAGAAATGGCCATTAAAAATGTTGAATAGAAAACAGGGAGGCAAAGAGTAAATGTACCGAATTTTTTTTGAAGGGACAAATCTTTTAAATTCATTGTAATTGATTTGAAAACATCTGCCTGGCAAAGAGAGGTATCTTGAGATGTATACAAAATCATATTGTCATTATTCTTTTTATGCAATTCATTGGAGTATTGTTCTATATCTCCCAAATAAATGTTCAACATGTAGCCTTAAACCATCTTAATTTCTCGTGTCATTAGAACATCATGAAAAACATGTGTAAAATGAACAAGTCTTTTGTGTAAGGGTAAAGCCCTCCATAGGGTGGTAAAAGGAGGCTGATCAGTTGAAAAAAAAATCCTGCCTAATGATGAGGATCCTTCATTTCTCTGTTGAAGTAAATACAGTAGGTAATGATGAGGATCCTTCATTTCTCTGTTGAAGTAAATACAGTAGGTAATTAAAGTTCATTACAGGGGGGAGAGAGGCAAGGATAAAGCCACAGGGCTCTGATGCTGATGTTGGAAAGTTGGATGGCAGTGGGAGCCACCCAAGGTTCCCCAGGGTGGGACAGGAGGAGCAAAGGGGTGTGAGTGGGGAAAATATCACATACGAATTCATAGACGCACCGCTGAGAAAGAGGTAGCGATGGGGAAAGGAAACGGTGTGGAGGCCTTAAAAAACAGTCAGTATCATTCTTAACTGGAAAAAATAAGCTCTGGGGTTTCCTCCATTCTGCTTAGGCATAGCAATTGTACTGCAGTGCTGCTTGCTTTTCTCTCTTCTGCTGCAGTGCTGCACTGAGCTCTGGGTCTGTATTTTCAGTGAGACAGTAGCCTCAAGATTTGTCATGATTTTTTTTTTTTTTTTTCCTGAATATTGTGCTCCTGGAGTCATATGGCAGATTGAGAGGCTGATCTTCCCCTCTCCTTCCCTGTCTCTCTCTGACTAGTGACTCAAAAGACAATGAAAAGGAACCAGAAGGACATTATTTCATAAGTTTTGCATGATTTTTTTAAAGCTACTCCTACAGGTTGAGATTTAAATAACATTTTCTAAATTCTTGTAATCAGTAATTTGTAATCGTTCAAGTCTTCTATCACACAGCAACAGTGAGGAGCTG
Organism: Nothocercus julius; assembly: GCA_013398735.1. NCBI lineage: Eukaryota > Metazoa > Chordata > Aves > Tinamiformes > Tinamidae > Nothocercus > Nothocercus julius. The sequence continues at coordinate 2,638,874 of VZSV01000086.1, forward strand.
CCAGATTTTTTTTTCTCTAATTTGGAAGAAGCAACTGTTATAGAAATAGGGGGAAACTATTTAATTTAAAATTACTGTCTCAGTGTCTCACTTCAGAGCAGCTATCCAGAACTTTTCCCTATCTTCTCCTGTCAGTCGTCTTGCTTGAGTTCTTAAATAAATTTAAAACTATTTGGCCATCTTCCATGTCTGGTCTCTGCCTAGTTTGACAATATTATCAATAATTCCATATTCCTTTTTCAGAGGTAGCTGGTGAATGTTAATACGTGATGTCATTAGCAGCTGAGTGTTTTCCAAAAGAAGGCCAAAATGTCCCACTTCAGCTTAAAATAAAAACCTTCAGAAGAGCTGGATTCAGTCATATGAATAAAATTGAAGTGACTGATTTTTTTTTTTTTTTTNTTTTTTTTTTTTTTTTCTCTCCTCCTCGCCTTAGTTTGATGTTTAAGAATATGGTAGAGTTGGAAAGTATTCTGCAGCTCATGACTGGAAACTGGCACGATAAAATACCAGAACAGGCTATCAAATTTTGGGGAAGACAGGGGCTGGAAGAAAAGGAGGAGTCCTGAAAGCTGGTAACTTGCAAAACAAAACATAAATATACGGTAAAAATGAGACTACAACAACCAAAGTGGGCTAGGGATTCCAGTGATATTTTCTTAGGGATGGTAAACTTGGCCATCCTACTTGGGAAACTACTTGGGAAGTATCTTAGGCAAAAATTATTCATGACATAAAAAAGGCCTTTTCTTGAGCTTAGTAAATGTGTAGAAGAAGATTATGATGCAAGGTGGAGAAGAGTCTTAACTTCAGTACTGTGAGATAGCAATGCTGTGGTATAAAGACAAGAATGGAATAAACTTCTTCTGAGAGATAGGTATCTTTTCCGATATGGATGCCCTTTTCAAAACTTTTAAAGGGAGAGTGCATTTTTATTTCATTGACCAATTTGGCCCATCCATCTTTGCTGTTCCATTGAGCTGACAATATTGTTTCATTACAAGAAAGGAGAGCTTTGTTTACTGGGAGAATATGATTTATGTTATTTGCCAAGAGCAAGTGACTGGGAATTAGGCCCTTGAGGGAAGGAAGATAAAGAGGGAAACCAGGAAAAACGAGAATCTGAGCCATTCTAGCTTATAAAGTGTATGTGCAAAGAGTAATTATTGCATCTTTTCTGTTGCCAAGTCACAGCCAGTTTCAGTAAAACAGGTATTTTTATTCTACAGCGTATATGTGACTTCCTTTTTTATACTGAGATTACTTGGGAATACGAAAAAGTTGGTGATGGAAGTAGGAATTTTGTCACTTAATGTGTTATCTATCTCTGTTCTGAAGTATTTCTTTTGGGGTCCTAGAGGAATTTTTTTCCTGTAAGTTCTTACAGGGCTGGGGGTTAGTAGAAAACCTTACCTGTTACTCCCCTGTTTAGGGATGGTGGTTGTGCACATGTGTGTATGTGTTTTGCTGAGACCCAAACTGCAAGTGGATGTGGTTCAGTTAAACAGTTTTAACTCTAAAATGAGACTTTGAGTAGGCTTAAAATGTTTTCAGTCAGTACTGGATTTGGCCTGTTACACTTTCATGTTAAAACAAATGGGGGAGAGCTTTCAAAGAATTGAAATGTTTCATTTTAAAGTTATATCTTTAAATGTTGTGATTCAAAGTAGCATCTTGTGGTAAACTGTAGGAGGAAAAAAAAAAAAAAAAAAAGACACCTCCACTTGGAAAGCAATTTTTTGTTTCAGCTTGAAAGAATCAGATTGAGCAAAGTGATACGTTAACTCATTTTGCTGAGACATGCCAACATATTCATTTTAGGTCAGCCTGAAACCACTGCAGTTTGAGCAGAAAATGCCAAGTTAGTTATTTGCATAATTCCACCCAAAACACAGCTTTGGCACTGGGCAGCAGGGCCTGATGCTTGACAGCAGTATCAATCTCAAGGTCTTGGCATTTTAAGAGAACCCTGGACTGGGCAAACTCCCTCTCTTTTTCTGATTCTTACTGTAAGATTATAAAAGGGTTCAGGAGGGCAAGGGCACAAATGTTTTGAGAATACTCATACCATATTCAGGCAAACTAATACAAGTACCTAGTGTAGGATCCTAGGCATGTTATATATTCCACAGAGAGGGGTAAACTCCTTATTTAGCTCAGCTAGAATCTGGAAGGAACCAGCATGTTGTTTTCCAACAACGTCTGGCAATGCAACCTGTGGGAGGACCACCCTGTCTTGCTGCATGTTTCACAGCTTACTGAATTTAAGTATCCTGGAGTATTCAAGCCTGGGATATGTGTGTAGTATCCAGAGAAACTACAGTTATTCTTGTGTTTACAGATTCAGGGAAAATGGGCAGGAAGAGAGCTAAGAAGCAGGAAGGTTGACTGCTAGCAGTAATTGTCAGCTGTGCATATGCAGGAAAGGGCAAGAACCTTGTTCCTTCATGAAAACCTGCACTTAGAGCTTTGAAATAAGGGGGAGAGGCAGGAAGTGGCAGGAGTGGCTCCAGCAATTTCTGAGCTGGATGTTTATAGCAAAGAAAGGGTAACTGTAACCACAGATTGAACCGTAGTAAAATAGACTGGCAGTCGAGTATAATTAGCTCCATCTCCTGCATTTATGACATCCCCATTACAGTAGGTAGCTGGAGCCGTAAGAGCAGAGCGTATCTCCCTTGCTTTGCTGTGCAAAGCATCTTACCTAATGAAGATACTGCAAAAGAGGCTGCCTAAAAGTGAAACACTAACTCCTTAGCTGATGTAAATCACTGTAATCCCATTGAAGTCAATACTGAAGATTTAACATCAGGCTAATTGAAGTCAATGGAGCTAGGCTGGTAGGTACCAGCTGGGCTAAATTCCCCAGTGCAGTTTTTTTAGGAGTGTTTGGAGTATGAGCTCTGGCTTGAGTCACAGTGAGACCCGGGCTGTGCAGTTCAAACCAGGCTCCTTATTTAGAGATGACATTTCTTAAATTTCAGTTAGGGAGTTGAGACTGGTTATTTCAATCCAGGTTCATCCTTACTCCTAAATTTGTAGAGGTTTCTCATCTTCATGGTCGTTGTGGTAGCATTCCCTTGTGTTTGCTGATTTTTGCTTTTTGGTCCGTGTTGTCTGATTAGGTCTGATATATTTAGTTGTCACAGAGAACAACAATCTGTAGCTAGGCTTCTGTTATAATTGATGGTAATGTTGTATGGAAGGTTCCCCAGATGGTGATAAATATAGTCTTATGAGTTCCTTTACTGGTGTGTAAGCAAATGTTCAGTCTGTGGAAGACCTGCTGTCTGATTTGGTCTTTCTTTTTTTGTTATGTAGTGATCTTTGAGGAAAACCTGTACCAAATTGTGAATATTTCCATTCTCTACAAAGGACAGCAATTCAAAGGACATAGCTTCCTTTCAGGAATAAAATTTGGGTTTAGAGTAAGATTTCTGGAAGAGAATTTTTGCCTGAGGATACTTGTGATGGTCTTCCTTCCAAGAAGATGTTTTTTTTTTTTTTAAAAAAAATTAGCCTTCTGACTTTTCTTCCACTGAGATGCCAATGTCAGAGACTCTTACCCTCCTTTGTATTGGAACAAATGCTATTATCAGCTGTTGAAACAAAAGCCAGATTAAATGTATTTTCTTCTATAGAGCTGTAAATGTGCATTACAAATGCATTTGTTTAAAATGGTAAAACCAGCACCCACTGTTACAGAAGTATAATCTGAGCATCAACTCTTTGCAGATAGTGAATGATGTCAGGAAAGTCAGGCACTCTTTGATAGCCTTTTGTGTTGGTCGGCTTAGGTTTGCCCTGCTTATTATTCTTGCAAGTATTGGCAAAACTGGTAAGATGTAGATGGCTCTGCCAAGATAAGATTCTAGCCTGGTGAGAAGATGAATGTGTTACAGTAAATCGAGGGTTTGAAAATGTTCTTTCTCAGGCTGTAGAGAGTCTCAAACCTAATGTCCATTTCCAGAATTAATATTTTAATCAGTAGGTTTTTATTTGGAAAGCAATTGAAGTGCAGAGACTCTGTCTACCTTTGGCCCTGACAGCAAGAAAGAAACCCTTTCCAGTGAAACCTTTGATTTGAAACAAGGAGATGCCTTTTCCCACCTAGCTCAGAAGTCACTAGACATCTGAATCACGGTCTTAGATTAACAGAGAAATTAGTCTCAATTAAGGATCTAAGGCCTTTGTTATATTTAGCTTTTAATCTTTCTCTGTAGAGAGAATAATTGATCTTTAATCAACCCTTGCAATGGCGTGTTTTTTTTTTTTAAGGGTTGTCTTAAATGTGCTCACAAAAACACGTTTGCAGAATGTGTTCAGAAACACACACAGACGTTTTTGATCATAGGATGAATTTAGGCTTCCGCCGCTTTGTGGACTAGGTGAGAATATTGCTTAGGACATTAGAATCCCTCACAGAAATTGTTCTCTGTCACCATTGCCTGTATTTTTAATCTTGCTTTCAGGACATAAATACTAAGGACATCACAGCAGCTCATTCAAAGAGTCCCTGCTGTGGAAAGCTTGCACTGCTAATGAGGCCCTATGTGATCTCTTATCACTGGAGGGGCCATCGTTTGCCACTGGGAAGAGGCTTAGAGAGCTGCTGAGGAACATAAGGCTTTTCAGAAGCATTTTGCTCAGAACAGTAGCTCTGCAAGAAACTTTGGGTTTAGCAGGCACTGTTTTCCAGATGGACAATACTGCTGTGAGCAGCTGCAGATGAAATCTTCAAAGTGAGGGAGGTGGAGATGAGGGGAAGGGAGGAGAAAATTCCATGATTTCCTAAGACAATGAGGGAAACCAGTCATTAAAGTCATAAATGCTAAAAAGAATGGGAAGGGTGCTCCTCCCTAAAAGAGCAACAAACATATTCTTTCTTGCTGTTTGGGGAAGTCCTGCTCTGCTGCATCCTGACATTTCTTTTCTCCTCAGGGGAGTGCAGGATCATGTGGAGGCATTATGTTCTTGCTGCTGTTTTTGGTGCTGCCAGAGGGCCTGATTCTGTGACTGCTGCAATTCAATGCAGAGTGTGTGGGGGGAAAAAAATCTATGGAAAAGTTCTTCTGGCTTTCCATCACTTCTGGATCAACCCCAGGAACTAGTACTCCAATGTAGAAATCTGACTGGCAACTTTCTAACCAGCTAAGGATGGTGGAAAGCCAGAAGACTTGCATAGGCTGCTTTTCTTAATGTTAGATGGGTTTCAGGTGTATCATTTTACTTAGGGGAGCTTCACTAGCAACAAAAGCTGTTTGCATTATGTGGAACAGGTTGCCAGAGAGGTTGTGCAGTCTTTGTCCCTGGAGATATTCAAAACTCTCCTGGATTTTGGTTCTGGCAACCTGCTCTAGGTGACTGTGCTTGACCAGGGGGTTGGAAAGGATCTCTGGTTCAACCCCAGTGATGTTGTGACTGTGAGAGAATTGTCTGAAATGAGCAGCTCTGCTCCCTTCAGAACAAAAGTGAATGAAACTGATTTTTGGAATTAAAATATCTGTTGACATGCTGTAAAACTTTCATGAATCTGCTATGAATCATATGAATCTATGAATCTGCTCTAAGTTTTCTTTCATCTGTTCTGTACTAAGAATATTGACTAGTTTCAGAATGCCTGAGTGAGTGGAGGTAAAGTGGCCATTACCCACCAAACTTGTATACTTCTTTCCACTTGCTCATTAGTCAATGTGAAGATAAAAGGAATCATTTGCTGTAAGCCTATCTAATTTCTAGAATAATTCTTTGTTATTAGCAAAAATGAAGATTGAACAGCCCAACTCTGTGATGTGAAGCAGGCCTCTATGTTTTCATCCTGCTTCCTGTGGAAATCCTGGGGTTTCCTTGAATTGTTGAGCTTCTCAGATGAGGGGAGAAAGGTAATGTTTAACCCTTTGAGGGCTTGGTTTTCAGAAAGGATGTATTTGTTGGTAGGACTGTCCTGACTTGCATTACTAGTGAAACCTCTAGCATCTGAGGCCATGCAGGTTTGCTAATTCACCTTGCTGCTCTCTGCTTGTTCGGGCTCTGGTGACGCCTGGCTAACATGCAAGGGTGTCCAGTGGCTACTTGGACTATGGCTAAAACCTGCTCTTCAGCAGAGCCAAAATGTGGCTCATGCTTCTCTAGAAGGAATCTTGCAAGGAGCATGTGGACTGTCTTCCTGAGGGGCTCCAAGGTGCACAAAGAAAACACTCCTAAAAGGACAAGGTGATGAAAACATCTCCTGTCTCCCTCTTGCCTATGAAGGGAGGTGCTGTGCTTCATAAGGTTGAAACCACCTCAACGTCTCTGCTGTTTTCTATGCTACGTAGCAGATACTGTGGAGTAGATAGAGATGAAAAATCCTGTCACTTCTCTCCTCTTGTGCATTCAGTCCCATGCTCAGGCACAACTGAGATCTGTGCCAAGAGGCAATTCAGGTTAGGAAAGGGATATGCCATTTTTCTCTACCTCTGCTTCTTGTCACATTTTGTTAAACGCGGTCATGTAGCATGTAATGAAGACATCTGTTCGTTTTGTAGGAAACTGTGAAAAAGTGCATGCGTTTGCCTTGTGCCATCTGTTGCCATTCTGATAAACAGTTGAAAGCTCTGGCAAATACAAACAAAAACAGTGTTCTTTGGTGTTAACTGCACCATTTTCTTTCTTGGTGCTCTGTATTTGATCCTTTCCTTGTGCAGCATTAAATAATAATTTAAATAATCTGCTGTAAGCCAGATCTGAGGCTCAGCAAACATGGTAATTCTTTCTTTGCTCCTGTCTGTGTCCCTCCTCTGAACTCCGTCTGTGTCGAAGTGAGACTGCAAAGACAGGCGGGAGCACCTGAGCTCCTGCAATGATATGAAATATCATCTGTGCCACCTGGACAGCTCAACTTTTCCCCCCAAATTTTGTGACTCCAAGTGGAAATTTGGCTGAATCAAGAAAATGATTTGGGAAAATGCCACTGATCAGGAGGGATTTAGATGTATTACACAGGATTATTATTTTTCCAGAAGTCTGCCTTGGGAGCAAAGGTTCTGAGTTATAGAATGTGTTGAAAATAAGTAGCTTAAAATGGATTTCTGGAGACTCTGTGAAGATGAAGCACTATTATTGTATGGAAATAAATAAAAAGACAGACGCCTGTGAGATTCATGTGCCATCAAAGAAGCACAAGCAAAGCAATGCTATAGAGAAAGGTGTGTGGGGACAGTTCAGTACATAAAAGCAGACAGTGGAGAATGAACATGTGCCAACTTTTGAGCATGACTTTAAATGCAAGAGCATATAGCAGATCTCAAATATTACTACATAAACCTCTTTCAAAGACCTGGGGTATATTTGTGCAGAGGGCTTTAGCATGTGTTACTCTGGATACACCAGACTGAATTTACAGAAAGAGTTTTTGTGGAGGGAGAAAAAAAAAAAAGACCTCTGTTAACTCCTCATTTTACAAGCTAACTAAATATAGCCTATTTGAGTGATGGTGCATTTTTGCTGGCATATATAGACTAAAATTACCTTTTGTAGCTGTCTGCTTGAGTTGAATCTAAAATGGGCTGTGCTGCAGGTTGAAAACAAAATGTACTGTTCTAGCAATTATTAAAATTCATGTCTCATAAAATAATTACTGACTTTTGCACAGGATTTAGAAGCCTATACAGGTACTCTTCATGGGGCTCTTTTGACAAGGAAAACAATCTGACTACACAGTGGTAAAAATATCAAGAAGCTAGGAAAAGATCATAGGAAAAAATAGCAGATCTTCTTTTGAGAGAGACCATGGAAATGTGTAATTAAAAAGTACTCTAATGCATCCTGACAGGGAGCAGAGGCACTATTCATATTGCAACTGTAGCCGTTCATAGCCCAAACAGAGTTATTTTTAGTTTGGTTTCCTTAGGAAACCAGGCTTGTGAGCACGTGGGGATATGTTTGTGTGTGTGTATATATACATGCATCTGCCTGCACACTGTCCTTATGACTTCTGAATCTACTAGTCGGTTCCAATGATCACGATGGATGGTAGTTTGCATCCTGACAGGTTTCCTGAGAGGAGATGGGGAAGGGGAGTGAGTGAGGAAGGCCCCAAATGTAATTAATACAAATAATGTTTCTCCTGCACACATTGGACTAATTTTATTCTTATTTTAACTTCACAGTGGTTTTTCAAGGGGGGCAAACGTTTTGAGGATCAAGATACCACTGGAATGATTTTCCTCACATTTTCAATGGACCTGCATGTTCTTGTAGAAAGCTCAGTTCTTAATAAAACAGCATTTTCTATTAAGAAAAAAGCCTGTCAGAAAGAGTTTGATTGCTGTGAGTCTAAGCAATTTCAATATCAAATGATAAATCAATCTGTACAATTACAGCTCTAATGGGGATTAGGTCACATTAAAGCTTATGGGTACTCAAGTCTTAATTAGCTCACTGAAATCAGTGTGAACTCCTTTTATTGACTGGGTAAGCCTTGAATCACACTCTGAAGGTTTGATGAACAGGAGGACTTGGTGCTGTGATACCTGAATTTTTACTGGCATCTTCCAGCTGGAGCTTGCTGTCATGAGTTATCTCCTGGAGTTTGAGATGGACCAGCTAACATTCTCACATTTTCACTCCCTTCCCCTGCTCCCACTCCCTGTTTGGACACAGTCTTAGTGCCTGAGGCTGAGATACGTTTCAAATCACTATAAGGGCAAGGTAACCCATATTTCTTACCTTAACTACTAGGCTGGAGACTCTGAGACAGGAGAGACTTGGTTTATTCTCTTAGCGCTGTTCCATTTTCCATGGGAATAATTAAATTGGCCGTGTCACAGAGAGTCATTCTGGAGACTTATGGCTGGGTGAATGTATTGCCCTTTTTGGAGACCAGGCTGCCCGACAAACTGAGTAGCGGTATCTTTTCTCTGAGAGGCAGGAGCTCCTGGCTTTGGCTAAGTTTTAGCTTTGCCCTTCTCTTCTGTCATAGTCCTGCTTGAGGACAAGTAGAAAAATGTGAGGTTTCCCTGCTTCCCATCAGGTCAAAAGAGACTTTATTCTTTCTTGTAGTCTGACTTAGTCTACGGACAGATGGCCTTGCTGCATGTCTGCACATTTAGACGAAGGAAATGTGAGTGGCAAGCTGTGTTTCTGTATTTCCATATCTGGTATGAAACAGCCTTGAAAAGAGACTCAAGGGAAGCCCATTCTCCAGGACAGGGGGGGATTTGAACCCTGTCTTCCCACGTTCCAGCTGAATACACTTATTGCGAGGCTAGGAGTGAAAAGTGGTGGGTGTGAAAACTTCCGTGTTTTGCCCAAGATGTGATGCAGGCCTGTTCTTTGCTTTTTTGTTTCTCAAATGGTGGTTGTTCTTTTTTAATTGAAGGATGAGTATTAATGCCAGCAAAACTCTAATGCCAGCAGACTATGCTTAAATGGAAGGAAGATCATGGGACATAGTCTTTACTATCCCTGAAAGTGGAAGTCATTTTCAGGAATGATGGTACAGGGCAGAAGAACAAGTAGGTAACCTTGACTCAGGTTGTATAATGATTGTTTTACCACTGTTTTCCTCGAAATTCCTGTTTTTCAGCTTGTACAGCATTGCAACTTGTCCTTTCACTGGATGCCACTAAGAATAGTCTAGTTCTGTCTTCTTTAGTCTCCCTGTCAGATAATTACAAACATTGATAAGACCCTTCTGAGCCTTCTCGTCTCCTGGCTAAGCAATCACAGTTGTCTAGGACTTCTATGACAAAAGGTCCAACCCCTTAATTGCCTCTGTGGCAATCTTCTTGGGATGCACCTGTAGCTCCCTGGATCCTTCCCCTCACCTTTCTTAAAGATAGAAGCAGCATTTGCTTTTTCTCTGATTCCCAGGAACCGTCCCAGGTGCCATGATTATGGCCTCACAGGGACATTGGCCAGCTCCCTCAGTACTTGTGCATGCATCCCATCAGATCCTATGGATCTGCGTGTATACATTTTTTTTAAATGTACCTTAACCAGATACTCCTTTACCAACAGTAGGTCTTGCTTGTTCCAGACTTTCCTAACAGTCTTAAGCTCCTGTGACTGCTTTCTTTGATCTTTGCTAGTAAGGAATGAGTTTCCTGGGCTCGGATTCTGTGTTTCAGATTACATAAGCTCTGTGTCTTTGCTGCTGGTAAGAAATAGAACTGAGGTTAGTTCTGCTTTTTAAAATAACGTGTTTAACTGACGGAAAATAGGTCATGATCTTTTGATCATTATTTGGTAAATGGAAGCTCTTTTATGTTGTATTGCTGAGACTTGGGAGGGTAAGCGACAGAAGACCACGATGTCTGTTAGTCTAGATATGTCTTACATGCAGCAAAGCAGCTATTAACACAAAAGAGAAACAGGACCCCCTGTGGTCTGTCTTTTGCATTTAGCTATTCATTCCAGTAAACACTGTAGGAAAGTTTTATCAGGTAACTTTGTTTCTGAGGCAACAAATCACAGCAAGCAGATTGATTTTGAGTTAGCAACTGTGTGTTTGGGGGGGGAACACCCTTCAGCTATAATCTTTCCTAAAGTTAACACATCACAACAGAGGTGTAAATGATATGAGGTTTGAGGGTTGCTGAATTTCCAAATGCTTTGCTGCAAAATCTTGGGCTGGCAATTAATCAATTTTCTGTGCCTTTCAGAGTTTTCCTCTGAACAATGTTCTTCCTCTGAAGCTCATTAGCCATCAAAACCTGTCATGTCTACACATGTTTTTCTTGCACCTCATTAAGAGAATATTGATTGTTGGCTTCTACCCCTTTCAGAATTTGCTTCAGAAAATTAATTTCAACCATGAGTGCAATTTAACTGAACACTTTTGCCAATGCTTGATAATGACTTCCTTTGTTATTACCATTTAAAAGTTTCTATCGTATTTATTTCATTTTGTCCCTTGCAAAACATGGATCATCTTGAGCTTAAGCAAAGCATTGGAAAACCCCCATCTTAATATAACCTTATAATATTGTCCTACAAGATGGATTAAAGCCCAAAGCAGTTTTAGAAATGCAAGGAAACTTCATAATTGCCATTGATCGGTTTGTAACAAGTGCATCTCATGGCCATCAGATTTCTCTTGCTATATGAGATTTATCAATATAGCCATCCCATTGAGGGAGGAACACAGGCCAAGCAATTAACATTCTTTTTTCAGGATTGCTTTGGTAATTAGGGCCAATTTTTCACTGGTAAGATATTAATTATTCAGGTCTCATGGGTTTTCTTTAATAAGAAACACAGGCAATTCCTTTCTGCATCATGAAAGAACTTCTGAGTCACCAGCTACTGAAGTCATTCAGATATTCTTTTGCTCAGGAGGAAGGAGAAAGCAAAATCCTATTTGTGTTTAGCAGCCCCTTAGTGTCAGGTCCGTTCTGGTTAGTGCAAATAGCAAAGGTTCTTCAAAAGTCTTCATAATAATTCTGCTGCAGCAGACGATGTAGTGGTACCCATTTTAGCGGGAAGCAATTGAGTAGAGAGAGATGAAGGACCGGATTTGTTCAAGGTTTCTAACTGCTCATACCTGATAATTACCTAATGGTCTTCTCAGAGGTGCCCTAATAATGTGAGGCATCAAGATGCAGTTGTTTCTATACAAAAATCAAAAAGGAGTGGAGCATCAAACTCACTTGTGTGATTTTGACATTGCAGTGCTGTGATTATGACACCGCAATGTTATGATTATGACACCTCAGCATCTTTGAAGATGTAGCAGTGGTCTCTGGAGGACAGTTACAGAATAATTGAGACTGGACAGGAAAATTAGGTCAATCATCTTGCAGAAAGCAGGGTCAGATAGAGCAGGTTGCTCAGGACTGAGTCCAGTCAGGTTTTGACCATCTCTAGGCATGGACACTTCAAAGGTCCCTGTTCAACTGCTGTCACAGTACAAAATCTCTTATGTTTAAATGGAATTCCCCTATTTTGGTTTGTGCCTGTTGTCTCTTGTGCTTTCACTAGACACCACTGAGAACAGTCTGGTTCTATCTTCTTTAGTCCTCTCGTCAGATATTTTTTTTACACATTGATAAGATCCTTCCGAGCTTTCTCTCCTCCAGGATAAACAATGCCAGTTTTCTCAGCCTCTCCTTATATGTAGCTAGAGTTGGGGATGGTGACATTGGAAGGTGACAGTCTGACTTCACTGTAAACTTGTGAAAAGTCACTCTAAGTGTATCTGATAACTGTTGAAACCTTGCTGATCGTTTTGTCTTTTGATCCTTTTGGGCAGAAAGACTAACAGTGGGTCTGACTAGATGGTCCCTTCTCCATGTTTTTCTCTCTGTGATGTTGGACTGTGATAGTCTTCATGTGTGGTTTCCTCCTCGCAGATTCTCACAGTTAATGATACCCCTCCACTCTCTTGGGAAGAATGGCTGGGTTGACCCATCTGTCTCACTTAACTAATTAGGGATTGATTGGGTAGGATTCAGACTTTCAATTATTTTAAATAAGACAGGTTAACCTGCAATCTATGGTCTCCCCTAGTATGCTGAAAAAAACATTTTAAATTCCAAGTAAACAATATGAATCCATTCAACCACTGATAATAAGAAAAAAAAAATCTATAGGTGCATTTGCTGTGGTAATTGTTCTGCATATCACTGGAGAACAGACATTAAATGATTTTCAATTAGGAAATAAGTTATCTATATAGCTTTAAAGACTTTTTAAATGCAAAGAAACTTTTTAAAAAACATGTCAACAAATGTGTTTTTTCATGAGGTAGAAAGGACAGTTAGAATCATATGATTTTTATATTCTGACTTCTCAAGTGAGCTTCTCCCAGTAGTTCTTGCACACAATCTCTTACCTTGTGGCTGGATACTGTGTGGTTCACTGTGCATTGCCTAATCCCAGGTATGTTTGCGTGAGGGTAACTCATCATCTTTCCTGATCCCAGGATGGTCTTTGACTTCATAGAATACTCTTCGAACAGGATCAGTAGCCACCAGCTGCTCCCTCCTGTTAATTCTGTTCTGGTTATTCTGGCTTATATTCAGCTCATACCAGTGTGTTTAATCAAATTACCACCTGTCACTTCTCTATTTCTGGCTTTTACAACCCAGCAGGAGACAGACAAATTCAATCCCGATCTTGCTGCAGTCAGTGACAAAGCTAGCATTGACCAGGTTCCAGTGAGGTGATATATAATTATGGAGAAACTTCTTTGTAACTCTTGTTTTTCTGATGTTAGACCCTTGGAGCTGACAGGCGTACGCTGTGCTGTGTGGAAGGTTGGTGCAGCCTCTGTGACCTTGGGCAGTTTTACGTACTCTGTGAGAAGCTCAAAGGCATTGATTGGTGCTAATGGCTGGATTTGTAATGCTACTGCATTAGATGAAACACATGGATAGAAACTGTGGGTGAAATTCCCCTTTCCTGTTTAAAAAAAATAAAAATAAAAGCTTTTAGGGTGCATAGTTCTTACTGCAGCAGTGGGATCCAGGGACCTTTCAATGCCTTTCTGGATAAAGGCCACTACTTTAGTAGTAGTCTGTTCTGGAAGGGACCTGTTTTCTACAAGGATTTACAAGAGTAAATCCAGAGCCAGTGACTAGGATGCATGTGGAGGATGTACTGTTGTGACCATGAATAGCTATAGACTAATGTGCTCTGCCTTGGGATGTACTGTGGTGCGTGACATTACGGTGTTGCCAGGTATGAGGCTGTTACAGGTACCGAAAGCTATGCTTTCTTTATAAATGTGTTCTAACTTAAAAGCAGTTGGACTTTGCTCTGCTAGTCCCACTGGCAGGCTGTTCTGGATCTTAATAGCTCCAGTGGTTAAGAACCCCTTTTAATTTCCAACCTAAATGTATTCATACCCAATTTATATCTATTTGTTCTTGTGCCAATACTGGTCATTAACTCAAATGGTTCTTTTGTCTTCTGGTGTCTATCTGCAGAATATATTTGTAGAGAGCAATCTTATCCCTTTCACCAGTTGCTTTGCTAGTCTGAACAAGCTGAGCCCCTTTGGTCTCCTCTTGTAAAACTGGTTCTTTATTCTCATGACTGACCTTCCCCCTTACCCAGTTTGAAGTCAGCTGTATTAACATAGATGAAAGACCAGAACTGTCTTTCCTGGCTCTAGGGGCAATGACATCCTGATGTAACTAAGTGCGTTTGCTCTCTGGATCTTGGCATCATGGCCAAGCATTACTGTTCTCCTTGTGTCCATTTCTCCATGCAGAGCATAGCTGAATAAACTAGTCCCATCATTAGATTTGTGGAGGACAACAACTCTATGCCTTGCAAACGCTGCTGTATTTGATTTGCTTGTTGGACTATGGCTAGAGCAGAGACTTTGCCTGAGGTTGGTTTCTCTCATGTGGTGCTCTTGATCCCTCCCTCTTGTCTTTTCTGCTATTTTTTTTTTGGCTAGGGACGCCCTTCAGAGGGTAGTCAATACACTGATGTGCAGGAACAAGCTCTACTTTCTTCCTGCCTTTTCTTCCTGTCTGCCAGCACCGTTGCATTCAGCTAGAGGATCATACTGAATACTTCCAGCTGCTCTGACATCTCTCAGCTTTTCAGAAGTCTGAAATTCCCCCTTACTGGCACAGACTTAAATGTCTTTCGTTAGCCCTTGGTCTTTCTGGCATAAGTGCATGCAAGTGGTACATTCAGGTTTTGAGATGAAGATTGATCCTACCAGGAGAATATCAGTGAACTCCTGAGCTAAAACTGGTAAGCCTTTTTGTTCACTGGTTTTGGCAGGACTTTGGAACAGTTCCCTGTAGGTCTAACTATTTTTATTAGAAAAAGTTCCACTGCAATGAATAGGAAGTTTGGACTGTGCCAATGTTTTCAATGGACATTGTGTTGTAGGACTATCATGCCAGAATAATTCAAAACATCCCATGGGAAGGGACTGCACTGAGAGGAACGTGCTTTCTGGTGTTTCTTGTGTTAGGAGGGCTATGCTCTAGAAATAGCTTAATATCGTATTTTGACTGTGTATATTGCTTTCATTTGCAGTGTCTTGGCACGGCAAGCAGACACATTTGCTCATGTTTGAAAAGAACAAGGAAAATTTAATATGCAAGAGCATTAAAGTATTGATTCTGCATTTGCCACGAACCCACAAAATTAAGACAATCCAGACATAAGACTGCTTCTTTGCCTTTTCTGCGCATCAACATGTGCTTCAGCTCTTCGATACCTACCACTTGGAAAGCCCAGTTCTGTGAGCTTGTGATGACTAAAGTAACTTCAGGGTGGACTGTGGTTGCAGTGTTATGCTTCAAATTTGCTTTATTTCTCTTTCAAAACCTCTCACTAAGAGCAGTAGGGAAGGATGGCCTTTTCCTAACGGAGCCCTCACAAAGTCCATGCATTTTGTGGAGGGTCAAGGTGACATAGTGGAAACTGAGAAGGACCTTATTCCTGGACCTGCCAGTGGTTTTCTGAGTTAGCCTTGAGCAAGTCGCTTCATTTATCTCTCTCTCTTTATCTCTCTTTTTCTTTCTCTTGCTCTTATTTTCTTTGATAAAGTGCTTTGAGACCTGTTTGAAGTATGCAGGAGGTAGATGTCCCCAGTGAGCGGATAGCCCATGCAACAGTTGGTATATTCATGTCACAAGCCCTACTGCCTTTTTATGTATTCCTGGACCTGGCTTTGGAGATGTCTTTCTCCCCACCTTCCAAAGCACAGCATAGAAAGGCTTTGGCATTTGTTTTGGTTTTGGAAGGAGAGGAGATTTTTTTTTTTTTTTTTTGAGAACAGGAGCAGAAAGAATTTCAATCTCTTTTCTGACAAACTTTTCACTGAACTGCCCTAAATCTCTGTGTTTACAAAGAGCTTCTTCATGAAGTTTTCTATTTAAATCTGTTTTCCATCTTAGAAAATTTCTAGGAGAAAGCCTCTAATCAGCTCTCTAACCTAACCTTGTTGGGGGCTGTAGAAGATAAAGACAAACTTCAGAAGACTCGGGGACAGAAGCACTTCATGTTTCTCATCCTCGTAGCTGGAGGCGGTGTGTTCCCTTCACACCAGCCCTGAGACGTGTTGCAGGAGCAGCAGCTTCTCCTGTTGCACATGCTGCACTTGGGCTGTGTGTAAAGGATGGTGTTCAACCTTCAGAGCTGTTTGGGCTCTGAAGGCAGCAGTAGCCAGGAGCTGAGACTTGAGAGGGGACAGAGTTGAAACACTGAGCCAAAGCCTGTCACTGCATCTTTCTCTGCCTTAAGCTTCCTGTTCGGAAAATGAGGCAGAAAAGTGCTCCTTTTCTTACAGCCTTGGTCTGCCCTCTTTGGATCTCAGTCTCTTTGTAACTCGTTATTCTTGTATGGGAGCTGGCAGTGGGGGGCCTGAGCTGTTGTAGGGGGCCCTAGGCACTATGGCAATATAAACATTTAATAATGATAGTAGCAAGAGTGCTGGTGAAAGTCAGAATCTCTGGTACATCTCTTAGGGTCGAAGTTGACACACTAAAGGCGCAATTGTCTGTTGTCATTTAGCTATGAAGCTTCAGATCCAGGCAGTATTTACACCAGTTCTGCTGGCCCATGAAAGCTTTCTAAACAGAACAACAAAACAGAACCCCACAGAGGTGATATGAGGGGGAAACTTCAGAGGAGGAAAGAGATGCTGACTGCTTTCCTTCTCATGGACACCTTCCAGTCATCGTTATGAAGTGGGCATATTTGCTTATTAACTAACTTAATGATTTACAAATAAAGGGTGTAAGACACCAGGGTACGCTTTTTAAAGTGAGAAAATGCTATGCTATAATTTCACATTCCTATCTTGCCGAATGTACAAAGATAAGACAGCTTCACTTGGCGTGCCAAACAGTGACTTCAATGAGAGGAGGATGTAGGGGAGAGGAGGATAAAAACTAAAAGAAAACTTCCTTCTGCCTCATTCTCTACAAGATGCACTTGCAAAAGCAAAAGAATAGACTGATCACAGACAGAGCATCTAACAGGTTTGCTGACAACCAGGATCGTGAGAAAATAGCAGCAGGTTGTTTTAATCAATACAGAAGGAGGAGTGATTGATTTTAGGGATAGCAAGGAGTTACTCAGCCAATAATTAGCTGCCTTATCAAAGTTATCTGGTAAAACCATGGATTATGTTGGACTCGGAGTCCTGGTTCTTTGAGGAGAGTTCAGATCTGGATTTTCCTCTCCCTGAGTGCTCTTTGCTGCTGAAGAGCTGCCGCAGTCAGTGGCCTTTGTTCATTTTCACAGGCAAAGGGATTCTCGTTTCCTCCACGAGAGCACAGAGGCTCTGGGAAAAGCCCTTGTGTCAGTGTGTGACAGGAGGCAGAGCCAGATCTGCTCAGGAAATCTTTGTGCTAAGTTTCTTTTTCTCCCTTATGAGGGAAAGGAATTGCAAGGTGAGCACAGGAAGATTAACAAGCAGTTTTACATTTGCCATCCTCCCCATCTCTAACACCTCAGGAGTGTTTGCTGTTGCAGAGGGTGACATCTCTGTTTGTGGCACAATCCTTGCTGAGATACTTGGTGAAATAAAGCAGGTGGAAATGCTGTTGCAATAGTTTTGAGCAGTTTTACAGAGTAGTCCATGGTTCTTATTCCCGTGCCTGATTTGAGCCTTTCCTATAAACACTCGATTGTGCTGCCCAGTACAAAACGATTTGTGGGATATACTTTCTTTTGAATTTCTGGCCACTTCCATCTCTGACTCATTATTGTGCCCTAAGAGGTGACTGAATTTAGAAATAATGCTTCATGACTTAAGGTAATGAGCCAGTCCACTCATGCTCTGAATGAGATTTTGTACTATGCTAGGATTACTATCTTCTTGTGCCACAGTGCTGTGCAGACACCTGAGAAAAGACCCTTTCAAAATTTTATGAAACCATGTAATGAGAGTCTTTTTCCTGCTTGGGACTGACTGAAATTCTTTTTTAACATCTTTTTTTTCAGTGAAAATGATTTTTGCCAAACTTAATATGTACTTGAAGAATATCTATTGAAGAGGTAGTGGTGCTCTGCATTTGCGAGGAAATGTAATTAATCTTGTTTCATAGCTCTTGACCTCAGATATAGTAGGACTAAATGAACCATTCAGTACTTTTTAGTAAGTTGATGACAGAGCAAGGATCTCCGTTTTGCACTTCCAAGCTCTAATTCCGTAACTTTAAGCATAGAGACATCTTGCTCTGCCTTTATGCCTTTAAATTTGGCTGGGCCCTGTTATTTCCAATGATCCTATGATAGCCTATTGGGCGAGGGAATGCATAAACATTCACAAGAGCTTGAACCATCTCTCTAGCTTTTCCATTGCTGATGAAGATCACTCGAGCTTTGTGCTCCGCTTTCTTCACTTGTACGATAAAGACAACTTTGCCACCTCAGTTTTGTATCGTTCTAAACATGCTACATACTGTCATTTAACTTGACGAACATTCATGGACAAGGCCTGTACCTGTTACTTGGCATTATTAAAATTGATGTATTGTTTGCATGTTATTGCCTTAGATTTGCAGTCATCTGTGAATGCGTACAGGAGCTGAGGTAATGTCCCGCTGTAGCACAGTTTTTGTGTGCTTCCCTACTTGCCTTCAGAGAAGATTCTCTTGTGTGCAGTATTTGGCTCGTGCTGAAGTACCTAGATGAAAGTGGATGCAATGCCAATTCTTTGTTGCATGCCTTGCTAGGCTCAGTTTGAGGTATGCACAAGAAATCATGGGCGACTGCATGAAGATGCAGTGAAGATGTGTTTGCAATTCTAATCTTGCCATTTATGCTCAGACAGCTCACTGTTCTCAAGGTATTTTGGTATAAAGCATAAAGGTTTCTAATTAAACATATAAATCAAGAACACATATACTGAAATATTTACCACTGCTGGGTGCAAAGAATACCTGCAATGTGTCAAAGACTAAAAGGAGCTGTGGAAGTAACAAGTAGTTGCTACAGATTACAAATTGAAATGCTGCCAGGGTACACAGCAGTTCATTTAAAAAACAAACAAACAAAACAAACACACTTGTCCGTATTGATGATCCTGGTCACAGACACCTATTTTTACTAACATATAATTTTTGTGAATGTATATATAAGTATGTGTGTATATATATATATATAAGTATGTTTTGGGGCAAGAGCCATCTTTATATCAGGTATTTTTCCTCAGTTACTATGTACCCCCTATTTTGGAGAAACACATCTTCAGATGGATGTTGAAAAGTTATAATTATCAGGAAGTAATTGTCAGGAAGGAGAAAACAGGCTAACTTGTCTCAATACTTACATTATTCCTAACTGCTTTCCTTAACTCAGCTTGAAATATATGCTGTCAGGTTTTGTTATACTGTATTAAAACACTTTCTTGGAGATCACATTTAAATCAGAGTATAACCTAAGCAGTATTGCCCAGATAGCACATAAACCTTTTATCAGCTGCTGTTTTGCATTTGAAAGAGGGATGGTACTGTATCCTGCGCTGGCAAATACCCCTGGTTGTTTCCCTATAAGCCTAATTAATGTCCCTGGGGCTAGTGTCCAATATATCCAGAAGGATCATGTGTTCATTTAAGGTTGCCTTTTTTTTTTTTTTTTTTTTTTTTTTTATTTTTCCCTTTTTTTTTTTTTTCTTAATCATCAGAGGAATGGCATTTGGACCTGCTGGTTAGTGGAACGTGTTACTAGAAGTAAATCCGACCCTCAATAATTAGCACTGGAGAGTGGCCTACAGCTGTCGTGAAAGGTAAAAGTGATGCCATGTAGCTCAAAAGCCACTAACCGGAGAGTGGTTGGGAGCCTCCAGACTTCCCAACCTTATCCAATTTCTAACAAACAAATTCTCTAAGCTGATCAATGCAACAGAATGACACTGAGGTCTTTACATTTACCTGCTCCTCGTTGTTATTAACCCAACTCTATCAGGCTTTTCCTTACACAAAGGCTGATGACCCTCTGAGCTGTGTTTAATGCCTCTGGCAAGGAGGCCGTTCTACCAGAAGGTTATTTTTAAGACTATGGTGATCTGCAGCTTGACTAGTAGGCACTGCTAGACCTGACAAACACGCTCAGTCTTTTGGAGTATAAAAGTCCGTGACTAGCCTGGTGCAGGAGGTGAGATTTTTATGTGCACAGCAGCCACAATGTGAAAACTCTTTGTGAGCAGCCTGCACCATTTTCCTGTGAATGCATAAGCAAAAGGGACATGAATTCCATGTAAACACGGATACACTTAAAGCCCAAGAGGAGAGATGACTAAGTCACATCACTGCTGTAAATGCAGACATAATGAAAAATCTCAGGTTTCTCAGGGATACACAGAAGATCCCAGTGGTCTTGGCATTACGAGAGGCCCATCAAACAGCATTAGCCAACTAATTAAGTGTGCAGCTTAAAGTTAATTTTCCTGGTAGCATTAGGATGGATTAAACATTATTCATTCTGTGATGTCCTTGGTTGTGAGTTAATATTTTTCTCTCGTCTTCCCACCTTGTCACTTTGTTTCAATCAATAATATTACTGTTTTTAGTTTACTAAGTGCACCTGAGCAGGATGTAAAAATAGGATTTTCTGGGCAAATCTTTATAACTTACAGCACCTGGATTCCTTTTCCTCATAAGGAAAGCACTGCTTTGTATAATGAAATAGGCTAATTATGCAAAGCATGAAGATAGCGAGTAAGCAGTGACAATTTGATCATCTATAAATGAGGAGGAGGATCTGTTTTAAAAGGTGCACGTTCTGTATTGCTCCACTTCTTCTTCTGCCATGTAAATGAAAAGAGAAGCTGTGAAATGGCACCAGTGTGAAACTGTAGGAATCCAAGTGCTTTTCTTATACAGAATGGGAGCTGTAAGCTAGGACCACAGATCTTGAAATCTGGAAATAAGTGAAAGATTCAGGGGGCTGAGCAGAAAAGGTTAATTCCCCCCTCCCTTCCCTTCTTCTAGGAAGATATTTTTTATTTTTGTAATTATTTAAGTAGTCATGAAGTGTGAAATCTTGTAGGTAAGCCCTGATTCTGCAAATAGATGCCCAGGCACTGATGGCACATGCAGTAGGGCTTTGACTGACCAATAGACTATGTGGGATCTGTTCTTTTGGACTTGCCTTCTGATATTCTGCCCCAAGAATTTAGTGGTCTCTTCAGTCTATCACGAGATGAAACTCCTGGAAGCCACGATAAAAGTTGTATGTTCAGTGGCTGAACTAGTGGCCTATTCAAACTTAATTTGATTTTAATCTGCTTGCCAATATAATCTTTGATTACACGATCACTACTTTCTTTCCATCTGGGTTGCTAGGTAGATTAGCAACTATAAAATATCTAAAAGAGAAGGAATTACAGAATAACCTGAAAAAGACAGTTGCAATTTATTTTATATTGTGGAATAAAAGCTCTGATCAAGCATAGTGAAGTCAGGCGCCTCCAAGCTAAAGAAATAGGCTACCTTTTAATTCCTTTTGTGTCCTTCAAACCTGCCATTAGTCCTTGTAGCACTAGCAATCCCAAAGTGTATCATTTTCCTGACATCTTGAATACAACTGGCAAAATCTGCTGGAGCACAACACCTTACAGGGTATCGGGGAGGACTTTTTCTG
>VZSV01000086.1:2660437-2743987 GCA_013398735.1 Nothocercus julius
TGTCTGTTATTGACTCCTTTTTTTCAAGTGGATGCTTATATTATTTTATTTTCAATATTCCTCTGGCTTTACTGGATTTGGGAGTTTGCTTTTCTGCTTCTGCATCTTTCTGATTGCTCTAATCTCACTGTAATACAGAGAGAGTCAGTCAACAGAGGCTTTAACCATGATTTTGATGACGAATGATTTTCCCTTACTTATATTGGCTTATTATTTGTTTTGGGGAGTGGCACTTGGGACTTTCTAGTTGTAGGAGGAGTGACAAGTCCTGATTGAAGAAATGCAGGATTTCATAGCTGAGCCAGGAAAAAGGATCAGCTAGAAGGACTTTCCTGTCTAAATCAGCAAGATTGATAAAGGTCAGCAGAGCAAAGAGAGTTTATTAAGAGCCACTTCAACATGGAGAAGGTACCAAGCTGAGGTCACACAGTAAGGATGGAGGGGATTAGAGATGGTTATGTAAGGACCCTGATTTGCTTTGGTTACAGCACCTCTCTGGTCATGATATTCAGCATATTTACTTGACATCTTCTTTGTAACTGAGGGACCATGAACTGGGAAGAGGTGAATGTTTGCAAATAGATGGTGATTTATGCCGGGATGGGGCTGAGATTATACTAGACTGTGGACTGTTTTTAACTTTAAACTTGGTCTATGTAGTGATAGTCTGAAAAATGAAAACCCTTCTAGTACCTCTGCTTTTTAATGCTCACAAATTTGCTATTTGGAAGCCCAAAAGTTGCAAGGTAACATATCTGTTTCCCAAGAGACAGACAACTTAATTGGTGTATAAATTCAGAGCCTGTAATGCATACTTTTTTTGCTAATGTATTCTGTATACTTTATGTTAGCTGAGTAATTTATTTTTGCCTTGTACCTTACGAAGCAGTGGGATGGTGCTATTTATCTTATTTCTTGTGGGAGATTTTTGTAAAGCATATGTTGGGTTGCTGATAGAGTGTATTACAACACAGTCATTGCAATTTTCCCTAATCTGAAGCCATTTTCTTTAAGAAACACAGAATTCAGAATGTGGCTTGAACAAAGTGCACTTAGTTTGGGACTGGTGCATGAATTTTCCATTCAAAACAGCTAATCAGTGAGTGAAGTTGGTGTAATAATAATGTGGTTGGAACTAACTGCTTTATTTACCTGTATAAGTCATTCTGAAAACAGTATTTTGAGGATCAGATTGTCTGTGGGTGAAATTCTCCCCCAGCAGTGCTGAAGTATTAATTTGTACGCTGTGTAGCCTCTATCCTAAGGCCACTTAAGGGAGTTCACAGGCGAAAACCTTATGGGTGGCCCATCAGATGGAGCAGATTGTGATCACAGAATGACACTCCCCTCTACTGTGGGAGGGAACCGAGAACAGATTATGTGGGGGCTGCTGTGAGGCTGTGGTTTGAATTCCTCCCCACCACCCCCAAATCAAAGGACCAGTGGGAACCTCATCCTCCACTCCCCAACTGCAAGGCAGGTTTCTTTGTTTTTGCATACACATGTACTTGGATATGTATTTGTGTGAATAAAAACAAAACTGCCTATAACCAGAAGACTCTGCCTGCTGAGAGAAGAGATTTACATGCTTGACAACCGCCAGTCATGTCACTTGAGTCCTGCCGGAACAGGAGTATTTCCTTCAGCACGGAGCAGGCTATATAAATATAAGAAAAATAGAATGAAACTTCAAGTTTGTTTTGCCACAGGGTTGAATTTCACCTTATAATTATTTTTTCACTTTAGGCAGTAACCAGACCCTGCCTCGCTCCAAAAACCTTGGTTCATCACAAGACCACAAATTCCTCATAGAGGACAGCTTTGTGTCTGCCGATTCCCTCATTAAACACCGCTTTTTGTTGGACCATTGAGTCGAACTCAAAGTCCGACTGACTGGCCAAAACCAAGCAAAGATGATGGACGGTGAGTCCCTTTCTCACTCAGTACATCCCTGTGACGTGTAGTTTAATTCCCACTGGTGTGGGACTCTGGTTTCTCAATGATGGTGAGCATCACAGAAGAGGTGGGACTATCAGCCGAACCTCTACCCTGCTGGAGAGGATTCTGGTCTCTGGGGGACCTGATCTGGATCTTGTGTCCGAGTTCTGCACGGCAGCATTGTGTTGTACCAGCAGTTACTAAGCCTCTCCAGCACCAACACCTACCTGCAGAGAGACTCGTGTGAGGCCCCTCGAGATTCCCTGCAATATGGGTACTGTTTGGTAACACCCCTTGGTACAATCCATCCCTGTCCCTCAGCTGTAAAAGGTGGCTGGCCTTAGTGGATGCCAATTTTTGGCTAACGTTAATCCCTTCTGTAATTCAAGGTGTGAAATAGGACTTTTGTTGCTACACAAGCTTCTCCTTGGGCAGCATTTATCCATGTTAGGCTTTGCATTAATGGCTGAAGATGTGAGCAGCTTCAGAGACTGGGGCCATCCTCATGTGGAAAAAAGGGGGATGTGGGGAAACTGGCTGTGGGGTCTCTGGCCCTCGAGCAGTTCTTGTGCCACCGTAAGCTTAGATAATGCTTAGAGCAGCTTTAGAGACTGCAGTGCCCTATGCCTGTTGTGGTACAGACTTGAGAAACTGCACAGCATGGTTAGAACACTGTGCTCTGCTCAACTTGCGTCTCGTGCTTTGCAAGGCACAGACTGCAATGGGTACATTGGCTCTCTGCCCTAAACTAGGGGATGCTGAAACATCCCTTAGCTAGGGAGAACTTGCATATGGCTGAATTAACTGCTACACCCGCCAAGTCTGACAGCAAGGACTGGAGTGCAGCCGAGGAGCTAGTCAGTGCTCCTATCAGCTGTACATTGTCTAAGTTGTTGAACAAACAAAAAAAGTGGTGGTATTATTATTATTATTATTATTATCATCATCACTTTTTACTTCATTGAACAGATTCCTGGTGTCATTCTCTGTGTTACAGAACCTATTGTCTGTGTCAGCACTGTAAACTATTATTGTTGTTTATTATTTATTATGTATTAAATGCTGACAATATGACATGCAAAGGAAAGGCTGAAAAAGAGGCATTTGTGCAGATGTGATTTACGCTTGTTGCAAGCTTCCTTTTTAAAGAGTTCTGTGCTCTTCTATTTGTAAACCTCAGGTTGGTGGATTTTACAAACTAGTCAGCTAATTCAACCCCATCTTTCAAACATCTGTCGCCTCTGCAAAGTTCTCAGTGTATAGAGGAAACTGTTATTTAAAAGAAGAAGCTGTCAAAGATCAGCTCTGCTCAACAATCTAAAGCATTGCTTACGTACATCAGCACTAAACTATGCTCATTTGGATAGCATGAATGGCTAATTTTAGCTTAAAATTGGAAGCAATTATGGGTTCAGGGAGAAAAGTAGGGCTGTATGTCATTAGTAATTGATTTCTTTTGTGGAAGAGCTTGAAAAGAGCAGTTATGAAGAAAAACATTGTGAAGTGATGCAACCTGTCGCATTCAATATGCAGATGTCTCCCAGATTTGTGGTTGCGTGTCTCAGGTGGACAGATACTTCCTCTGTTGTCATTCCCCCTCCTCCTTCTGGTTCCTTAATACCTTATGTAAATATATATGTGGAATTCTTAAGCTGACGATGGCTCACATGGGGAGCATTGTGCAACGTGGAGAGTGGTGTGTCATGGCGTAGGAAGCAGAGTCACTCGGTAGGACTTTGTTCCTTGCTTTATACATCACAAGGCCTTAAAAATAAGTAATTGTTCCACCTGTGCCTCTTGTGGTGAACTAGGATAGGTCAGTCCAACAAAATGAAGCTGGCTTGTACCTTGGTAAAATGGAAGTGCCTTCCACCGAGCTTCACCTTTCCATGTGTAAGGAGTTGCCAGAGTGATCACACCAGCCGCTTGGAGAAAGTTGCCATCCTGAGGGTGGCAAAAGAGGGGAGAGGACTGTGCAAGTCTGATGTTATATAGAGGATCACTTTCCTGATCACCAGCTCTGGGGATGTTTTGGGCTAGCAGAAGAAAGTGCCTTTGTCTCAGTGAAGACAGCAAAAAGGGAGAGGAATGATGAAATGATTTTGTTCTGTGCCTGGAGCAGAATCCCAATTTGCTGTTGGGGCAGCCACTCTTTTCTGGGAAGGGTTATGTTTACAGGGTCTTTTGCAGACAGACACGAACTGTGAATCTGCGCTGATGAGCTGGTCAGACTCAGAGTTGTGCTAATGTGATGATGTGGCTTTTGGATCAGAGCTAGATTATGTCCAGTTATTCCAGAGTGTGGGCAGGGTGACCATGCATCTGTCTGCACAAGATCACATAGACCTGTCAGGTAGGATTCAGCTTCTCAAACATTACATTTGAGACATGCCAGCATACCTGAGACATCTAGTAAGGGCTGGCACCGATAGCATAGGACCTCTATCTGACCCACTTCTTGTCTGGAGAGATAACTGGCGGCCAAAGCCCCAGGGGCATCTAAAATGGGCTGAACACCTAGGCAAACCACGTGTCTTGTTTGCTTGCTTCTTTGTTGGTCCTCCCAGTCACATGGGGAGGAGCTCTTGGAGGGTTAAGAGGAACACTCCTATTATAAGTGCCCTTATACAGATGCCTAGAAGTGAATATATGCAGGAAAGTTGGCTGAAAAACAATTTCCAGTTTGTTGGAATTTTTCTATTATTATTAATTCGATTTGGATTCAAAGCTATCAAGATTGCTGAGGAGATGAAAAGCCCCTGACTTCAAAATCTTAGTGAGTATCTGCCAAGTACATCTGCTCTGGGACTAGTGCACCTTGCTAGCCAAGACAGCAAAGCTATGAGGAATGCAGGGTTACTTTAAGCACCTGTTGTAGATTAGATCAACACTTGTCAAGAGAAATTTTTGTTTCATTTTAAAATAATTGAATAATTTTTCTGCTCAGCAAAGTACTTTATGATGACCTTGATTCAGGCAAAATTTTTCAAACATTTCTGTTTGCAGTGGCTGAACCATACACAGGAGACATTTGGCAGGAATACTTTCTTTCCTTAGGACTCTTCATGGCAAGAAAAAATGTACAAAGTTTCATTTATTTCATTTTTGAAATTTATACATATGTTCCATGCATGCCTCAAACAGAAGATCCCAGGCTAATTTCCTATCCCTATCCTCTTTTTTCCTAAAGACAGAAAAGACTTGTGTAAAATTCTTATGGAACAGCAAAATACTAATGTTTGTATTTATGTCCTCAATACCTTTCCCTGACTTTGTTAAAACTCTGTTTTATCTTTTAGTTCGGTGGGACTTTATCAAGTTTCATGTCTCAATTTCTTGTGACTTTACAGCTAGTTGCATGGTATTTTTTTTTTTTCAGTAGTTCTGCCCATATCAATCTTTAGGCTTGTTTTGAAAATAATATTATAATATATTAAACAGCTGTATTATGAAATACTTAATGTGCTGTAAAGTCTAAAAGCCTGTCCAATAATTTTGACTATTATAATGCATTCCACTATTCTTTTCTCCTAGAACTTTATGAATTTGAGGGGCCCTCTCCTGAACCATAGATATTTTTTGTTTTCAGGGTGGTTGGATTAAAAAAAAAAAAAAAGAAAAATCCATTCCCTTTTATTCTGTTTTCCTAAGGGAATGGGACGTATGATCTTATTCTATCTGCCTGCCAGTCAGTCTCTTAACTTTTGAATCTGTTGGTTGGTTTTAGCCAACTTTGACATGGGATAGGCATCTCGCAGACACTACATTCCTACACATTTTGTGCAAATCAACAACCAGTCAAGGAAAAAGGCTTTAATGCAAATCCCTCTGGAGGAATGGCAGGGGTGTCTCTTCTCCTGTATGGCAGCAGCTGCACAACCAGCAAGCGAACTGGTTCCAAGTAGCCATAGCACGTGGGCTGGGTACACGTGGGACCTGGAAGTGTTGTGTGGCTGGGATAGACACGGGAAAATCTGGGGGGTTGGAAAGGAACAAAAGGTTTGGGAAACTTGGGGAAGACTGGGATTTTGCAGTGCATGGGATGAAGGGGACGCTGTACTAGTCATAGAGGTGTGAGTGAAACGGGGTGTTAAAGACAAAGGAATAAGGAGTTTAGTTCCACTACTGCTAGTACCACTACTTGGGGAATAAATTTTAAGCCTGTTTCTGCCTCACGGTGTTTCAACATCCTGCAGTCTGGCCTCCAGTCTCTATGGTGCATAGAGCACTGAAAGAAAGGTGAGATGTATTTACAATTCTCTTTGATTTTTGTATCCCAGCTGCTCAGTGGGTGACAATGAATGGTTAGACAACTGATTATTGAGTGTTTGATTATGCTCTATACAGTCTTAGTCCAGAGCTAATGTGTTTAACGTCTTGATTTCTCCATTGAATAATGTTGTGACATTGGTTGCATATAGTGATTTCTACCCTCTTATTAATGAAACAAAATTACATGCAATTTCTCAACAGTAAGTGGTTTGTTTGCCTGCATTATTATGAATTCAGACTATTATTATTGTCACTGCATACATATGAACTTTTTTTTTTTTCAGAAAATCAGATTTATTCTATTTGGGAAAAAATCATAATAGAAATTGCTGCTATC
Source organism: Nothocercus julius (assembly GCA_013398735.1). NCBI lineage: Eukaryota > Metazoa > Chordata > Aves > Tinamiformes > Tinamidae > Nothocercus > Nothocercus julius. The sequence goes on from VZSV01000086.1 coordinate 2,666,985, forward strand.
CAGCATTATTCTCTACATGAGAAATTTTCAAAAGATTTGCAATAAACAAATGCAATTCTTGGAAGATTTCATAGTTCTATGTGGAACTGACTTGCCAGTTTTTTGAATCCTCCTCAACGATTCAAAGAAATTGCTCAGTCTTGCTGAAGTTCTTAACGCTTCTGGAAAGGAATCTTTGAAAAGATTTACTGAGGAGATCACCAAACTGGATGTAATTTCAGTTTGGAAAAATGCTATCATTACGCTCAGTTTATCTATTAGTTGTTCTATTTTGTAGCATGATGTGTTTTGATCAAGGGGATTCTGTAGACAGAATGAAATGGAGAGTGCAAGGCAGATTGACGAGCAACTGCTGTTTGACACATTCTGTCCATTGGCCTAGTTTATTCAACCTGGCGTGAAACAGCTTAAGCAGTAGTGATGAATATGTCTCGGCTTTCCACAGGAAGAGCTCCAGGGTATTGCTGGAAGTAGCTGTTGTTTTTCATATGAAATTGGTAGAGTATCTCATTAAACAAAAGGCAATTACATGTATTAGCAATAATGATAGAATCATACTCCCCTCCCCCATGGATGTAATTTTAGAAACACATTATGCAAGGGGTTAATTTGAGAGCTTTTTTTTTTTTTTTTTAACGTTTTGAAAGCTTTGCTGTAATTTTGTATGAAATTTGAGATCACTGAGTCTATAATATCTTATGAATAATTTACAACACCAACAGTCTTTCTGTGGAAGAATACTAAATTAATTAAGGCCTGAAGGAATTTCCTTGTGTTTAAGCCACATTATATCTTCAAGGTTTTACTGCTTCAAAGTCACTGAGATGAACTGCTGGCTTTTCAGGTGTTAACAGTTCTAGGAAAACAAGATTGGTGCCCTTGCTTTAGCCCAAAAGAACTAAAGGGCTTGGAAGTGGGTGCTGTGCATGAATGTATTAAAATAGTAGTGCCTTGCTTTCAATTTGTTCCTGCAGTTAGTTGTCTGACATGTTGTATTTAAAAGAATGGACTTAGCTTCTCCCACATCCACAGATATTTTGCTGGACCAGAGGGTCCACACTGCAATCCCTGAGCCAGCCTGGCTGCTCTTTCCTCTCAGTTAGAGGAAATGACAACCATCTCCTGACAACAGCATCAGTGAATAACCAAGCTTATTCATCCTCTGAAAAGCACAAAGCAGCCTTCTTACCACACCAGACTACGGGGAGAGGGATTTCTTTTGGCCTGGCTGTTAAACTCCAGGGGATCAATCAGAAACTTCTATTTGCTCCCAGAATTCTTGCAAGTTTTATGCCACACGTATCTCCCACAGCTGATACTGCAGCAGAGGCTGGAGATGGCGAGAGCTCCAGCCTGCCACACACACATTATTTATTTAAACAGGACAAAATAGCCACTTTCCACAGTTCTTGATGCCCTTGAGTTGCAACACAAATACAGAAAAAACATGTGCCATTTACAGCCACAACCAGCTTACAGATGTTCCTCTTCCTTGAAAACAAATCAAGCAAAGCAAAAGAGGAAGTGAATCCCTCTCTCCCATAGCCAGCCACCTTCAGCTTCCTTTTCTTACTTCTATCTGCGGAAGGCTACCCTGAGCAGAGTTATTTTCTTTTCTCGGAGAGCCCCTTCAGTTAGGCTCTTGCCTGGTGTGTCATTTATTGATGCAGCCTACTACTCGCACACCTCCAAGTCTGAACTCTGAGTTGGAGCGGGTGGTGCTAGCAGGATCTGTTTGTAAAGGGCTTACACTCGAGATCTCATGCCATGGGATTTCGTGCTAAACTGTGTTAGAGGCAATGTCAGCCCCGGTGTGATGGAGATGAACCAGACCACCGCACTTGATGTGGGAATATGTCTACCAAAGGTAGGAGAAATTCAGTTGTACACTCTCAGGTAAGCATGGATGTGAGCTCATTTCAAGACCAGGCTTGCCCATTATCCTCCTTGTAAACACATTTTCTTGTGCTGAGGAAGGGGGAAGGTTGCCTCAGTCTTGGTAGCAGATTGGTATCTCTGTGAGGCTCAGCTCCTGTTCACGTAGTTTGGATGGAATGAGCACAGGCTGAGTCAGTGCTCTGTGGACTTCTCCGTATCTTAAATTTGGGTCCTTGCAAATACTGTGTGGATGATTTGGGCCTGAAATATAGCTGAGAAAACTGCATGTTGTGGATGCAAAGCTGGTGGGTCCTGAAGCATGCTGTGCTCAAGTCTTGTCCTAATTGTGCTATGTAGTCTGGGGAATCTGGTCCCTCCTCGTTGTAGAGCCCCGTTTCCTCCTTATGAGCATGTATGGAAACACTTGACTGAATCCGGACCTTTCCAGAACCATGACCAATTTGTACATACGTTTACTCTGAAATAAATCGGGGCAAAGATGCAGGATACAGACAACTGCCATGTCCTATTACACATGGTCAAATTACTGACGTTGTATGTTCAGGCTACTTGAACTTTCAAATTAAAATTGAGGGGGTGAACGGAAGGCAGTCAATGAGGCCTGTATCTAAAAGGTGGGGGGAAGGAAGTCCAGGGGCTCTCAGCAATACCCAAATTGTCCTGTTTGCCAATACCATGGATAATTTACACATCAAAAGGAGAGAGCGGAAATGGACATGAAAAGTGACAGCAGTTGCCAAGTTAAATAAAAGGCCCTCAGTGAACATGAAGAGCAGTAAGAGCCGTTTGGAAAGTTGGCTGCAGAAGAAGAGGTTATGTGAGAGCTTATACCGACCGCCTTCCTGGCCCCTTGGGAACCAATACAGACATGGAATTCACTTGACCCGCAGGGCTGAGCAAAATATGGCCACACATCAGTAAAGCCTGATGCTTAAGTCATAGGAAACAAAAGCAGAACTGTGCCAGATGCCAGACGAGTGGGATCAGGTAGCAGGAGCCACTGCCTGACTTCAAAATGCTTGAGTAAATCTGGGCTGCTGAATTTCCACTGTGCGGAATCTGAAGAAAATAAAAGGGAAGAAATGGCTTGAAGATTTTTTTTTTTTTTTAGAGGGATGCCAGAAGATGGGAATGGGTTGAGTTCAAATAAGCAAGAGGTGATATTTTTAAGAAACATTGCTTTTTAAAATACAAGATAGATTTGGCATTAAAGCAATTTCTGTTCTTGTTATGAATCACTGAAAGACAAGATGGTGTGTACAGGTAGGATATTAACACCCAAATATTTTCTTGCCTCTTTGCCCTTGGTGGTATTTTTTTCTTCTTTGCTTAGAGAGAATTTTGAAATAATCTTGATTTTTCCATCTCCATCCCAGTCTCCTCCTGCATCCTGCATCAATAACTGCTTAAGATACATGGTCAAGCAGAGTCGTCCCCGCTTGACTTTGCTAAGATGTGCTACAAATGATCGGGGTTCCAGTGTGAGCACTAAGAGCGAAACTAATTTTTGCCTCAAGGGAGAAAAAAAAAAAAATCTGATTAGAATCTGATCTCCTTTTCACAAGTCCAAACCTGAGACCTGCCCACAGCACGGTCACTCTAGATGCGCAACAGTGGCAAACCTGCCCCTGTGTCCCCCGTCCTGTTTCCTCAGGGGGATCGCTGAGCTCAGGAGGAGCAGGGGGAGAGAAGGGGAGCCCCGCTAGGACTGCACAAAGTGCTGGGCTCTGCAGCCTCCGCTGCGCGCAGCTTAGTGCCGTGAAGCCTGTGGCTGCCGGTGACGGGGAGAGGGGGTCTCTGCTCTCCAGAGACAAGCCAAATACCTCCCAGGATGGCTCTATCTTTGGCTGCCGTACGGTGGGGATTGGATTACAAGTCGCTTCCTGCTGACATGGCTTTGGAGGAATAATATCTTGAATATTACGGAATTTGAGGAATAATAATATTGGAGGGGATCATAATATCCCCTGGGGAATGAGGCTGTGTCTGTCTAATGACCCTGGCATGGAGAGACTGCAGCTTTCTATACACGGTGGGGATTTACTGCTTTCCTCAAGACCTACGTGCCAGTTCTAGCTAAAGAGTTCCCAGCATGTATTCTGGCACTGCAGACAGGATGGGGATCTCCTGGCAAAATAATGCAAATGGCACTTCCAGATCTGTTTGAAATCACTCTGCTTCCTATGCCTGGGAGTCAATAGCACTCGGAGATTTCCCTTGGCATCTGCTCTTCCTTTCTCCTGCAAAGCGGTTAAGTGCCAGGTATGTTTTTGCTCCCGTGTATTCTCTTTAGGACCCACACTTCCATTTGCTGTTCGTGCGCATAGCTCCCTCACTTCAAAGGAGCAGAAGGTATAATCAAGCTGAGCATCCAGTACCTCCTGAAGGTGATTTTGGGATACTGAACCCTGAATTCAAGCTAACGATGCTAGAAATAAATAATATGCTTGTGTTTCCATGATAGGATGTAGCCAAATTCTAATGTAATTGATATTTATTGCCTTCATTAAACTTTTTTACCAGTGCTCTATTTAATACCTGAGGCCTAAAGGAGGAAAGGTTAGGTTTAACAGAGAAAGGACACAGCAGGAACATGCCTTGGTGATGTTGATTTCTAATGCTTTTTTACAAGATCAGGAAAGTCCCCTTGATGAAAATCCTACCCACACTGAAAGGAAAAGGTGCATTTTTCTCAGCATCATGTTCAGGCTGGACATGGTGTCCATCATGTCCTGGAGCGGGCGAGCTGTGCACTTCGCCAGCCGTGGGGCAGCCTCAGGAGAGCAATCGCGTGCGCTGTGAGGCCCGAGAGCGGCGGCGCCCGGGGTGCCGAGCCCTGGGCAGCGCTGCCGTGGCCGCGCGCTGTCACCCATCTGCCGCACGTCAACACGCGGCTCGGCGTGCCTGCCGGCTCCAGGCAGGGGGATGCCACCAAATCAAGAGATAGAAGTCTAGGCGAAGCATAACACGGCAACCTTTTTTTGTTTTGTTTTGTTTTTCTTGGCTGGCCCTGCGGGATGGCAAGGTGATTTGGTGCAGGACCTGGGGGCAGCGGAGGACTTGGCGAGCTCCCGAGGCCAGGACTAGTGCAGGGAGGAGCAGGGCGGCGGCGCACCTGAGCGCTCAGAAATACTACACAGGCTTCTCCGTACCTGTCTGCTGGAGGTTCGTCCGCTGGAGCAGGCAGCATCTCCGAAGCAGCTGCTTTCCTGCTTCTCTGACACCCAGCAAGGTGCAGCGATGGCAGCTGCTCCCTAGGAAGGGCAGCCAGGTCCAGAGGGATTTGCTCTGGGAAGGGCAGCCCTTGTGCTGTGCACATGCCAGTCCGCACAGGCAACGCACCGTCTGGTGCGAGGTGACGGCTGCCCAGGGAGCAGGGACAAGGATGGGTTCTCAAAGCCAGCGCTGCACTCGCACTTATTTTTTCCTTTTCCTTCTGTCAGCTACAGGCATACACACCTAATCCTTAAAACAAATGGGGAATGGTGGTGAAATCATTTGAACATTATGTGAGCTGTAGGAAAGAAAATAAAAAAAAAAAAACAGAACTCCAAGCAAGATAGCAAACTGCAAGGCCCGGACCTCCTTGCCATGAAGCCCAGGGGAGGGGAGAGAAGGCTGGTTGAACTCAGAGGGCTTTCAGCTGCCTTTGCAAAGACTTGCTGTCTCACATGAAAGCCACAGCCATGGCAGTCGCTCCAAGGTGCCTTTCCGATGATTGCGTTATCCATGGCTCCAGGTGTTCACGGGAGACAGCTGACAATTACACCTTTTGTTTTCCTTTTCATGTTTGACAGCCAGATGCCTTTTTGATCTGCCGTGTGTGTGTCTGGGTGTGCGCGGTGCATATGTGTGTATTTATATACAATCTCAGATCTATCACTTTGTGATGGCTTATCGTGAATGGCTTAACTGAACATTTAAACAAATATAGGGCTGATTTATACTCTGTAACATCAAATGGAAGGGTTTCCTTTTGACACTTGCAATCCCCTGCAGTGTTACAAAACATGTGCTTTCTCGTGGCGCTATGAAATTACAAGGTTGACGTGTAGATTTTGCCAAAGAGAAGATAGTCCTATGGTTTGTTTCCCAACGATTGATGAGTTGGGTGGCAAAACTTTCCAGCAGGACTGTGGAAATTAGCACCTCACAACAAGGTGCAGGCTCACTGGGTGTACGTTGTGCATGGTGACTATCAGTTCCTGAAATAACTGTTATTCCTGGAAGGATCACAGGGGTGGAAAAGCAAAAGACTTTACAAAGTAGTAGAATTTGAGATCTTCCTGTAATTGTGGAAATCAGACAACCCAGATAACATAAAAGGAACCAGTTATTCCTACTGACTGCCTGTTGTACAACCAGAGTAAGAAATACAAAGAAAATGTTTATATTAGTTCAGATATTAAAGATTAATTTTCTCTGAGAATGGAAAGCTAGAATCCGAAATACTTGGGTGGCCTCTTATTGACCTTATTACATTCTTATGAAAAGCAAGTTGTTCTCTGGTTTAGAGCAGAGATTTTCTTCTAGGAGAAAAATCTTTGCTGCCTATTTCTGACTCTTGAGTTAACCCCATTGCAGGAGCTCTCAGGCCTCCCAATTAAGGGTACAGGCTGCAGGAGCGGGTGAAGTGGTAGTCTGAGATGAACTGGGCACTTTCCAGAGTTGACCTACATTAGAGCAGTTTAAAGCCATAGTAGCTCACCAAAGTATTTACAGACTGCCATCAGAATTGCTTGAGAATAAGGCAGCAAAAACATTTGAGCAACAAGTTGCTGTGAACAAGAGAAACTCTGACCTAAGTAGGGGACTTGACTAATTACTGGGTGACCTTACGGCTCAAGCCAAGACCAGGACTTGCTCAGACTGCAAGATTGTGGACTGTCTTTATGTAAAAGAAAGCTTGTTCCAGCAATTCTTTTTCTTTCCAGAAACTACTGGCCGGGAAATGAAAAGCTTGGGATGAAAAATATATTTTCTTCCTCGACTGATATAGGGTGACTTTTTTTTTTGTTGTTGTTCTTGTTGGAGAATTGATGTATTGGAGGGAAAAAAAAAAAAAAAGAGAGATTATAATTCAGGATAATGTGCTGTTTCTGGCAAAATAGCTAAGTGGATGCCTTTTAGAATTAGGTAGCACTGAGCTTTTCTGGTGACAAAACCTGTCAGAATATTTGGTTCCACTGCATATCCAAAGAGAATGGTAGGAGGGTCGTATTTCTTGATGCTCTGCGAGCTGCACAACATGGGTTGGGGCGGAAGGCAGGGCTGTCAGTGGCATGTTAGCATGCTCAAAGGACAGCCCAGTGAGCGATAAATCCTTGCTCGCATTCGTAAATCTGCCTCTGCAGCCTCTGTTTATGCAATATATGGACAGAATACAGGACATATCAGCTCCCCAGTACAGACCCATCTATTGCTCCTGACTAAGTCTACCATGATATCCCAAGGATCCTAATTTAGAATTTATTACATATAGAATTCATAGGAAATCACTGTAAATTGTAGTTTTAATGGGAACTGACCCTGTAAACCAATTGATCAAATCTTGGGTCAAGATGACATGACATACGCAAATAATATGCAGCGCTCATGTAGAGCTGCATATACAAAGTTCACACAGTACCACAAGCAAACCTCCTCTGACTTCAATTAAAGTTTTGCCAAAGTCAGCTTTAGCTTTGTGCGTGTAGCTTTATGTGGGTTTTGCACATGATTTGCATATGTCATGTAACGTACAATATGTTATTGTGCACCAGCTCTCTCCCCCTAATTAATACATGATAATAAACTCTTAGAGAGCAATGATTAAGAAAAATTTGTGCATAAGGAAATTGCTTGCAAATGACCACACTGGCAAAATTATAACCCACTAATATTGCAGTCCCATTTATTTTCTGTTAGGTTTAATCACCACTAATAATTCAGTCTAGGGTAATTAATCTTTGCTGATCAAAGTACAGGAAAGGACTGAGGTACTGTAGCTGCATCATAATGACATGTAATGCTGATGGTGCACAGTGGCTCAGCACATGCCTGCTTGCAAAGAGAGGTGAAGATGTCCTCACTGCATACAGTCAACAGGCGTGAGTGCCTTATCACTCAGGAGAGGACAGAGGATCAAGTAATAGGTAAAGGAGTCCAGAAATGCATTTGTAGGCAGTTGCTTGTACCTGCAGCTCTGCTCATTCCTAGAGTTGTGGGGATGGGGTTAAACTGTGGTAGAGACCAGTGAGGAAAAGAATATTCAATATCCTTCTTCCTTTTCTCCATTGCTCTATCAGGATGGAGTCCAGCTTTTGCTGCAAAGAAGAAACAAAGTCTTATTCCCAACTGCCTATATCCCTGCTCCAGGGACAGATCCAACAAGTCCCTTTCAATCTGTGCATCTGGAGATAAGGGACAGAGACATGTTGCTCCCTGAATTATCTCAGCTAAATATTGGATGTATAGCATGCTTGAACTTAAGCTTGTAATAAATTCTATGCTACACTGAGTTTTGCAGATGCCATTTTAAAAAGCTCAACACACCTAATTTATTTAGCTAGGGTTCATTTATTTTAATCTTTCAGCCAAGCTCTTGCTGAGGAACTTTGATCTGAAAGTGGTGTTTGTTTTCAAAGTACAAAAAAAAAAATCCTTCTATGTCTGAATATGCTGTTTGAAATTCTTTTGATATTCCCTTCTATTGATACTGCCACATCAGTGGTGTTAAAAAAAAAGAAAAAACTTATTACTATAAAAGGCAGACGGCTACAATGGCCCCGAAATACAGTGAATCAGAACTGGAACTCCATCAGTTCTTTGGCTGCTAAATCATTTCCATGCTGGGCTGGCATTTATCTTCTAGAATAGAGAAGCCATTGAGAGAACAGTAAATATCTGGCTATGGGCCAGAGGCCTTAGATATAAGACAATTTGCACTACAGGGGGGAAGAGGCGCTTCCGGAATTAGAGATGAATAAGAAATATTTGTAATGCTCACTTTAAATTATTGGTTTGATCACAGAAAATATTTGTCACTTATTTCTCTGCAGTGTGGTATTACTGGTTGTGTTGTGCTTTCTTCTGTAATTAGTTTCACCCCTGAGTGGTACGACCAGTACATATTGCACTTGTTGTCCTCTGCTTCATCTTAAAAGGCTACTTTGTTTTGTTCTAGACAGATAAAATGGCAACCCAGGAGTAGTTGCAAAGCTAGTCTGCTCCTTCCCAATTTGTTAGCTCTCTCTGCATACACAGCTTTAATTGGACATGAAGATTTAAGCCTTTACATTCTGAGACATGTAACAGTCAAGCTAATAATTATCCAGATATATTTAGATGGTTTTAAAAAGCCACTGCACTTCTAAGAGTAAATGTCTTGATGTTTAAAATTACTGAGGGGTTTCCAGGCCCCTTACACCATCACATGCTGTAAATTTGCTTTTCTTTTTGTCAAAGGAAAATATACCAATCCTAGAACATAAACAGACTGTCAAGTCTTGAATATTAAAGAGTTTCAAGCATCTTGTAATACTTTGTTAGAAAGACAAAGTACAGTTTCATTGATTAGGGTCACACTAGCTGGAATTCTAGTTCCCTAAGATTTATCTTGTGAAGATGAAGAATTAATGAGACCACCATAATTTTGGCTAATGTCAAGGATGGAAACAAGAATTTCCAAATCCTCTTCTGAATATTATAGAGGTGAGAAGTCATCTTTCTGCATTAACACGACCTTGTTTAGACCTCAGATGGAATATTATGCCTGCTTGCCCTGGACGCTGCATGCACTCCATGAAAAATATAGATGAACAAAAGGAAAGTAGCCTAGAGGAGAACCAGGAATATGGATCTGGTGGATCTGGGCATGGTTAGTGTAGAGAAGAGCATGGTATGGTGTTCTTCAGATATGTAAAAGGCTGCTGTAGAGCAGAATAGGCAGTCTGTTCTCCACAGTGAACAGAAAAAGAAGTAATTGGCTTAAAGTTCCGTAAAGGAAGTTTCATTAAGGCATTAGGACAAACTTCCTGAGGTAAAGGTAACTAAGTACTGGGGGAGATTGTTCTGTGGAATTTATGGAGTCTCTGTTACTGAAGGTTTCCAATAGCAGACTAAGGCAATATTTGCTAAAGAGGGCTAGGCCGATGTCCTCAGTGGCATGCTTGGCTTGCTTGAAATGCTGACAGACGATTTTATATGATTCTCGCTGACCACGTTCTCCTCTCACAGGTGCTCATCCTTTATGGCTGGAACATGGAGGAGACAGCACAATCACATGTCATCTAGACAGCCAGAGTGATAGATTTGGAGTTACACACCCCAGAGCTGGTCAGAATATGAATATTTTATCTATCTGTTTATCTATCATATTGAAAATGAAAATGAAGATAACAAGAATGTTTTTTTAAAGGTTCCCATGGGAAAATGTTCACTCCTAAAAAACCTTAGGCATTCTCTTTCTGAAAATCAAAGTGCTCCATGGGAAAAGCAAAATGATTTTTGAAGTTGAGACTATTCAAGTCAAAATGTTGTAATTTGACAACTCAATGAACAGTGCCTTCTTGAGCAATTGCTTATAGGAGTTATAGCTTTGTCTCTCAGAGCATGCCATGATCTCCACTCTGCTAGTTTCTCACAACATCCTGTTAGGTTGCCATGCTGAGAGATTGCAAGACCTCCAGAAAGGTATAGTGCAGCCCAATTTCTGGACAGCTGTGAGGAACTGGGGATCCCAAGCTACAGTTCCCATGGGAGCAACAATGGGAAATGAACTATGGAATATTTCACTATGAATATGAAATATTTCACTTTGAAATGTCAAAATGTGTTGAAAGTTACTCTTCCCTGTCAAAAACTGCATGTATTTATGGGTTCCTATGGGAATGTTTTGGAGGTCTTGTTCCCCCCACCCTAATATTTTTCATTGATGAATCCTTTTTCACATGAGAAAATTTCTGAAAAGAGTATTCCACAGAAAATTAAACTTCTAGTGAAAGCAAGCAAGCGAACAACTCTTCCTTGCTCTTTTGCAGACTGTCATTGCTACAGTACCTGGGGAATACCTAGAACTGAAAATCTCTTTATGGCATCCACTACAACATGAAGTTAAGTGACTAGAGGCTGCAACAGCATTTATCCCTTTGTAAGACCACCCTAGGGGAACATGTTCCAAGCTGGGGAGTGAACGGTGGTAGCAAGCTTATGATCCTTTTCCATGGTGGAGAAGAAGAGGACAAAGGAAAAGGGCCTTTCCAGAAAATGACTGTTCCTTTGCAAGCATGTGAGATGGAGGCCTCTATCAAGTGTCCTGGGTTGGAATATTATCTGAGTTGGGTTCACTTGCTTCAGTGGTCATGCTCTCCATGGTTATTCTGTCCCATTTCTTGCAGCACCTGTGGTCTGTGATGAGCCCAAGGCCAGGGCTTCCGAAGGAGACTTGGTCCTGGGGCTTTCTTCATGGCTGCATTTCTTTTGCACCCTTTGACCAATGCTCAGACTTCAATTTCTTCTGTTCAAGTGGCTTCCAAAGTGCTTTGAAATGCTGGCTTCCTTCCCTACCCTGCTACTAGTCATGAATAACTATATCAGGGGACATCCTGACCCCCATCTCCCCATCTTATATGTCAAGGAGGAAAAATTGGTTCAAATCTGTTCAAGAAACTACTCCCCACTTCTATTCAGTATTTCTTCTGGTTATTTCCAAGACCTTTACTGCTGCTCTATGAGAAATATGTGCAGGGTCAGAGTGCCAGCCCTTGGGTTTGCATTGCAATAAAGCCTTGCAGCATTGATGTAGCAGCTAGGCCATAACTGTAACCTTTAAACTGCAGTTTCCTTTATAAAGAGTCAAGAACCAATTAGCAGGGATTGCTATTTGATTACTTGTGAATTAAAGCTATGTAGAAATCAGCTGTTTTTGCCCAGAATAATTTCAAGGAAAGAGAGTGGTTTCAGAATAATCTTCTCTCTGAGCTAACAGCCTCTCCCTTAGCCTTACACCTACCGAGAGACTGTGGCAAGGGAGTCACACTTCTGTGTTTTCCAGAAACCCAGTGTGGAGTATTCATAACTCCCAAGGGCTTCTCTCCCTTTTGTAATGTTAGCTGTTTTGTCCCATTTCCTTGAAAGCTTTTGCTTAAGGCAAAACTCACGGTTAATTGTAGTGAGCCAAATCCTTACCTGTTTTCAAAAAAAAAAAAAAAAAAAAAAAATTACAAATTAATGACAAACACCAGCCTAAGGCTGGGCCTTATATTTTGGGTAGAGTTAAAGCAGCCCTGTTTTACTGCACCTGGGTTGTGCCCATGAGAGACAGTTGTTAAATTAGCACAAAGCAGGCTGCTGTTTAGCAATGTCAGGTTTTGGAGGTGAGAAGAGCCAGCCCATCCTGCTGGGAGATTTCAGTGGGCAGCACTCTCAGCCATGACTCAGTCTGTTGTTCCACTTAGCAGTTCTGGGGAAGATTTATCATGTCAGAACCTGCAGGGTGGTGACATCCTCCTAATTCCTCCTGCAAAATAAAAAGAAGTGCAAGTCACAGGCCTTAATCTAGCCTGATACAGACTGTGCTGTGTAGAACTGACAGTTAAGCAGTTGAGTAGAGAATGACTTACACTCTATAAATGAAGAACAAATTAGAGGTAGTTGCATGTTAGATAAAAAGAGGAATATTCTATCAACTGTAAGCTTTAATCAACTGGAGAGCCCGTAGATGTACTCTAGTGTCCAGTCGTGCCTGAGCGCCCTGCTTGTGTCTTATTCCTCGGCTCTGTCAGCATCACAAACCAACCAGAAATCAGAAAGGGAGGAGAAAAGGGAACAGGGGGAATTTGACTTTTCCTTCCCTCTACTCTTAGGCATTGAGAATCACTGTAAATATACTCTGCCTGACCGTGTTTCTAGGAATGGGTCCTTTGCAGAAATGGGAGTCAAGGGTTTTGCAGTGTCCCTGCTTGGGACGGTACACTTCACTGCAGAACATAGGTAGATCTTCCTACCAGAAGTGGGACATGCTTAAGGGCAGCTTCTCAGTGACAGCAACTGGTCTTAGTGCTACATAGACCTGCCAATCCTGTACTTCTGGTTACTGGAACTAGGATGCTTTGTCACCAGAAGTGAGATTCATTACTTGCCACAGCTGATCAGAACTGCTGCTGAATCTCAGACTTCAATGACTGTAAATCAGCTGCTCTCCATTGCTCCCAAAATCATTTTAACTACTTGTGGGGTATTAATTATAGGTTGTCTTTTTCAGACCTATACTTCTGCATTACTTGTTGCTTTAGGAGCTGAAAAAGAAACCATCCGTAAGAGACAATGTCTTTACAGTGGCTTTTAGCCTGCCAGGACGAATCCCAGTGCTGACATCATCTGCAATTATGGCACACAAATGAAACCACTCTGCTTAAGGTAGTAAATTATTCATGTTTTGGTAACCGTCATAAATGGAGAGTGTACTTTAAGAAACCTCAGAATTGCAAGACTGGTTTGTCACAGCAGTCCTATTAGGCCAGTGTCTTATCTTTAAAACCAATACTGTGGATAATGGTGATAGATCCTTAGGGTAGGTGTTTGTGAAATAGACTGCTTCCCCTGGATTCCATGCGAGTCTCTTGACTAGTTTACAGGCACACGGATTAAAATCCTTTCCATAAAGGGGCCATTTCTTTTTCTTTTTTTTTTTTTTTTTTTTTTTTGCTGCAAAAAACGTGTGGTTTAAACTAGACCAAAGCTGAGCACAGGATGAACATGCTATTGCAGCAGAAGATTTGATGGGTCAGTGCATGGGGAGGATTAGTGAATTAGTAACCTGGGACAGGCAAATTTTCTATTTGGTTCTAAAAAGTTAGTGTTTGCTTCCATACCAGCCAAAACTGAGAGATGGGAATGCTGGTGCATTGGACTGAAAGGGACAATAACCAAAAAAGGAAGAGGTCAGAATTATAACTCAGAGTTGAAAGCCATAGAGTTTTGAGGAACTCATATGTGTGATACAAATAGGCATCATTCCAGCTAAGGCTATTTTTGGTTCAGGAGAGAAAGGGCAATCATTTCTCCACAAACTGATCAGTTATGTGACACAGCTAGGATGGATGGAGAGTTAATGCTTGTTCTGATGTAAACATTTAGCTCCTGTGGTATAAGCAAGCAGTGGGACCCATGTCAGTGATTCTGGATCACTGTGAAGATGAAAAGTCTTCAGGTTAGACTGAGATCATTGTGTGAGGACAGAACAGGAGGGCAAATACCCTTTTTGTCATCGGTGTTTTTCCCTTATGGAGACATGGGGCAGGCCTGGGATCACCTAAAAGAGTCCATGGTCTGGGTGGTTGTGAGAACATGAGAATGGGTGGTGAGAAATCTTTAGAAGGTCTTGCTTTCTTCAAGGAGCTACTGGCAATTTCTGCCTCTATCAGGCATCACTAATGTAGGCCAGAAGAGATTATTTGATTCTAAGAGGCAATATCTGGTGTACAGTAGATTTTCTTTCTTGCTGTTTGTTGTGTTTCTTATGCATCTTTACTGTCTACAGTCATTATTGCCACAATGAAAATGCATGTATTAATCCAGGAACCCTGGGGAAAACTGCCTAGGTCATTGTTTCCTTTGTGGGAGGTATATCATGTTACCCAGAGAAAGCCCCTTTGCATCAATTACCCTATTGATTTACTCTGTCAAAGGCATCATTTTACTCGTAATCAGCCATATTCTCTAGAATTAGAGGTTGGAATAAATTTTTCAGAAAACACGAAACCACAGAAAAAAACATATATTCATGGACTTTCACAGCCAGCAAAGAATAGTATTAGCTTCTAGCCTGACCCCTTGCATAGCTAAGGCCAGAGACATGGCCAAGTAGCTTGTTTATATGGTATTAGAGGAAGTGCATTCTTTATGATCTTCATTTCAACTAGTCATTATTCAGGGAGTAGGCGTTTGTTACATTTATTTTTATATGTGCTGAAAATTTAGTTTCTCTTCCCTCTTCCAATTCCTGTCTTTGAATATCTTCAGGTTCCATCTGGCTGTGCTATGCTGGTAACTATGGATAATGCCCAAGAATCCAGCAGCCTTTTCCAGTGCTGATATGGTGGTGTGTGTTCAGGCACCTGTCCGGATCTTACCCACCCTCCCGTTGTGATGGAGCCAGGGGACAGAGGGAGTAATTGTCTATTAAAAAATTAAATGTCCTCTGTTGAGAGGAATATTAGTGTAAATGAAGAAATGTGCTTCTGGTTGTTCTCCATGAAAAAAAAAAAAATCTTTCAATTTTTCAGAAAAAATTTAAAAGCCCTGTTCCTATTCCAAAATCAGAAGGTGGTGGATCTGTAAGAGTTTCTGCAAGACATCATCTAAGCAGAGGTGAGCATGGTCTGCCATGCTGCTTGTAACTGAAGGCCATGTGAATGTGGTGCTGAGCTGGAGCTAATAGTTAGGGTATATTAGCTTAGTCCAAATGTGCCAGTGCTGTCCAGCTTCTCTTGGCTTCAAACAGAGCCAGATTCTGCTTGCAAACTACTGTGTATCTCATTGCCAAAATTTCCTCTTAGAACTGGAATGGCCTTTTTCCATCCATCCATCAGATTATCCCATGGTGTCTGGGAACAATGGGAAAACTCTTAAGAAAGGGACAGTGATTCTTCAGCAGAGGCTTGGGCAGGAAGGTATGCTTGACAGGCACCTACACAGTCATTTTCATTATGAGACCTGGCACTTTTTTTGAGAACTCTCCCACAGGAAAGAACTTTAAGGTGAAAACAATTGATTGTAGAAGTTGGAGGAGTAAAATCTAACAAGGCAAACTTGCAGTTTTCTGTTTGATTCCTTAAAATGAACGTGATAGCTGTACTTGAAACGTGACATATAGGCTGACTTTATAGAGAAATCACTTTTTAATCAATATCTTTGAAACGCTAAGGAAAAGTGTCCACCAAGAGAGAATGAGATTTATGTGTGTTAAAATACAGCTGGGTGATATTTTTTAATGCACAACGTATTAATAAGTGCTGAAAAAGAGCTAAATGTTCCTTCATATTAAACATTGGACCCATATAAAGAAGATGCATCAGTGACAGCTGAAAATAGTCCCTTGCAAACAGGTCCTTTGAATTAATGGATTTTCACAAAAAAAAAAAAAAAAAAAAAAAGCTATGTGAAGAATGGTAAGTGCATTACTACCTAGAAACTGTCCAGAAGAAACAGCAGTGCAAAGCATATGTATGTAGCTACAGTCTGGCAAACTCAAGTCCCCTGCAAAACAAACAAACAAGCAAAGAAAAACCCAATAAAACCCTGTATTGCAGGAAATCAATAGTTTTGCCCAATTAGGCAGGATAAGTAGGCTGGTGCCAATCTGGTATCTCACACTTGAGCAGGACAGACACAGCTGCAGTGGGGTGCTGGTAACAATTTTTCCTCCAGCAATCTGGGATGATCGTAAATCTGCCTATAATCATGACATTTCCAGGGATACTGGTAGTCCCTTACCCTGCAATTCAAAAGAAAAACGTTTTGATTTTTTTGGCAGCTACTTGCATCTGTGTCTGACTGATTGCTCAAAGATGGAGAAATTGGAAATGAAGCATCTAGATTCCTCTCCTCCTTCTGGAGCTGTTAATCTGTGTTAGCGTGTTCCTGGCTTAACACGGTGGCCGGGAATCTGTGTTCTGCCCCACCCTCTGCACCAAAGGCCTACAGCATTTTCTGTGCCAGATGCTACAGACAGGGAACATATATGCTGGTGAACTAGTGAAAATGCATCCATGAACACTCCAAATTGGAGGTTGGTTTGGAGGCACCACCTCTGCATTCCTGGGGATTATTCTGGTGTTTGCACTTGTGTGAGTTATTCCACATTAAACAGAAAGGAGCGTTCTAAGAAGAGAAGCCACATTGGCTTTTTAAATCAATACTTGATTTATAGCTGTCCAATGAAACTAACAGA
Organism: Nothocercus julius; assembly: GCA_013398735.1. NCBI lineage: Eukaryota > Metazoa > Chordata > Aves > Tinamiformes > Tinamidae > Nothocercus > Nothocercus julius. Next base: position 2,683,816 of record VZSV01000086.1, read on the forward strand.
TCAGAACATGGCCTCTCAGATTTGTTTGCATGACTTTTTAAAGGACTTACTTGTGCACCTGCTCTGCCATAAGAACAATTTCAGTGGCACGGACAGCACCACTTCCTCTCCTTTCCGCCTTTTCCTATCCAACTCATGCTGACAGTGGAGCTGAAGTAGACCCCTGTGCACATACATCATCTAGGGAGCCCTGCTCTTCTGTATGCCTATGCTGAAGGTTGGTATTTTTGTTTTTATCTAATCAAAGAGGATGAACTTAACAATTGTAGTGAAAAATCTATTTAGAAGAAATTGTAATGATACCCACCAGCATTAAAAGACCTGATTTAAATGAGAGGGCCACACATTTATTTCTGGGGGGAATTGTGTGATAGGGCAAGCAGCACAGAGAAGATATGGAGTGTTTAGCAATATTTAGCAGCTCATCTTGAAAGACAGAAATAGCAACAGGTAGCAGCAATGGTAAACTGTGGAGGCCTGTTTTTTTCTGAGAGGCTTCACACCATCCATTGTCTCTGGAAGCTCTGAAGACAACTGGAATGGTGTTAATGGCAGAAATGTGTGTTGCTGAAATGACATTTACTTCTAGACCTGGCTTACAATTAGAGGGATGCCTGCATCAACTTACATCCTTGAATATTTAAGCCTAACATTCACACCCCATCTTATTACCTGTAGTAGGTTTTGCATAGTTTCTGTACTTTGAAAAAAGACTTGCCACTTCACAGCAATCCCTACAGCAGATGCTGTATATTAAGAGTATATATGAGAGAGAAGTGTGTATCTAGCTAATACCTCTATTACATTAATGTATATGCTATGAATACCTTTAAAACTTTAAGCAGTTGTTTTGAGTACTTAACATTCAGTGATACTCATGCTTGAAAGAATGTAAGGGCAACATGGATACCACAAGGTGCCTTCGGGCAGCAAAAGTTAGCTCTTCGTATTTGCCGCATGTGATTAAGAACAGGATGATTAACTTTCATTATTCCAAATAATTTTGGATGATCTTGGTTAAAGTATATCCAGTCCTAGTCTGGCAACTGTTTCTCCTTTGCTTCCAAGAAATCCAATTTTTGTTTTAAAAGTGTATATCTAATTAAAGGATATGTAATTCAGCAGAAAGTCTTTTAAATGCATAACTGATTATCTGCTTCCTGTAATTGCTGGTTTGTATATTGAAACTCTGATTGAGTTGGTAGACAATAAAAGATTATTTTTTAATTAGATATACTCATCCCTATCATTTGGGAATAGGGGATATTTTCTACTACTGCTATTTCTGCCAGTCCAGGAACATACACTAATCTCTTACTTGCTATCAATGTCATTTTTCTCAAATGAGAAATAAACAGAAGCCTGCTTCCCTTGCAGAAACAGCATGGCTAGGCAGTATTTCTCATTTCAGTTTGATAAGATGCTGGTAGTGGGATGTGTATGTATGCATTATATGATATGCAGCAGGACTGTATGCCAGGGCCAGATTAAAGTACTGAGATTTAACTAAAATCCCCAAGGATTTTTTGATGTTCATTCTTCATTAGCAATTCTACTTTTATATCAGAAGAATGTCAACACAAAATTATGACCCCAAACTATTCTTTTATGGAGTCCAAAGTAATTTTTTTTTTCCTTGTGACAAACCAAGCTTTTGTCAGCTGTCTTAAAAGGCATTTTATGCAACCTCTTGCCCTGCAAATTCCCTCTAAAATGACAATATCTCTAGAGACCTTTCTCTGCCTGATAAACTGAGTTGCAGCCTCCCTCAGGTTTAACATGCAGTAGCATAGGTACCAAAGTGTTTTGAGCTCTGTACTAACAGCCTAACTGCAAAATAGGGTGTCTGGTTGGTGAACTGGGAGCGAATCATATTCCTAGCAAGGACTCTCAAATTATATATATTTTCTCAGTGTGGGGACAGTGTTTCAAAGCAAGTGATGGAGTCCTTACACCTCATACTCAGCCTGCCCTCCTCCATACACAGCTGTATTACTGTCATGTGGCGACCAGAGCAATTGGTTCCCTGGCAAAGTAATGAGGGGTTCTGCATATATTTTTATCTGTCCTTTTTATGTAGTTCAGTCACCAGGAAAGAAGGAGATAGCAAAAGCACTGGCCTCCCTCATCAGGTCCTCTCAAGGGACTGGTGTGAATCTGTGCCTACTAACACAGCCAGCCCTCATTTTACATTTCTATAGTTAGAAAAGGAAGTCTTGTGATTTGGTTCACATGGCAAAGCTGTATCTCTAATTGAAACTACTCTGATTTTTGCTTGCCCCTAGTTTTTGCTTAGCTGCCTTCTTTCCCCATCTGCAGTCTCCTCTGCTTCTTCCTCCAGGCCTCACAGGGTCTCTGCTCTGCTGCAGTAACTCCTATTCATGACATCCCTGATCATTTTCCTCTTGACTGCTGCAAATCTCCTTCTATTGCAATTTTTCTTTTTTTTTTTCCTGTGGGCCTCTCTCTAAACAAAAGGGATGTGATTCTCCTCTCCCTCCCACTGACTTTAACCTGTTGTAGTTTGCCATGTCATTATTCATGATTTAAATGAGGCTAAGCGAGAGAAGAATAGTGCGCTGCGATTTTCATGATGTCAAAACCGTGCTATTCTCCGCACGCAGGCTGTGGTGTTATATCACCCGGTCCCTTCACCACTTTCAAAGGCTTCCTTTCCCCAAGATCGAGCTCAATGGTATGCTAAGGACTTTCAGAGCTTGTTTTTGAACTCGCCTGACCCCACTTCTCTGATCTCATTTCCACTCCCACACACATTTGTTCGGTTCTTCTAATCTGGCTACCTCCCTTGGCCGCGTGGTGCTCAGCATCTGGGGCTTCGTGCTTATTTGTGCTTCACGTTCATCTGAAGCTGCAGTCCCGTGAGTCATTTCCCCTCTCTGGGTCTCACCTTTGCAGCTCTGCCTCTCCCTCCCAGCGGGAGAGCTGGCAGGCCCGGCACGCTCCCTTTCCAGCGCCTCTGGATAACGCTATGGGCTGGATCAGGGCTGGACCGTGGGGTCTCGCTGTGGAGATCAGCGAGGCCCTGCCTCTCTCTGTGCTCGTAGGGCTTGGTTGACACCTCCTCCGTGTTGTGGCTTCGCTCAGCTTGGCATGAGATCGGGCAACTGGCTTGCAGCGCCTGTGCAAAGCCCTGCGGGAGCGCGCAGAGCCCGCACGGCACGAGGCCCGTCCCTCTGCAGCCTTCCCGGAGCCCTCACGGGGACCCCCGCAGTCCGGTGTCCTCTCCCGGGGGCTGCTTCCCACCTGCTCTGTGCCTCAGAGGGGACACAGGGGCAGCGAGGGCTGTTTGCTGAAGAAGCACGCGGCTCCCTCCAGCTGGCTACGCGAGGAGGGGACGCCTGTCTCTGCTGGGTCTACAGGGTCCCCTCCGTGTGATTTAGCTAGTGCTGACAGCGAACAGGTGCTCCTGGTCTGGTCAGCACCCAGGGACCTTTCTGTGATTAACAGTGCTAATAAAGAAAGCTTTGTCAAAGCTGGTGCTTTTCAGGCAGTGTTTTCATGCCATTGACGTTGGATTTATGCTGCTGTGAGAGGATGCTCACGTTTGCAGGCATTGGCTGCTGGTTCTTTTCCTTCCATAATTGCTTGGCTGCCCTTTATGGGGAGGAGAGAAAGTGAGGGGTGGTAAGCAGCTAAGTAATCTCTAGCTGCTACTGCGTCTTCGGGAGGCCTTTCAGTCTGGCAGGTGTAACCTTTGCTGAAGACATATGCTGTCATCACTCTTCCTTTCCACCCACCAGGCCACAGCTGAGGTGACATGTAACCAGATGATCTGGAGAAGAACCTCAGAGCAGGATTGCACGAAATACCCAGGTATCAAATATGCTGATCACCTATATATAACTCTCTGTTATGGGATATGTTATAATAGCATGTGGGCGTATTGCTTCCCACCAGAAGCAGCAACTTGCACGTGTATATGTGAGTTTTAAGAGGTGTATTCATCTCTACAGCGTTGGAGCAGATTCTGTGCCACCCTTTGTCCTCTCAATTCGTTACGGAAACACCTTTCAGCTCAATGTGGTCTTCACAACTTTAAGACTCACAGAAAGTAAGTAAAAATAGACTTGCGTATCTGTGTAAATGACAGCATCATTGCTGGAAGTTTTGAGGGAGACCTACCATCCTCACAAAAGGCTGAAAAGCGCTGACTTAGAGTGACCTCGGAGAAGCAGTGCCTTCTTCTGAGTAATAGTGATTTGCCCATGACACTTGGATCACGCTCTGCTCTGAGTCTACGTCCCTTTTCTGCACCCAGGGGGTGAGATGCAGCACATTTGTGGGAGAGGTGTGTGGAAAGGCAACTGTGGAATTTGGCCATAGGGGAACCTATGTCAAGTCTGTTACTCCTTATGCCAGTGAAGACTGAACCTGCGATGTGTGGCAGTAGCCCCGGTTGTTTTCTGTGGGAGTGAGTATGGCTAGGAAGTTTCAGGATCGTGTGCCTGAAACCTAGGCGCTTCTCTGGAGCTGCCAGTTGTTTCTACAAAATTGAAGTTCATTATAAAACTGCCACCCTTTTTAGCTTTTGAGGCTGAGGAGGTCTTTGCCACTGACAGTTTCATTACAGGATTCTGACCTTTCTTGGGAGCAGAAGAGGTCCCAGTTCTCTTTCAGCCTGGTGCTTTAACTGTTGCTCTGCACACAACGGAGCCTTCCCTTTCATTTGGTTGGGTACAGTAGCTGAGGAGAGGCAGGGTTTGTAGAATCCCTCTTATTGTATTAAAGTAAGCATTTTGAACAATTGTATGTGGTGGGCATACACTTTTTTCCCCCTACAGAATTTGGGTTCAAGCAAGTTCAAGCAAGTATCTCTGTCCAGGATTTCAGAGGTTCTGACTGCTCAGACAGAGTAAAAATTCAGATATGCTCTCTGCATGTGCCCCGATCAGCTGTAGGGCATATGTGGTGTGCCCAGCATTTCCAGGAGCTTTTGGTCTGTACACTGGACAGATGGTCTGTATATGCACAATAAATGCCATGTGTTTCCATGCACAGACCATCTGTGAAGTGTAGGCGCAGTATGTCTGATGCTTCCTGAAAACCTGGAGTAGAAATACCGCAACCCTATGGCTGATGCTCTGCAATGAGACTTGAGACCTGAGTTTTCAAAGGAATTTGCACTTTAAACTGCTGCTGATTTCAGCAGATCTTCCAAAGCAGATGCTGAGCAGGCCTTGGACTCTATGACTAGGGCACCTGGCAGGACAGATGTTGCATCTGAAGGTCCTGAGTGCAGCAAGGAAAGGCAAGGAAGCTATTCACGGGGAGGCTATTTGAAGGCTGTGGTGCAATGTGGGAGGCTACAGAGTTCATCTGGGGTCAGAGAAAGATTTTAGCATAACTGCAATGTGATGAAACGACTGTGTGGCTCTTTCAGCAGAGTTATCAAGATACAACAAACACACCTACTGCTACTGATAGCGGTTTCATTTATTCGTGTGTTAACTGCACTGGAAATTATATCCTATTGTAAAAGTATGACTAGTTTCTTCTCCAGTGGATTTATGATTGATGTCTTGTGAACTTTGCACAGCCCTCCAAATGAGAGTGATGTGTCTCTTATGTGTTAGCCAAATAATTCTTTACATGAGTTTTTGTCTCAATAAATGTGGCAGACCAAACCCCCACCTGATGTACCCTCCCCATGCAGAACAAAATTTACTTAATTTTGCTCTAATTTAGAGCGGTATTAACACAAACATTTAATAGTGAGATGCTGCCCAGAGGCTTTTCTCTTGCATTTCCCCTATGGGGCAATTCACATTTTAAACTTTCCCAAAATAAAAGGTCATCCCATTTATTCACTGCATGATTCCATGCCTTTCTGGAGATTAACATATAGCAAATATTTATATAAGATGGCATTCTCATTAGACCACTGCTGCTGCCTCTAAAGATCATTTGAAAGATTTTTTTGAATTTGCAGTTCTCCCATATCAAGAAATGAAAAGTACAGAGCTTGCAGAATGGACCATCTGCTCTGAGAGAAGGCAAGCACAGGTACTGGAGGTGAAAATACTCATGCTCCCAATGAGCTACCCTCTTGAGTTCCTAGAGCAGGAGCCCGGGGAGAATTCAACAACGATGTCACAGGACTTGGGACTGACAAACATGCTTTTTTTTCTTTTATTTATTTTTATTTTTTTATTTTCTTTTATTATGATCTGCTGCTTTTCACTGTGTTTCCTTTTCTGCCTTGGTACCTTGCAGTACCAAGCAACCACTGTGTGGGCAACACAGTGACAACACAGAATTTGTTTCTGCTTTGCCACAGGAGAGAAGGGAGTGGAGGTGAAAGATGGTAGCAAAGGAAGGTTATTTGGGATCCAAGTTTCCTAGCATGGAAAAAGCTGTTTATCTTTGGTCAGTTCTTCTTAACCTCCTCCATTAGCTCACCTCATTCCTCTAATCTCCTATTCCATGTCCCTCTCTCTGGGCTCTCCGACCTGCCAATGATTTGTTGCTGTGTACTGGCTCACCCTGGTAGATGCCATCCCAAGAAGATGGAGGGAGTTTAGTTGTTTGAGTTTAGCTTCTCCCTCAGCTGTGGGAGCTGTGCCATTCTTTAACATTAGCTGTCCTGCAGTCTTGCCTATCTTGATCACTGTTATCTTTACTGAAAAATCAGTGTAAATCATCCATTTAATTTGGGGGTTGGAACCTTCATGTCTTTAATATTCCTGGCTAGCTGCCCCCTTCTCTCCCCCTCCCCCCCACTTTCTTTTTTTTTTTTTTTTTTTTTTTTTTTTTTTTTTAGGTTCATAGGGCTGAAGAACACATGCTATTTACTTTTCTATCTATTGTAAAGTCACACTCAGCTTAACTGTTGGCATTTTTCAGTTTAGCCTCAAGCTTCATGATCTCTAAAACACAGTTCTTTTGCTGAGTTGTCATTTTCCACTCGTCTCTGACTCTTGGTTGATTGTTAATAGCCTTTGTTGAGGTGGTTTATTCATCCACTTAAATTCAGAGCTATTCTCACAGGCTTTGTTTTTCCCTGGCTTGGGAGATGTGCTGGAGGTAATTTTTATTCTTTTGGCTTAAAGGAATTCCAGGCCTTTCCCACACTGAAGTCCTTTCGTTCTTTAGTCCAGCCGAGTTCACTAATTAGTTCTCCTAATTTCTCAGGTTTGGATCATTTGAAATGTACAACCTTAATTACAGACCTATTTTTGTTTACTCTTCCATTTAATTTAAAATGAATCAACTTGTGATCACTCAGTCAAAGGTTATTTTCTTTGATCGCTTCTCATGTACTGCATTTGCTATTTACCAAAACAAAGCCTAAAATAGCATAAGTGGTTCAGCACTCTTTGGTGAATTAATTTGTTGACAATTATATCTGAAACTACCTTAGCCATAATTACCAGGCACCTTTTCTGTTGAAAATGGTCACCGTGCTTCTCCACGTTCCAGTAGGCAGCACGTCACAGAGCAAAATGCCAGGGAAGCACAGACCTCTGTTCTGGGCCATTTAAGGGATAAAGGCAGGTGAGGGCAAGCAATTAAGAAAGTGTGATTGCTAATAAATATTAGAGAGCGAATGTTCTCACATATGACGTAGCTGTGCAACAACCTCTGATCAGTGATCTTAAGCAGAAACCCTGTGAATCTGCTAAGACCACTGGACACAACTACTGACTTTTATACCGTTCCATTTACCTCTCTGCTGCCAAAGCTGAGTTCATAACAAGCAAACCTCTAACAACTGCCTGATGTTCTTTTAATCTTTCACATATGCTCCATTCAGCCACTTTACAGTAACAAAAGGCACAAGTGCAATAGTCTTTCAAATCCTGCAGCTTCCTAGGTGGTCTAAGATTTGCCTTTTGACCCTCCAAACCAAAGGTAACTGGCAAGATGCAATTGTTGTATTTATTTCAGAATTCCTCAAGCAATGGGTGTGTATTCAAAGGACTGGGATACTCTGTTCTGCTTTTGGTGGTCAGCCCTACCTTAGACAGAGGTAGATCATTCTTGGCACATTTTAACTCATATGGGGAAAGCACTATATCTTTCCTGGATTGTATCCTTCTCCAACCTTTTGTTTTGTCTATTAAGGTCATTAGTTCCTTGGGCAAACTCGCTCTGTTTGTTCAGAGCGTAGAACAAAGAGATCATAGCCTGGCCCCTAGACACTGCTGCAATTCTGCTATGAATGATCCTTTCTTTAACTGCATAGATCATACTGGTGAACTCCCACTTTGATGCTTCCAGACTGGTCATATGCACATTGTTCTGACGATCAATTTTTTGTGGTTACTTTGAAAAGATCAGCTTAATACAATTCAATAGGAAGAAGAATAAAAAGGAGCAGTATCCTACTATGTTTCTCATGCAATAAACCCCTTGGATATTTCCCAACCTTCCGTCTTTCTCAAGATGTGTTTTTAAAATTGTTCTCCCTAAAAGTTTTTGATCACTGCCCCTACTTTAGTTGGCTTTTGCAGCATCTCCCGTGTGAGCTGGTCAGAAGTTAATAACTTTTTTTTTTTTTTTTTAATTCACAGGTACATTTAATGAATACTTTAAGATTCCTTCCTACTTCTTCATGGTCCAGAGTTTCTATTTATAAATGCACTCTGTTTTAAATCATTTTAATTTTCTGCACTTTCACTGATCCCAGACTATGACTGATTATTTCAGCATCTCATCAAAACGAGCCCTGGCATTTTTCACATCTTCCTTCAGAATTTCAAGCCACCTTTCTGGCCCTGTCTCACTCTTGGTCTGACTCTTCGTAATAGGTAACACATTTTGTCCTTTCATTTGTCCTTACGATTTCAGGAAATACTCCCTCAACTTTTACTGCATTAGGGTCCTGAGAAGCAATGACTTCTTGTCATGTAGCCTACCAGTTCCTGTCTCATTCAGTGTCTGCCTGAGCCTGGTTTATAGAGAGACTCACCAAAATATTCCATACCTCTGTGTATCAGTTGAAGGAGCTCTTTTGCATCAGCATACATTTATATATAAATATGTATGTACCATTTTGCTAACTTAGGGTTCTGTTTATCTGCTCATGTGTCTGTCAAGCACTGTTCTCAATGGAAATTACTTCAATGTCTCTCCTTTACCCTGAAATGATTTCTAGACAGCTACTTATCAAGGAATATTAACATTGATGGCAGAGCTACTTCCTCATTCCTGCAATTAACAATTCTATCCATTGAAAGTGTTTCTGGGGCCCATGACTGATGCAATAAAATAAAAAAAAATTACCTAGGAATATAGTGATGCTTCATGTAGCAGAGGGCAGCAGGAGCAAGTAAAAGGGACTAAGCAGATGTGGAATACCAATAAATATACAGAAAAAAGAGGAGAATTTAGCAACATTGAATTCAGTTAGATATTAACTCTGGCAAGGCAAAGTTCTTTCATTTCTCCCATGCAGAATTCTCTCACATAAGCAGATAACTTTGAGAACTAATCCCAACAGAAACTGCTGTGAACTTAAATGGTGATCTTAAATACACAGGGGTCTTTCTTTTTGTTTCCTTCCTTTGGTGTCTTTATTTCTTTCCTTTTGTTTCCTTACATTAGTGTCTTTATACATTCTGAAGTTTTATAAATGTCAGAATTTTTGTAGCTGACACTGATTAGGAGTATTATTGTGTTCTGCAAGTTAGAATGATTTCAGTGGTGCATTTATTTGACTTGGGCTATTTGCACTGTCCAGTCTAGGGCATGCAGTATAGGTGGCTGAATTAGAAGTGAAGGCTCTCTGTACAGTCACTGGTATTAATCTGGCCTGTTTCATACAAAAGCTCGCCCAAATATCATTCCTGGATTATTATAGGAAAACTATGGGATGTGCCTCCTGGAAGAATTAGATGGGGAGTGAGTTTACATGGGGGAATAGCACCATATTCTTGTCTTTTCTTGTGTTTCCAGGAATAGCAGAGCACTAAACCAAGCTCAGCAGCAGATCTGCACCAGTGTTCAGTGCTGCAGCTGGTATCAGTGTGACTGTCGCTGTTTCACTCTGCTCTCTCTTCGGCAGTCCTTTCATATGACACATGAGATGTTCCCGGCTTGGATTCAAAGGGCAAAGGGGAAAAGGATAACAGTACAGACTCTAGCTTTTGAGCATTTTGTTTACTGGAACATCCTTTTAACTATTCAGTAGTGTGTGCTGTTGGGCTACGGAAAAGTCATTAATGCTGCCCTTGGTAAGTGGATCAAGTAATTGTGCCATATGCTCTTGTGTGCTGAAATGCACTCACTGCCCAGAAGACCTTTCAAACTGCAAAACCCAAATTAGATTTGTTTTTGCTTGCTTTGTGTTACCCTAAGGATGGGCACCATTGCTTTTTCACCAGTGTCAATAAAAAAAAGATGTATGCAAATGTACTGGATGCAGCTGTGCAAAGTAGAACTTTAGAAGAACTACAGGAAACAGTTTCTCCACTGCTTGTCTTGGACCCTTGCCACTACATCACTCTGTTTCAAATCAAATTCTGCTTATTATTCAGGGAGCCAGAGCTCTGTGCCACCACTCCTTGCTCTGGTGGGTTGGTTATGATGACTTTACCTTTACAACCTCAGTTGTTTCCTAAAGACTGCAGCCAGGATGGGTCCCCAAACATATTTAGTGAGGTGCAGAGCTCACTAGAAAGATGTGAAGCCTATTTCAGCTCTGTGAAGCCATCGTATAGATAGGAAAAAAAAACCAAACCACTAAACAAGTGACAAATTAGAAATATTGGAGCTGGTACATTCTTTGCTAGAGGCTCAGTTCCGTGTTGGCTTATACCTTAACCCACCCTAGCCAACATACATTAAGCATAAATCAGCGCAGAGCCTGGTCCATAAAGCCACTGGAAGTTGCAAAAATGTTATTATTATATTACTTCTCATAGAGGGTGTAACTGAAGCAAAGAGGGTGAATGATTAAAGGACACAGACATAATGATTGTCAGAACTTGGATGCAGAGGGACTCTTGGACTTTTCTGGATGACTTTTCACCTATTTTTTAGCAGTTCTAAGTGAGGAATAAACAGGAGCCAGTGTTTGAGCTATTCTGAAACAAGCTCGAGGGCCTTATCCTCATCTTTGTTACACTGCTATAAATCTGGAGCAATTCTGTTTGCTTTTCGGGTACACACTTTGGATTAACAGCAATGCTGATAATCAGAATCAGGCCCATGATATTAATATAAAATGTGGAGAAAAAATACCCAACAACAGGCAAAGGGCAATACAGAAAATAGATTTGTTACAAGCAAATTGGTTGTGTTTGTTTTTTTCTACATTAATGCTGTCCAGGCCTCCCCTGTGTATTCTCAGGGAAATGACTTCGTTATATCAGTGAAGTATATTGAAAATGAAATCAGTGGTAGCACCAAATGTGCCCAGACATGACAAGACTTTTAAATAACAACAGAAGAATTCTATCTCCTTTCCTGTTTGTTCCATGTTAACTTAAGGAGATTGGGGCTGACTTTCTGGAATGGCTGCAGCAAGCTGCAAATGATGTATGAAAATGAAATGAAAAATCTCTTCCCAAGCCACTGTGCAGAGCAATCACTGCTGAGCCAAGCTAATAGCTGTTCACTCCTGTACACTTGGACATGAGACAGAGCGGGAAGGCAGCAGTACAGAGACTGCAACAGCCACCCCAAAATAGCCTGGACAAAATGCCTGTTGGTTCTTCACCCAGGCTTTTTTTCAGCGGTGGTGTCCCTTGAAGGGTTGAAAGGGAAGAGATCCAAATATTTATGGCTCTTCCTGTTGAAGTCAAGTGGCTCCCTTGCTCACAGCAAAGTGATATGTTAGATAGTGATGCTGACTTTTCAGCTCCTGCTTTTTGCTGTCTCTCTTTCCCAGCTTTATTTGCTCTCCTCTGCCCCATCTTCATTTAGCTGCATCTCTGCTGCAACATCAACACCTCTGAGCTACAGCACTGTGCAGGTAAACAAAAAAAAAGGCTTGCATCAAATTACACCTTGCATCAAGGTGTAATTAAGTGAGTGCAAGTGTGTGGGTACAGCTAACACCTGGTGCTTGTGTCAGTAATGCAACGGGCATGGTGTCAAATGGCATTTCTGGTGACCCAGTTACTGAAAGGCTCTCTGCTAGTCGTGCTCCAGCGCAACACTGCAAACGATGATTAATAACACCATTAAAAATTCATGCAGGCCCAAGTTTTACAAATGCTCTGCCATGTGAATTGTCTGTGAGGAGATAAAGAGGGCACCACTGCAGGCGTAGACAGTCAACGTCCTGGCTAATGATGCACTAGCTGGAAGCTGCCTCTCAGAGTTTCAGGCTTGATTTACACCTGTAGCCTTAGGTGACGAAGTGACCAAATGTATCTGCTAACAGCCCCCCTTGCCCCCCATGTTAGATGTTCACTAAGTTCTCTACTCCCTCCTTTGTTTTCTTTTGCCTGGGTATCTGATGCAAGTGTAAACTAAAAATAACACAAATTAAAAAATAATACAAATTAAACAAAATACCCTTTGTATGATACTTCTTCAGAGCCTAGAAGCAAAGGCAGATGAGATTTAATTTAGGCTGGTCCTCTGCTGCATTTCAGATAAAGCATTTTTAATCTAGTGGTAGGTTGATAAAAATACCCCTCTCTGATCCTGCAGGCAAGTTTTTTCTGCCAATTTTCTTTGCAGAGAAGAAGAGAGGGGAAGAAATAATTGAAAGAACACTGCTGCATAGAAAATGACACTAACAGGGTAATGCACTTTAGAGCTGTATACTCTGCCAGATTGTTGTTTTCTACTATTTTTTTCTTCCCTTTACTTCAGAAATTTTAAGCTATTGGTAATCATCAGCATGATTAGATGATTTTTTTTTTTTTTTGTCTTTCCTGAAGACTAGCCAGGCAGCAGTCTTTTAAATACAAAATGATTTCTCTATTCTGGAGTGTTATTACAACTTTCACAGTACAGCTCGTTCTCTTCCACCCCAAGCAGAAATTTTTCAGGGTTAATTTATTCATCTAATTGCTGGATGCACATGTATTGCAGTCCACAGTGATTTTATGGACTTAAGGCTATGGTAATGACTTAATAAACATGCATGTATACATGATTTGAAGGCAATACATTCTCTTGAATGTAACATTTCAAAAAACATGTCATGAAAAATAAAAGGGCGCCCAGAGGCATATCTCATTGAAGGCGTGAAAGTGCTGAGCTTTTAGTATTTTTCCCAAAATCAGGACTCTGTTCAGAAAAGGTATTACCTGACCATTTTTTTTTGACAGTTCATGAACATTTGAATAATCAAAATGTCCCACTTTTTTTAGCTTCCTTTACCTCCGTGTTATTTTTTGAGCTGTTCTTTAGGCTCCTAAAAGTTAGTATGTGTGGACTGACAGGAAAGTAGAGTTGAGCTGCATGAACAAAAGAGGTGGGATGGGTTTGGAGAACAACACACAGAAAATGCACGTTAGAGAATATCTCATACTGTGTGTGAAAGTGTGAAGGGGGAAAGGACAAGTTTCAAGTTCAAGGGTTGTTGATTAAGGGGTTGGTAAATTAAGCCATGCCAGCTTAAACAAAACACAACACAAAAGCACCTCTGTTAAAGTATGCGTGGGCTTAACACACTGCTTTGGACTCCGTAGCTGCTGGACAATTTATTACTCTTGAAAATTAAAATAATTTTTTGATTGACCATTTGGTTGGTGAGTATTAAACCTGACGGTCTAGATGCAGCTTCTCTCTTGGGAAATCCCTGCACTGCAGATTGCCAGTTGCTGGGGCCGCATGCCAGGGGAAGGCTCGCTGTGTGTGAGGGTTTTTCTTATCTGTTCACAGTGGAAAGCAGCTTACTAGCCTGGCTATGCCTTTGGCTGATCCCACGTGGCAGTTTGTATATTCTTCTCACGGTCTAATAACCTGATAATATTTGCTTGCATTGTATCGTGAAGTTGTAAGATTTTTACTTACAAATTCAACCTTCTTCGGCAAGCAAGCTTGGTTTTATTTATTTATTTATGTGGTTCGAGGCATCTCTTAGTACTACTGGTTTGCCTGGTGAGAGGGCTGGTCTGCTGTCAACTTGGAGAAGAGAGCTGCCTGCAATGAGGAGGTGCTGCGTGGGTCGGTGGTTCGGTATTCTGGGCAGTTTTGGTTGGGGCTGCTCCTGTCCTTACCCTCTGCTTTCCCCAGTAATGTTAAGTTGCTTTATAAATTGCATGGAAATGTTTATTGCAGCACCCAAATTGTTAAATTATGAGAGCAGGTGCTAAATGATTGGCCATAACAGGCATAATCCTATCTGAATCCTAGAAAGGTCAAGATAAGTGTTTATTCATTGCCTGTCTTTGTCTATGCCCAATACCTGCAACATCAAACACTTCGGGATATTTCTGCCCAGGATTAGAAAGGTGACTAAGTTTTTGAAGGAACTTAGATTTTCAATTCAATTTTGAATAAAATTTATCTCTTTTTTTTGAGAAGAGTCATGGTCTGGATAGCTGGAGGCCCACCAGCACTTGGTCTCTACGCTTCCTTTGAGCTGTGAGCAGTAAATGTCTCACTGCACCATCTGGCCTTGATTTGAGATGGAAAAATCCTCTTTGATCAGTCACACTGTACCAAGCTCGTGCCACAGTGGATATTTTTCGCCTTGGCCAGATGAGATCCCTGTGGGGTGTCTGTGAGCCCCTCAGCATGCTGTGGATTTGGTATTAATGCCACCTCAGATTGGCCTGGCTCAGAGGCTATTTTGGGAGACAGACCATTTTGTGAAGGTAGATGTGGAGAAGGCTGAGGATCTACAGGCCAAATCATGGATCATGGAAGGATGGGAAGGCTCATCTTAAGATCCAGTCATACTGCCCTTAACTTTTTTTACATGAATTTCTCTATCCAACCCCTGTACTGCAGCTTGGCCCTTTGCTGATGTCTTTTCCTCCTCGGGTTGAAATGGAAACAAGTTCTTTTGCTTGAGCTGTGCCATTTTCTCTTTGCTTTCTCAGAACACAATTTTTCTGGAAGAAAGGCTGGTGAAGAACAGCTCGCTGCTCTTTCTGTTTTTCTGTTGCAGCTCCAAGACACAGTGGAACACACGAGACACACTCCCTTGCTGTTCCTGTGCCTCCATTTATTGCGAGCAAGATATGCCAAGTTTGATTAGTCTTTCTGTTAAACGAGGTACTAAGATTAAAAGCTGAGCATTGAGGTGCAAGGCCTTTGAAGGCTCTAGTGGTAACAGCTGTTGTTTGCTTTGGTGAGGACTGCATCATCCTTCCACGTGTTCAACCCAAAGGCAACAAGAATATTAGAATGGATTTCTGTTGTGTTTTTTTTTTTTTTCTTTTTTGGTCTGGAGAAGGGTATGATTAAGTAGCTCCTCACTTTTGTTATTGCTGGCCTGTGATCTTAAAAGCTAGAACACTGTCTGGCCATCCCCACCTGTAAGTCTTTACTCATTTTGCTTAACAGCTACTCAGAGATGCTGCTAGCTTAAAGGTATTATCTAAAACAGGGATGAGTTCCCTCTGCTCCTTGGTGCGTGGCACTGTGACTCTATTCAAGGGTAGATCCTGTTCTTTTTGCTGTTTTCTAGGCTCATTATTTTTCATTTTGCCTACTGCTTTGCTATAAGGTTCTATTTGTCACAACTGCTTCATCCATATGGGGAAAAGATAAGGTTGTAGGAGAAGTGAGGGGCACAACTTCACAAAGGATGAAGTTTTATCCACAGCATAAGATCACATGAACAGGGAACAGAAGGTGAATGATAATATTTAGATGAATGTCATCCATTATTTGTACATACAGCCAGGATAAAGCTATTCCTTCTTGCCCTCTGGGGAGGTGCCATTTAAATGAGGAAAAGGCAGGTCTGTCTTCAAAGAGCATACAAGCTAACCAAATGTGGTAAGGATAGGCAAGAAAAAAAATGTTATTTTGACTACTGAGATAAAAAGCAAACCTTGGAGATGATTTTCTTCAGGTGACACAAGCTGACTGTAGAGTTGCAAAGCTAGGAGCTAAAGCCAGAGCCTCTGACCTGGTGAGCAATGTCCTCTGGAGCAGTATTTGGTCAAATTGCAAAATCATAAAAATCCAACCGTCCCCTGTGAACTGTGCCACCTTGAGAAATAGTGAAAGCATCAAAAATAATTGTTTGCTTTCCTGATAATATTATTTTCCTGTCAGAATTACATTTTCAAAATTTTAATGGTTGAGACTGTTAGTGTATTTAGTAGCTCAGATGACTCTTCAATCTAAATGTTCTAGAATTCCTCTGCTCAGAAACTTTTTAAAGTTAACTCCTTGTTCTGATTTTGAATGGAAAGAAATAAGAATATATTGGCATTTCTCACAAGACAATCCTTTCTCTGTCTGAAAAATGAAAAACTACTGTACTATTATTTTCAGACTGTACCTACCTTGTGTCTTCTCTAGTTAAAAATAGCAGTGATATTCATGACATTGCAATATACGCCCCTCAGTAAACTTGTGTGGTTATCAGAAGACTCAATTCTTAATTACCTGCAAAACCCATTTATTGCCTGATATACTCTGTCACTACGAGTGTTATCCCTTAATTAACTACCTTATTTCATCTAAATTAAAGAAAGATCATTTAAAATATTACCATGAACACATTTTTGTTATTAACACCAACAGTATCTTCTGTGTCCAAAGAGAAAAAGTTATTTTATTCCTTCCTGGAGCTGAGGCGTAGGATTTTCTTTCTCGGATGAATGAAAGAGAGCTTGATTGTTAACCCTTTTGTTTGTAAGAGCTACTTGAAGTGGAACACACCCCAGGTTCATTTTTTTTCTCCTGTGGTTACAGGCCATGTTGTCCTAAAAACTGCTGTGTTTAACAGAAGGAAGTTAAGTAATTGGGCCTGACAGACCTCCCTGTCAACTTCAGAAATGGTGCTGTGTTGTTTGGTGGGAAACACCTAAATTTTCTAGAAACAGCATTCAGATGGTCAGAATGGGTATCTGGTGTATGAAACGGAAGTACATGAAGGAGTCAAACAGAAAGCGAATAAGGAGCCATTTATGACTGTGTAACTGTGTTTCTCTTTTGGCTACTACGTTTTCCTTGGGGCATTAGCCTGCTATCAGTAGTAAAACACAAGGACTTTTGTTGACTTGTACTTGGCTCAGGCGTGAAAACTCTGCCTTCAAGTTCAGCGCAATTACTACTGCATAGCAAAGACACGTGGGGCTGATTAGTTCCAGGCTGGAGAAGGAGAGAGGGTGGATGGTTCCCAGGTAGAAATGGAATTGGGACAGAGGTTGGAAAGTGGGAATTTAGGGGGAGGGCTATTTCCACACAAGGATTTAGGTAGCCAAAGCAAGACAGAGTAGGTACTCCAAGCCAAAACTGTAATGTAAATCAGCTACTGCCTAACCCTTGGGAGCACCTGGATTCAGTCAGTCTTAGATGACCTCAGAGGTCTTTAAATTTTTGGAAGAGCATGTCTTTGTGTCCAGAACTGCCCTGATTGGGATCCAGAGACTTTACCTGAAAGCATACTGAACATGGCCCAAGACCTCCTCTTAGTGTGCACAGGTCACTACTACAGTTAGCTGAGGAGGACAAAGGCCTTCTTGTGTTGGTTGCATCCAAAGGGAAGCATCAGTGGGATAGGTCCTTAGAGACCTGCAGAAACCTCTCTGAACTTTGGTAACTAAACTCTGCCTGCCATCTACTTTGGCACCTGATCTTTCTTCTGGATCTGCTTTTTGCTCCACAGATGAGGAACAGCTGTTTGTGCTGGGAGTGGGAGACTTAAGGAGAGGCCAGCAGCTACAAAATGTTATCCTTCTCAAAAGGAGTTGGGAATTCTTTCAGTGATAACAATGATGCTGCTTAGGGTCTTCGGAGATGCTGTTGAGGCACTAGGCTGCAGCTCTGCCTAGTGCCTAGTGCATGGATGAAACGCTAACAAAGCTGAAACTAAGTCGCGTCCCAGAAGAGCTGGTAACCAGTTGCATTGGAATTGGCTTCTTTTTTTTTTTTTTTTAATTCCTGTTTCTAGATCTTTGCTTTTACACTTCTCCATTACACAAATATCTGCAGTAACTGCAGATGAATTAATTTTATGAGAATGGCAGTGACTGCCCTTTACTGATGGGAGAGGGAGGGGTGGGAGGAATGCTTGGTTTTAATTACTGGTCTCATTAATTACCCTCCAAACCAAGCAGGTTTTGCTCAGAGCTCTTTCCACAAGCCAGAATGCCCTTCTGGAGCTGGTTACACCTGAGAGGGTAATTGCTTCCTGACTACACGCTTGCCTGTTTCCAAAACTCAACAGCATCTCATCCAGCATCTCATCATGAATCTCCTTTCCCTGCAAAACTGGCTTTGTCCCAGTTAAGAAAAGTCCTTATTTACCTCCATCTTAAGATACTTACTTGATAACAGCATACGCATAACCTGTAGCTGGAATTATTTCATCCTATTCTCTGCATCCCCAGTATGGTCAAGCTGATTGGTGTTATATCTTGAAATAACTGGCAAAATCCACGCAGGCAGGCACAAAATGGGCGGTGCTGTGCACGAGTACCCACGCAGTGAGCACCCACACGCGGGCTGCTCCGCTGAAATTGCCCAGTGCTGTGTCTAGGCCCATAGGATATGCTGGTACCGCGCCAGAGGAGCAGGAGAAAGGAAAGAAAAAGGCAGCCCATCAGAACAGTCTTAAAACCACTTTCCTTTGGTGGTCCCCAAGCAAATGTGGTTCTGGCAAGGAAGGCAGATAAAAACAGTCCCCTGCTTGTGGGTGCGCTGCGTTGGCTCCGTTCTGCCACTGTGGTGTTGCTGCTCTATAGGCACTTTATGAGTGATATGACAGCTTCCCTGACTGAACTAATTCCAAGTACTGTAACATGAAGTGTCAAGGCAGACAGTAGAAAACATTTCAATCCTTTTCATTAGAACAAAGCACTATTCTCTTGACGGCTTTCAAATGCATATTGTTTAGCTATTATGCGCTAACCTTGACTATTACATTCTAAACACAATAGCAGAGGGAGCTTTCTGCTTTTTTGTTCTTAGTGATCAGGCTAAGAGGATTTTTCTTTTGCAGGGTCAGTAAAATGTGCAGTTATATCTTCTTTTTTTTTGCTGTTATATTTATGCTGCTGTATCAGTGAGAGGGAAGTCTGAGGTCTCCTCATGTCTGTCAATTTTCAGTGGCTCAGACAGTTCTCTGCGTGGATTTTTAGCCCAGTGCAGCTTCTACTTCTCTTCAGAGAAATCAAAGAATGAGACTGTATCCTGCCTAGACTACTCATATGACTGCTGACAAGCCAATGCTAAAGTGGCTGTAATATTAACTACTGAAAGCCTCAGGCAAGATACAGCAGGTAAATGGTTAATTAAAATGATTCTTCAAGGAGGCCTTTAAGGGAACATAGAGCCATTCCAAAGCTCTGTGGGGCGTTATGGATGGAAACTGCTGCTCTGTGTTTTCTCTCAGGGATATGCAGAGGGCTAGTTACCTTAACGGTTTCTGACATTTCTTCCATGTGACCATGAGGTTCCTGTGATGGGTAGATTAAATTGCTCCTGTAAGAACAAGATGTGACATAGGTGAAGACCTAAAGACAGAGATATAGAGAGGTGTAAGGAACACATGAAATCTCATGATGAAGCCAGGACCTTCTCCTAAGACCCAGCTGGGCAATGTGTTCAGGAGGACAGAAGTTCTCCCCATGCTCTCAGAGGGTGAGTTCTGCTTTGCAGCCTCTGTTTGCCCAAATGGCTAATTCTTTTTCTTTCTTTTTTTCTTCTTCACCGTTCTCCTGAGCTAACCTTTCTAATTTCCACCATCCTCATCCAGTTCCTTCTTCTGTTGCCCAGCAATCTCATTTTTTCCTCATCCTTTGATCCACTTCCTAAACTCTTTTTTTCTAAAATAATGCAATTCCTATCCCCATCAAAATCCTTCTTCCTGATCTCCTCTCCTCTGATCTCTTCCTACCTTCTCCCTTGCACCAGCTCCCACTCCCACTTTTTCTTACCCAAAACTTCAGCTCTAAGAGTACCCTTTCCTCTTTGCCATCCCTTCCTCTCCAGTGGGTTCAGCTCTTCCCTCTCCTCAGTTTGTTTTTCCTCCTTTCTCTGTGCCAACTCCTGACAGAGAAGGAGTCACTGATTATATGTCTTCATTGTAATTAAACTGGGCCAGAGCCCATGTGCTGGCACTAAGAGCAAGTGGCGTAGCCTGGCTCACATCCACAGCTCACATCCACAGCTAAACTCTCTTCCTCCCATAACAGGATGGCTTTATCCTTTCTGCCTACTGGGAGCAGCCCTTGGCAAGTGCTACTCTCTGAACCTCACCCAGACATAGTTTTTGAGAGTGCTCCCTAGGACGGACCAGAACTGTGCCAGGCAGCATGCTAATAATTAAACACTATGCCCTGTGTTACAGGCCTTGGTGCTGCTTAGTTTACTAGGAAAGTTGCAGCTGAAAGTGTAGGAGAGGCAAAGCCCTTGCTTTTAGTTCAGTTATAGGCTCTCAGTGCAGCTACAGGGACCAGGTAAAACTGCCTCAAACCCAGTATGGCCCGTGCAAGGAAGGCAGACTCAGGAATCGTAGCGTGAATCTCTGAATCTTGCAAACTTAACCTTGATTAAATACGATTTTTTTTTCTTTAATCTAGCAAGGATGTGGGAAGCATGTCCTTGATTAAACTCCTGCCCTACAACTCCCCAAACATAAGCTTCCAAACAAGGATTTCCTCAGGATTTTTAAATATGAGTGAAAAAACTTTCCCCCCTACTTTTTCCCTCCTAGGCCAGGATCCCAAAGTTGACCAGAAAGCGAGCAGCCACGTATTAGCTGCTTTAGGTAATGTTTAACAAAGTATGCAATAGCTGAAAGCCAAATTTTATTGTAGACAGTGAGTAAGTGATAGCACCTCTTTCTGCCCTGTGAACGTCTGGGTATGTATGCAGATTTGGAGGGATTAGTGCAGGCAAAACTGCATTGCCAAACCAGATTTACCTGAGAGCAGACTGGTCCTGTATCAAAAGGAAAATCGTAGTGTTTCAAGCCTGGTTTGGGAATGATGTTTTGAATCAAATGGAGGTGGGATGGTGCAAAGGGAGAGCTGGTGCTGGACTGCTGGCTGTGTGGCAGAGCATTGGCCACTGGGGCTGAAGACAGTGTGGTAGGAGGCGAATCCCCCATGATCAGTGACTGTGAGATACATCCCTCATTTATTTAGATATCCTGAAAGGATTTGAGATAATGTGGTACATACACATCCAAGTGTGCCATATGCCTGGTGCCTGTATGTATGCATATTTATTAATTGTCAAAGTCTAACACAATTACGTGTGGAAATGATTAAAGGAGTAAGGTAGGCTATTGCTTTTTCAGCCACTTTGGGAGTATTATATACAGGCAGTAGTAAAAACAATAAATAATAAAGCCATTAGTTAAATATTCTGTCTGTACTAACCATGCTTATTTGCTGAAGGTTTTGCTTGTCTTTTAAGTCTGAAGCAACAGGCAAAAATGTCCATAATTCACCAGCTTACTTTCTTTTCAAATATATAAATAGCCATTTTTGCAGTTCTGATCACTGTGCACTAAGAGTGAAGGTGAGTCCTGAAAACAGCTTTTCAGTCAGTGTTACTTGGAGTTTCCTGGGACAAAGGTTTCAAATCTGGCAGACAGTAATGTGTTTTGCAGCGTTCATTACCTCATACTTCATATAGTCCCTTCTTGTGAATGGTATGTGAGCAGAGATGACTGAAATATGCAGATGACCAAAGTCTTCCTCATGCCATTTTGCCCCTGACTTCTCTTGTTTTCTTTTCCCAGGCTGCTCCTCTGGGAGTTTATCCCTTCTTAGTCCTTCCTAGTGCAATGATTGCTCTGCGCGCAGAAGGAATTGGGTTCTCAGTCCCTGTCTGCTTGTGTGGTCCAAGGCAGAGCTAATGTCTTCTGCAATATGGCCCTTTCGTGCCAGGCTGCCCTCCTTAGCCTGGAGTAGAGCGTATCCTCTGTCCTACTGCCTTGTGCAAGGTTGCTTGCTCCTACAGTCTCCTTTTTTCCAGTCCCCCCACCCGCCCCAGTCAAAAATCTATTGTCTTTGTGTCAAACCAAAACAGATGTTCAAATTCCATGTGTATTAGCATAGATTAAGTCCATCCAAGGCAATGCAAAAAGCTCTGATGGGCCTATCTTATGTTAGAGGCATAACTTAATACTGCCCTTTAACACTGAATGGGAACTGACAGGACTGTCTCGCTGGGGAGACTGGCAGCAGAAGACCATTAATGTTCAGGTAAAGAAAGCGTTATCTCCTGGTGTTGCTCAAGTCAAACTGGCAGATTTCCCTTTGACTCCAGCAGAGACAGGAATTGAGCTGAGATGCTTGCCTTTTTATGGGCAGACTTTCCTTTTCAGCTCAGAGATAAAGATTTTTGGAGGAGTGGTTGTCAGGATAGAAAATGGCTATGAAACCAGCCATTGTTTTGTCAGATTTGAGTGCAGTGGGACCCGTACTTAAAAGCTTGAACAGACAAGGGGAAGAGGTTTCTGAGCTGGGATCCTATCTGCAGACGAATAGGGCAGAGCAGCCAAAGGGGGAGCCAGGTCACCTGAAGACAGCTAAGAAGTGGACCAGAGGGCTCAACAGATTGTGAGGAACACCCAGCTCTGAGACCACGGAGCTCTTCCTGATGTGTCACTTAGATGGCTCAGCAGGCTCACAGAAGAATGGTTATTAAAACACTGTGAGCCTCTCTGAAAGAGAGAAAAGTCAGCAGCTGAAATACAGAGTCCATAATTAAAGACAGATTCAAACTGGCATCTAAAACTTCTTCAAATAAATGGTGTGTCTGCATTGGTTTGCTGCCCTTCAGGCTTTCTCAAAGTCCCTTGTGTGAATGCAAGCTATTTGCTTGTGAGAAACTGTATTTTCTCTAACTTTTGAACTGCTCTGGTTTTTGCAACCTCACACTATTTTGGCAGCATCTCTCCCAATTTCTTTTTCCTCCTGTGGGTGGAAACTCTGTGGGGAGGATAGGAAGGTAAATAGAGCAGAGCAGAAAAGGTTCAGGGTGGATTTCGACTGGGGAAATTGAGATCTTGTGCTTAAAGCCAAGTGTCCTCAGCTGGACCTAGTTTCAGCTCACTCTCCCCTCTCTACCACACTTGGGAAGGATTTAAGTCTTTCCAATACAAGCATGGGGTAATAGGTGAAGGAGCTCTTGGCTTTCTATAGATTTTGGCTGAGACCTGACCTCTTCTTTCCGCTCCACAGGGGAAGTGTCCTGGTAGCCTGATTTCCATACCTACATTTTGGTCAGGCTTTAGGAATATTTTCATGATGTAGAGCATTTCCATCAGGATTGGCTGATGTCACTGTCTGGTGAAAGCATGTGGCCACAGGGATGACAAAAGGCATTGTGAGAGGTGTGATTGTTCTCCTTCTTTTGTTTCTTCCCAATTCCTCCCATCTAGGCCATACTCCCAGTGTTAGCTTGGGATTTCCCCTGGTTGTGGCGCATGGCCTCTAGAATGGCAAGCTCTGAGGGGGGACGCATCCAAAGGGCAGCACTGGGTGGTGAGACAGGCTTGGTTCCCAGAGGTAATGAGCCCATGCTCCCACAGTGCTTAGTAACAGCTAATTAGCCCCAGCAATCTCCTGAACTGATTAGTGCAACTGTCATTTGGGTGCTTCCAGTCTAGAAGAAGGGGTGGCTGTAGATGGTTGATTTTGGTACCTGAGCTTTCCAAAGGACAAACATGATACACCCAGGCCATCACGTTTGACCCTTGGCAATTTAATCCTGGCAGCTTCACATTGTTTTTTGTCGAAATGCACATCTGAGGACAGCTGTTCTGGCAACAAGTAGTACTAGGCCTTTAACAGCCAAGAATTTGCACTTGTTTCTTTTCTAATCAAAATGCCTTGTGATTCTTATCCTTCCAAGGTACTCTTGAGTCTTCACTTTATAGCTAGAATGCTTTGGGTGATAGATGGCAGGAGAATAATGTCAATTTAGGAGAATAGCATTGATATCTTCCTTAAAATTCACTTAAGGTAAAAATATCTTTTTTTTTTCAGTAAAATATGTGGTGGCTTGTCTTCTTTTCAAATGGCATTTCATTTACTATTTTTGAATTTCTCTGACCTAATTTAAAATGATCTATAAACATGATTAAAAGGAGTGGATTTTGGATTTCATTCTATGCAGTCCCCTTGTCTTTGGGACAAAAGGATATATATTACTTTCCATATCATTAGTAGAACAAAATAGCTAACCAGGCAGAGATGAGATGTTTCAAGTATTATACCATATTTATAAGATACAAGTGGATGTTTTTATTGCTATGGATGTGTTCTTAAAAACTCAGGTTTATCCAACATAACAGATTAGCATTCGTTGAACTGTCTCAAGGACTGAATTATGCATGTTATAATATGATGTCATCCTTGTGATCTATTTTCTTTTTTTTTTTTGTATACTTTTCAGAGAAACAACATATGATATGTAGAATCTGAGGATGTTATTGGATATAGCAAGCTCAGAAGCAGAATCAGCTACTCACAAAGCTCAACACATTACTTGTATCACAGGTAAAATTCCTCATTTTGCAGAGTATTTAGAAGACCAGCTTTGTAAAAGCAACTTGTAGCTATTACTATTTATTCTTGTATTATAATCTCTGTTCCACACCAGTGATCATGCTTGATTTATCAGTCAAATTTTGCATTATTGACGGAGAATAAAATTCAAGGCTTTGTTTCAGAAGAACACACCCTCTATTCCTAGCACAGCCATTACAGAGTCCCTCTAGTTGTCTCATTCACCTTTGCCCTTTGCATTGTACATCATCTCTTTTAGTGTGTCGAGGTTGGTGTTTTTCTCAGAAATGTTTGATTTCTTTTGTTGCTTTTTTGTTTGTTTGTTTGTTTGAATGGACAAAGTTATCTCAAAAGGGACCTGGTGTCATCTTTCCAGGCTGTGCAAGAGCAAGGATCATGACTGCCTTCTGAAGCCAGCACCTGACAGGGATGGAGTTCCCCAGGTGAAAGGCACGTAGTGAAGTTGTACTGCAAAGCAAAACTCCTCTGAGAGTGGAATGTAGGGCAATTTTTTCAATACAGAACTGGGATTCTCCAAGGAGAGCCTGTGAATTAATTATAGCGAAGCTTTGGGCTTTGCCTGCAGTCTCAGGGTCCCCTTCATCATCTCTTCTTTGCCTTCCCTCCCTTGGCCTGTCAGAGCCTGCACACGTGGTATTCCTCATCCTGCAGCACCCTCAGCCTTCACCTATTTGCAGTCTGTTTGTGTGGGGTGTGTGAGATGGTGGCCTAGATTTTTGGGGTAACCATGTCCCTAGCAGTACTTATGACTCCAGCTGGCAGTTTTCCTCCCTTTTCTTGTCCTTTCCTGTTGGCTTTCTCTTTATACAGCTGCTGCGGGTCTTGGTGACTCTCCTTCTCCATGGCCTTGGGAACAGAGCTGCAAGATTCAAATGCAGAGAGCCTTGGTGTCTCTACCTGACCAGGGGACAGTGGGAGGAGCTGGCTTGTTGTGTGGTTTACACTAATATAGCTTTTTCACTTGCCCATCACTTGACCTTCCATTAGAAAGTAACGCTCCTGGATCTGACGCAGGGAGCTCTGGCAAAGAACCTTGGAAATGTCAGCCTAAAAACAGACTGGATTTTCAGAGTAAGAGAAAAAAAAAAAAAAAAAGAGAGAGGAAAGTTTTAAGTTAGCAGTCAGAATCCAGTGCTTTGGGAGTTTCGAATTTGTAAAATCGGGGCATTTAACCAGATGCCAAGGACTGATTTTCAGAAAAGGCTAGTGACTTCAGCTGTCTTAATACTGCACTGTCTGAAAATGCAGTAAAGGGAATAAGAGAAATTATATGTAGCAGTGGATGGAAATTAAACAGCTTTAACATGTCTTGAGGCACCTGACATGGGAACAGCCAAAATGTCTAATTACCTGAAAGTTTGGATCCACAACTATATAGGGAGGCTGGGCTTTCCTTTTAGAAGAAAAGTCTTAAATATGCAATGATTCAACAGTATTTATCTTAAAAAATGAGAACATTTCCATCTGCTTTTATTTTGCATCCTGGGAAAGTTCAAAGACTTCCTCAGTCTTTATTTTTACAAATGGATGTATAAAATACATACACACAACTGTATAAATATATAATATTGAACAATGGGGCTGTGAGTGTGTGTATACATATACATGCACACATGTTTTGATGGGTACAAAGCTACCCATGTATGTGCTAAAAAGCCCTACATTTCGGTCCTGAACACAGGCTCAGACCTTCAAAAGGACCATTCTGCCAAGAAATCCCATTTTTGAACAAACACGTCAGGGAAACTCACAGATTAGAAGGACAGGAGAGCTCCCCTCCTGCTGGATTCACAGTGGCTAAACACATCTCTGGCCCTGTTGGGAACGCAGCTATTGTCCTACTAACCTAACTGGGAATTGCAGAAATGGCTTGGTGTGCATTTGGATCTGTCCGCAGCAGTTTTCCTATTCCAATTACCATATCACTTGCTGGCACACATATTTTCTTTGGCAGAAACCATCAGTGTCTTGGTGCCTGTAAAAGAAAGCTGGTTAAACACTGGAACTTCTGCACACGCTACATCTTGTGCGCAGGATGAACCACGGCAAATCCTAAATCATCTAGTTGCATTTGGAGTAGTGACAACTCTTTGACATGTGGAAAGGGGCCAGCTACCAGACCAGCTCAGTTTTCCCTGTTTAATCTCTTAAGCATATTTTCAGGCTTAACTGTTTGAGTGGCAGAACCCCCCATCAGCAATTTAAAAACGCAATTATTTTGAAGATGTTCAGAAAATATTTCTATCTGCAAGATTCTGCCCAGCTACTGTGTATTAGAAATGGTATGAATCACTCTGAAATATTAATTGATAAGATTTATGACCTTAAAAACATTAATAAGAGCATGAAATAAGGCATGCGCAGTTTCTTTCTGGCCAGGGGGATATAGTATTTTAATGAAAGAGTGTTAATTATCACAATGATGGTGGAAAAATCTTTAGTGGAAAAGAAAAGTTCTATATATAATCAGCTATGCATTATGCCCTTCATTTAGCACAAAAAAAAAAAATTAGTGGGTGAATTATAACTCTGTGCAAATCCCCATCGGAAAGGTCACAGACTCTTTTTCGTGTCACTGTGCTCTTTTGAGCCACCATAGCTCATAGGGCTATGAGTGGCAGTTCTGTTTCCTCTAATCTTTCTGCTATTACCAGTTTATTTTTCATAAGAACAAATTATTTTGTCTGTAGTTACTGAATG
The DNA here is from genome assembly GCA_013398735.1 of Nothocercus julius. Taxonomy (NCBI): domain Eukaryota; kingdom Metazoa; phylum Chordata; class Aves; order Tinamiformes; family Tinamidae; genus Nothocercus; species Nothocercus julius. Next base: position 2,711,118 of record VZSV01000086.1, read on the forward strand.
ACATTTAGGAAAAAAACACCACTATTTTATTGTGTATGCAGTGAGACTTCAAACAGCCTCCACTAGTTATCGTGGTGTCAGAGATCAGAAGGACCCTCCGTGCCTGCTTTTCTCCTGCTTAAGCTTGTCCTGTCGTCAGAAGTGTTTACCTGATTGACACGTGCACTTTCTGATGTGTGCAGAAGGCTCAGTTCAAGTTTTGGATGTTCCCCAGGCCCTTCTTTCTAGATCAAAGCCCCTGAGTCCCCCTGTGCCAGATCAGGGTCTTGCTGAAGCCAGGGTGACCAGGGATGTTAACGTGGGCCCGTGAGTGCATGGTAGGAGAGCAGAGTTAGTGGTGGGTTTCAGAGTTTTGCTTCATCAGGACCTTTTTAAGGAACAGAATCTGAACCTTCCTGTTTTAACATTATCAGTCATTTGTGAATTCTTTATAATTTTTTTAATGACTTTTGCAGAGAGCAGTCAGATGCTATTAAAGTTTTACTGAATTAAATTGGAGAAACCAATTTTGCTCTTAATATCTTATTTCTGTGTGTAACTTGATTTTTAAGAAGCACGTTGTATTGCCTGGCCATTTGCATTTGCTTTATAAGCATAACATAAAGGTTTCCCTGGAGTCATGGAAAAATTGCCTTCTATGTCCCCTATCTAATTAACACCATGTATGTTGCCTAACTCCTTATAATTCACTTTCATGCGCAGTATATAGGACATGATTGGAAAAATAATTTGAAGCAATGAGAAAAAAATACCTTTTGTCATGTATATAATATAGCTAAAAACATTTCCAGTCAAATCAGATGGAAAAAAAAAAAAGGACGGCAGCACTAAGATACCTGATGTTGAAAAGAGACACCAAAGACTTAATTAAAGAGCATGCTTATTTTTTTATAGGGGACTGCATCTAAATGCTACAAGTGGAACCCTTCTTATTGAACAGCTCCGTGACCTGTGTGTGTTTGGGGCTATAGCTGCCAAGTCCCCTGGCGAGGGCCCTGATCCTGCGTTTCACGGGTCGCAGATGAGCTGCTAAGCCCCTCGTGTATTCTGGGGGCTCGGACGGTTCCAGGAGGGAAAGGAGCCAGTGCACAGTTAATTGCAGGACTGGGGTCTATCGTGAGGACACAGCCAGATGAGCCTCTGCAATTCAGTAAATCCAAGTATTGCCTCACAGCTGAGGGGATTGTAAGTCTTTAAACCATTCTAACTAGATTGTAAATGCTGTCTGAGCAGGCTGTGGTATTTTTTTTTTCATTCCCTTTCTCTCTCTCTTTCTCTCTTTCTCTCTTTCTCTCTTTCTCCCCCCGTCCCTGTGGAGCCTGCAGGGCTGATATGATTTAGCAAGAGAGCATGTGTCAGTGGACTCAATTCTTACTCGTACATCAGCCATGGAACAAAATTCCAAATTAAGAGGTTAACCCCTTACCCTCTGCAGATTCACTGAAGTTAATCAGATCATGTGTCTGTAAGCCAGGGCACTGCTGAAGGCAAGAGGCTTAATTTTGCACCCTACATAAATTATACAGGGAGGCAGAGAGTTGAGGCACAGGCAAAGAAAATGTCCAGGAATGTCCAGTATCAGCCAAAAGCAGCCTTAGCTCATGCTGCAGAGTTGCTGGCCTTTCTACAATGTGGCACAGCAGAGCTCTGCCCTTACCTGCCACCCAATGCAAGATAGACATCCCTCCTCCTGGAGCAGAAGGGTCAGCTCCCGTGGGCACCCCTGGGCATCCTGCCATCAGATACTGCTCACTGGTGTGTGTCCTCTGGAGAGCTTGTCACTGCTGGTCATCGCTGGGTGTTTTAAGGTCAAGTTGTGCTTCCTTACCAATGGAGAAGTAAAAACATAGATATATGACAGGGAGAGTGATCTTTTCTGTACTTGCACTTTAAAAACAAACATTCCCTTTTTATGCTTCTGAGAAGAAGTGGTGTCATTTCCTGAAGGAGAAGGAAAGGAGAAGAGGGCTGAGAAGAAAGGCAAGTGAGGAAACAAATGCTTTGTAATAAATAAATAAATGTATGTATTTTGACTAGAAAAACGAAAATTTCCATCCTTTTCAGAAACCACTGGTTTTCCACTGGAAAGATGGAAGAAAAGAAGCAAATGAAAGTTTCTTGCTTGTTGATTATTTCAGAGAAAGTAAGTAAATGTTAAGCAAAAATTCTTCCCTGTATTGTTCGGTGGAACTTTGCACCCTTCTGACTTCAGGTCATCGGATTTGCACCAACTGCTGATTTGACCCTGGCCAGGGAAGTGAATATCCGTGCACAATGAGGTGCCTGAAATTACTCGCGATTAATGTGCATGGGAGCAGAGACTGGCCCACAGGGCTTGAAAATCAAATCCGTGAAGAAACACTAAATCTGCTAGGTTTATAATTTCAGTTGGAGAAGTGGGCTTCAAAGAGGCCTGAGAGAGGCCTTTAAAACAGGGAAGGAAAGAAGAGACAGTGTTTGACAAATTGGTTAGAGTTTCAAAAATCAGATGGAAAGAGTAAACCGGTGGCATAGTCATGACAGTCTGAAGGGTGTAGTTTAGGCATTTGGGAGGAAGCAATATGTTCCAAAAAGACTTACTTGGCTTCCACAAAATACAGCTAAAATAAGGATATCTGGTTAAACATAGCATGCTAAAATTAGCAAGGTCATTTCCCTCTAGTGTAAAATACAGACATCTTCTCTACAGTCCCAGATATTTTGCATGTACAGTCTTGGGTGAACTTTTACTTAACATCATGCTTAAAATAGTAGTCCCTTGCCTCCTAGGAATTTTGAATTTCTTCCTTCAGAGGGAATAAAATTGTTCCTGAACCCCCATTTTTTTTTTCCATTTTCTTTCCCTTCCTATCCAGAAGGCCCTGTCTTCCTTTTTCCCTCCGTGTATTCAGATACATAGGATTTAATAGGTCCCTGCTCCCTTTTTGTCTCTGACCCGTGTATTTCCTGCATGAGTTGTCTGTCTTTGGTGGGTTCATCACAGCATGATTCACTTGTGAGGCGCTGGAAGAGTCTCTGCTGGATTCAGAAATGCTGCAGTTACTTGACACTCTGAAGAAGTCAAGTGAGTAGTATCAGATGTTTATTAATTAGGAAATGCGTATCTCATATGCCGAAATGGAGTGGAGAGCAAAATTGATTCACAGGGCACTGAAACACAGGCATTGCTTGTTGAAGTACACTCATTTTTTACTAGAAAAAAATTTTTAAAAAGTATCAGTCTCAAACAGAATTCCTTCATGCATTAGCCAAATTGCCTGTTGCACTGGGTGCATCTCTTGTCAAATCAAATCTTTCCTGTGCTAAACTGCAACTGTCAGTTCTTGAATTGAATATATTAACTATTAAGCTTGTCACCTGGGAAATCACATCAATATTGTATTCCGAATGTATAGAGGTTGTTTACCAATCTCTGAGCTAATAAATAAGATACAGAAAATACTACAATTTGGGATTACGTGAAATGCACCAAACACCTTTGAAACTGAATTGGGATCCACTTCTTTGGTCATTGTAAGTGGAGCTTTACTGCATGTAAAGAAGCTTTTCCATTCACCTTCTTTTGTAGGGACACTGGTAAGTTATCTTGTCCTGTGATGGTAAGACTGTTTAAATGATCTTTCCTGAATAGAATTTACTCAAAATTTAAATTTTGGATTGAAAACATGCATTATTATGAAATGCAACAAAAATTATACTTCAATATTTCCCACAGTGTGGGACTGGGATGTAAATGAGAGATCGACCAGTCAGTGTGAAAATCAGAACAAATTTAGATTTTCATTTTTGCAGACCTTTTTTGAGTACAGGCTGTGACTGTATTTTTTTCTGGGCTAAAAACATCCTGGTTTCCCAATCTTCTTTAATTTTCCTAATTTATCCTGGTTTCCTCATCTTCTAGCTCAGGTATGTTTCTTGGCTGCATGGCTGGATTTTCCTTTCATGGAAACAAGCATCTGAATAAGATGGTTGATGTGTACCCAATTCTCTTCAGGACAGGTTGAGGAATTGGGATTTTGCACAGACATTCCTAAAGAGAAGTATTGCCACATCACTTGCCCTATAAATAGCTTAAATTCCTTGGATTGCTGTCAGCTGAGGATCTTCGGAGATAGTTCAGGGATTTCCAGACTCCCTATGCCTTGCAGCCTAGTAAACTAGAGAAGAGACTGAGAAAGCCTGGAAGGTAAATAGCCAAGCTGGAAAACTGGGGAGAATGCTGAAATACTGGAAACATTTTAGGGCTGATTTCTCCCTGACTTTATGTACTTTACAGCATGAGGACATGGTGCCCTATGACAACAAGTTCACACTGGTTTTGGTCTCTCCTTTCAAGGTCATGGGCAGCTGACCAGGAGAGTGGTGACTTAGGACTTCTCATTTTAATATATATTGCCTTGAAAGATTCCCTGAAGAGTTTAGAAAATAATCTAATACATTTTTAATGTATTGAGGGATTTTGACAACACTTCATCTCCTGCAGGGCTGTGAGAGGTACAAGCAGCCCTATGGAGCTGGTATATTCAGAGGCAGGGGAAGAAGAGGGAGGTCTCTAAGGCTCTGTTACCGTTTCTGTTTTGCGCATCTGTAAAGCTCATGTGTATGCGACGACCCTTTGGCCTGTTTCACAGAGCAGTCAGACTGGCAAACCTTAAATCCTGTGAATATTGTAAAAGTAAAAAGTGAGGCAATGAGCAGATCTATTCATCTGGTTTCTGGCACCCTAAATTTTGGTGGGGAAGTTCTGATTTCTGAAAAAATATATTTTTTTCTTTTGAAGGGCTTCTGTTCTGTTGTTCTATGGATGGATTGCAAAATGGGTTGCAAAATGAATGCCTAAACTCAGGAGATCAGGATTTTGGTATATTGGAGAGACAGTTGCAAATATTTGGCACCTTTCTAATACAGATCCACGGACAGCTGCTCAGCTGTGCGCAGTCAGCAAGAGCCATTGCTGCAGTTGGGAGCTGGGCTCAAACATACAGTTGGGCAGGGACTCAGTGGAGTGGGGTTTAATTCCTTGAGCTGACATGGCTTTCCTGTGTAATTCTTGGCAGGTCACCAGATCTCCCTGGGCCTCGTTCCCTGTCTGCAAAATCACACCTCTGTGACCCACGGCCTCTCGAGAGAGCTGAGGGGAGGCCATCCATTACTCTGTGTTTATGAATTGGGGTCTTTCCTTTTGGACAAGGCCTCCAGACAATCTCATAACACCAATCGCGAGATAAAGCAGGCAGATTATCTTAAATAGTCTGGCAGATGTTGGAAAGGCTCCAGCCACGGAGCGGTTGGGAGGTATAATGCAAGCTGCTTATTCAACGCTGAAAAGGCTCACTGTCCTTTTGTAGCTCACCCCTTGTGAACAATCCATGATTTATTTATTGAGGAATAGTTTCTGAGTCACCTTCTTCTCCACATTATGAAAACACTGAGAAAGTGAGTCATTTGGAGGAACACAGCCCACAGCTCTCGGTTCTCACCCTGTTTCCTGGAACAGGAGGGGAAGAGAGAGCCCAGCAGGTGGGCTTGGAAGAGAGTGAGCGCTTTCTTCTCTCCAAGACTTTTTGTCTGACCTTGGGAAAGTCTCATAGCCCTTTTAGGGTCTAGTCCATAAACTGGGGCTTATGGCCCAGCCTTGCTCAGAGGGGTGTTTGTTACAGGAAAAGGCCATTAGAGATGTGAGACTGTCAGCTTGTCTGACAACAGGAGCCTTTCAGGAGCCTTGGGCAGGGAGAGTATGAGAAGTGCAGATGCAGTAACTAACTCCAGATATGTAAAAAGTGGCTGCAATGACAGATGGAGTAATCGGCTCTCCATGTCTTCAGTGGATAGGATATAAAGCCACGTACAAGAGTTATAGCAAGAGAGGACATAGGTTAAGTGTTAGGAAAAACCTGCTAGAAGTGTAAAATGCAGGAACTGATTCTCTAGGGGGAGGGCGGACTCTCCAGCCCTGGGATTTTAACTCTGGTTACATGCACAGCTGTTTGGGATGGTTCAGGTGGAGCTGCTTCAGGCTGCTTTTTGTTCTGGCTCTGTGCAGAAAGGAGTTGACAGCATTCCCTGGCCAGGCTGGCCTCTAGCAGGTCCATCCACCTCTGATGGTCTCAGCATATCAGAATACAAATAAGAAAAATATTGAATTTGACTATTTTTTTTGATTCATTCAGTTCTGTCTTACTATTCTTTCATATTTCCTTCTGCCAGTGTCACAGACAAGCAAGCCTCATACCTTCACCCATGTCTGTAACATCTGCTTCTGCCTCCATCCATTCATCAAAACCCTCCTTTGATGCTGATGTTTTTCCTTGCTGCCTTCTGTCCATCTCCGATTGTAGGACTACCTCTACCCTTCAGGCATCATGTAGCCATTGTCAGCTGCACACGTTTGCTGATCAAGGCATTTGATAATGCTTGGCCTTTTTTCTAGCAGCTCTTGGGATGTTTCTTGAAGTTTTCAGGCTTTGGAAGAGTCACTAGCAAGGAATCTTTCCTGGAGTCTTTCTGAAGCTTTATTCTAGGAGGTGAGAGCTCTAATGACTGAACAGAGAACACAGCCCAGAGATGAAAGTTCTCCTCTGTGGCTTTCTTTTCTCATGGTGTGAGCCAGAACAAGTGCCTCCTCTGCCGGTGTGTCCCATCTGGCAGAGCTGTCCCTGCCTATCTCCCCCACTGCCCTTCCAGCAGAGTGGCTGTGTAGGCAGTTCCTCTTTTCCTTCTCTCACTCCTGCTCTATATGAATTTAGGCTTGGAGTTTTGCTCTGTCCAGACACTGAACCTCTTCCCTGTTAGCCCAAGCAGTGAGGGTCTGCATCTCCCAGGGGGCCCGGGAGACACCAAGGGAGTAGTGTAGGTAACCCTGCTCTTGTGAGGTCCTCTCTGGGGACTTTGGCTCTACTGTCCTTGCCTGAAACTGTGAGGTGGTATCTCTAATCTGTCTATTGCCTTTATGAAGACCTGTAAATCTCTAATCTCCCTTTGAAGAGTGTGAGGGCTCCATACCCATCTTTTTTTCCTGACAGACTTCACTGGAGCACCACTGGGGCATTAGAATTTGGTGGTATCAGTGCGCTAAAACCAATCTGAAACCCCCCAGTCTTTCCAGATGAAAAGTGGTAAGTCTCTGCACCGAGGGCAATGCATGAACTAGAAATCAACAAATGGATTCTGGCTAGCACCACCAGTGACATCATGTTGCTTGAGTCCCCAGGAGGTTAAAGTACCATCTATATTTGTCTATGCCACTGATAAAAGTTGGAGCATCAGTCTCGGTTTTCTTTTCTTTAGGGTTTGGACCTGAAGAGAGTATTTGCTTTCTCTGATGCACAGCCAGCCATCATGGTAGAAGAAGAGGCTTGTAGAAGGCTGTGTGATAGTTCCTGCACACTCAACAAAATCTCTTAGGAGAGCAAGCAAACTCAAGGATATATGAAGAATGGAGTAGAAAACAGCCCTTAGGATACAACTTTGAGAGTGGTTTACTGTTTCACAAATTTCAGTGGTACTGAAATTTCTACTTCAGCAAGGACATGAAGAAAAGTGTTTTTCAGGAAGACAGGAGAAGAGCGTCTCTTTTTGCAGTCTGAATAAAACGGTATGAGGAATGTTCACTGCCCTCTGTCACTGCATCAGCCACATACGGAGCTGGTGGGTGGAAAAGCTCTTGGATGACTACATGGACAAAATGATATAAGCTGGCCCATAGTCAAACTTAGTCTTGCTATTAGCAGGTAGTGGTTTCCAACTGTCATAGCTGAAACAATGTGAGGGGCAAAGGCTGCAAACTAGTTTTAAGATGGCACTTGATGGATTTTGAATAACCTCTTACCACTCCTACATTTCTGAAAAGATATTGCAGAAAAAGAATGATAGAGTGGATGACAGAAATGCTGAGACACAGCAAGCTGCCTTTGAAAAAAGACTGAAAATTGGTAGAAGTGTGGGAAGAGAGAAATGGGAGGCAGCCTGATAAAAGTAAAAAAAAAAAAAAAAAAAAGGCAAAAAAAATCCCTCCTCCTCTTTATGAAATGGCGCAGAGAGTGTAAATTGGGTTTGCTACTCTTGCTTCTCAATGGGCAAGAACATCCTGTAACATTGAAAGGCAATACATGGCAAACGTCGCTGCTCAGACGCTTGGTGATGCAGTGCACAAGTAACCTGTGGGAAATTGCAGCCATTAGGCACCACCGAGTCAGAGAGTCTGGCAGGAAGGATTAGAACTGGATAGGGCCAGTGAGAGCATCTGTGGTTATATATGAACAGTTAAAAATAAGCGTTATAAACTCGCGTGCTTCCAGGCACAGACAACCTCAAACTCCTTAGGGCTAAGAAACTTCCCGTATAAATAGGTTATTCCATTACTCTCTGTGGCATTAGCTACTGTCAGACACAGGATACTGGACTAGATGGGCCCCTGGCAATTCCTCTGGAGAAACTGTATTTCCAAAATAAAGACCCTAAAAAAATCCCTGCAACAAAGAAGAAATTATTGAGTTGTTTATTAAATAAATTAATTTGAACAGGGAGAACAGCAGCTCCTTTGTCTCACCCTCAATTTGAACAGTGGGTCTCGGAAGGGAAAATGAAACCACTGCTCTGAGTAGCGGAATAGCATCCTCAGCACTTGCTTCTTCCAGAATAAAAGGCCTATATTTAGAGGATTCCAAGTATTAGGGATATACAAAGCTGGCAACTGTTTTGGGCAAATTTCCAGACCCATCTGATTTTCTGCATAAGTTAGACATTTCAATAACATAAAAAGTAGCAAGAGAGTCTAAAATGGTGTTTTGCTATCTTTACAGCCCAGCATGTCTCATTTAATGCAGTTTTGAGAGGAAATGTTTGATCAAATTGGGTGTAATTAATACTATGCTGCATCTGATTTTAGGATGAGTGTGCTATCATGCCTATACTCATGGACACATGGACACATACACATTCTGAATGCATATATGTTTGGGTATATAGAGAGGGTGACTTCCAGGCTTTTCTGTTATGTTCTTTGCTTGCTTAATTGTGCATTCACTCTTTGTCTCTTGACATCTGCCTGTCTGTCTGTCTGTCTATCCATCTACCAAGGAACTGCAGGGGTGTATTAGAGTAGAATTTGGACACAATTTAGTGCCTTTGATTTAATAGCTCTGATAAGTCTGTTTTAAAGGAGAAATAGAGATGCATGAGACAATATGATAAAGATGGCAAACGCAATGCCATAGTGAATCACTGTAACAGTCACAAAGTCAATAGTTTGCAGATACTTCAGGCTGGTCTGACAACCATGCTACTACAAATTGCATCTTGCTTTAAAAGAGGTAAGTGTTTTTTATAACTACCTTCCAGAGTAGAAATAACAGCAATTGCTGTGGGGAGCATTCCGTCGCCCATTGTAATCCTCCCGCCTTCCTTCCTTTTTTGATTGATCACACCTTTTGCATAGGCCCTTTGAAGCTGGTCATTCCTATAGTTGTTCTCTGTCCAAAAGTCAGTCTTTTCCCATGAAAATTACAGGTGAAGTTTTTGAGTTCTGCGTTAGCCTGGAGTGGTCCAAAGGCACTTGTCCTTCTTCAGTTCTTTTTACTGGCACCTTTGTTGCAAAGTGATCTTCTAGGTGAGGACTAAAGTTATGTTTATATTTCAGTTTTTGTGTGTCTTATATTTCGTAACAGCTAAGTGCAACTAGAGGCTTCAAGTCCTCAACAGAAAGTTTCAAAAAAAGGAACTTAACTGGAATTTAGACTGCATGAATCTGGACTATGGTATTTTCAATCTGTAATACACAGAAGTCAGTTTACCTGGGATATTGCAGCATGTTAATAAGGATGTGTGGATTTAAGGTTAGAAAAAGAGAATCCAAACATACCCATAATCAGGAATAAATTCATGCATCTCAAAGCGTATCAAGGTGTTGTCAAGGTCTTGTCATGTCGAATTCTTTGGCTTGCTTGGTAGACTCCAGGTGTTAAGGCTTTTGGGTCACGTTGGAATATTCCTGACTGCACACTGCTGTCCTGTGTCCACCCAACGTGTATATTGGTGCACATTTGATCTGTCTTTACTGCAAATTCCCTGTGAAACGTAGACTGAGAAACACAGGGATGTCAAGTAATCTGTCATCATGAGTGCCTGAAAGTCATTCATTCCTGAATGACAGGACCGCCTGTCAGAGCCCTTGCCTAATGTGATGGCTCATAGTGTGTACGTGCAAAATATATTTTGGGATAGGTGCCTCTCAGCAGGAAGCAACTCCAGGAGCTGCTTGGTGAGGAGCTGGCCTATCAGACCTGGGAAAATTCAGAAAATCCAGTGATGCTGACAAGCCCAGGACCTCACAAAGACAAAAGAGTGGTGATGCATCTCATAGATGTGTTGTTTCCTGTGTGACTCATTAACACCAGGGCATCTAGGATCTACTTTGAAGGGGCTGTGAAAAAGAAGCTCCTGGAAAAGCAAGTCTATTACCAGTGGCACGTATGTAATGCAGCTATTACTTTTAATGCATATGTGACAGAGATTTCACACTTTTATTAGGTAGGAACTATTATGGGGTCATCAGTAGCTAAATATTATCTCCATTTTATCATCCTCTAGGATATAAAGATTGACATTTCTAAACTACTCAAGAATTTTAGTTCAGTGTATGAGCATAGCATTTTTTTCTCGAAGATTAGTAAAAAGACTGATTTCAACATATTTTTAAACATTTTATTATTTCAAATACTTAAATAAAAATATTTTCCAATTTTAAATAGGTTTGTAAAATATCATATGTGAAAAAGTAATCTGTTAAAAGTAGCAATTTGGATCATTACATGATTTGAGCAAATGTATAAATGAAAGCTTCTCTTTTAAATAAATCATAGTGAATGTGACCTCCAAAACTATTCAGTGGCAAGTATCTTGACAGGCTCAGATTGTCTAAGCTAAGTAATTGCCTATACATTAACTCCTATCTAAAGGGGACAGATAAAAGCCAGGATAACTCCACCTTCTAGAAATCCCTTCCTCATGAATTCCTTGTCCTATTCATCATTGTTAATGTTTGTCTCATCCTGCCTGTCTTTCTGGAATCTGGTCTTTTAGACTTGTGAAAAGATCTCGTACTACAGCCACCTGTAACTTGTAACTGCTTTTAGCATCTTTCACTTTGCCTCATTGTCCTCATTCTTCCTTCATTATCTTTTATGTTTGTTCATTTTGTTTTTCTTAAGAAGGACTATATTCCAAATCTAATGATGTATGACTTTTTAAATAAGATGAGTGTTTATTTAAAGTCTGATTCTGTTCTCTGAAGTGATTCTGTGGAAACAGTGTTCTTGGCTGTCCTGTTTGCTGCTGAAAAACATCAGAAATAGATCTTACTGGCCACCTAATGAAGCTTTTTCTTCCCTAATCCCTGAAATAACAGCTTCACAAATAAATCTGAGCTCAGAAAACTGCACTGCGATCTTTCTTTCTCCTGTCATCAATTAAGAAATCTGCCATTATGAAAATGATATTGATGAGACATGAGTTGAAGCAGAATGATGCCTACTCTCCCATTGCAGAGCTAGGTAGAGTAAACATTTACTAGAGACCATAAGCTGGACAGATGCCATGCAGAAGGTATGCTAGGTCCTGATGCAGGGCCTATGTGCTGCTATGATGTGACTGTTATTAAACTCAGAAGCAAGATCCCATCATGTGCTCTGCATAGTGTTACTGTTGCTGGAAGTCAGTATAAAAAAAACAAAAATGAAGCTTAGGAAACAGCTCTGTCAATCAGAAAGTGTAATTTTTTGCAGGCGGTTTTTATTTGGTTTAACATAACACCTCAGATACCCCAAAAAACTTTGTTCCTTTTGAGATCCTGCCTGGCTTATGACAGGTGGGATTTTGGGGGAGGCAGGAACCCCAGAGTAAATAACATGTGGTAAAACACACGCTGCTCCGGCATTTCTGCTGAAAGGGCTTTCTTTGTTCTTGCACGGCTGAGCACTAATAACATCCAAAGAAACCACAGAGTAGCATGGAAAAAGGGGTCAGAGCAAATGCACAGGATGCTGTGTGGGTTCAAGCTACCTCTAACGTGCTTGTCTGCCAGCTCAGCATGGCTGTGCGGACAGGCGCATCGGTGCACGCGTGGTGATTTCTGTGCACGGGCACCTCCTGAAGAGGTGCGACACACCGCCTCGGCACGGCTTTGCGCGGCTGGTGGTTCCGCCGTGTGCGTTGCTCTCTGTGTTACGCTCAGGCAGCTGTGATTTGATCTCTGATAGCCCTGCGCAGACTTGAAACGGCATCTGCCCTTTCCCGAAAGAGCTTTCCGTGCAACAAAGCAACAGGCCAGGGAGTTGCTTCACGGCATCATTTCCCACAGGAAGGGAGGTATCCGTGCTGACCTTGCACTGATGAAATCCTTAGCTGATCCCGACAAGGTTCAGCTCTTAGACTATTAGAAGCAAAGTCGGCATCCTCTGGCCTCTGTGGAGCATGACTGGGAAGAGCGTGAGCTGCAGAGCTCAGGAGAAGGGAACACAACTAAATAAATACCCCCTTTTCTTGCACACAAAGGCAGAATTGATACCCCAGTCAAAAACCCAAGTACTGTTACAGCAATTCTTGGTTATAGGCGTGTGTTTATTAGCTTTAATATAGTTTCAGAGAGGATGCCCATGCAGATTTGTGCAATAGATATTAAAACATCCTTTAAAATGATTTGTTATGTATGGTTGATGTAGCATGAGGAGACCAGTGTCTTAAATAACAAATGGGAGCAAAGATGCGCAATGTCTTGCTTTGAGGTTTTATATCAGAGCTGATAACTTTACTGCCTATAAAGGATGGTGTAATCACTGAGTGGATCTGAGAGATAAGGCACCATAATCTGTGCCCTTAAGGGAGGTGGGCTGTTTCATATAGATATGTTTAACTCTTTGGCTTGATGAGGACTCAAACCTTCATCTATCTTGGTCTAAGATCTCCAAAGGAAACTGCAGGGTCTGGTTGGTAAATGTGCAGTTGTACAGATGAAGACTGAATTCGATCAGAGCATATGGGCTTGTGATCTCTCAATGAGAGCAGTGGCATCAACCTTTCTCCAAGCTGATTATGGGAATAGTCTTCCCATGACAAAGAGAGAAGCACAAGCCCTTGTGATTGCTAACTGAACGTGCTTAAACTCACTCAGAGTGAAAAAGGAAAGGAATGATGGAAAACATCTGCATTGCTGCACTGAGCTAGCTGCTGTTCTGGATCACATTTGGTGGGGCAATCATTATGATGCTGCTACACCGATTAGTTGAATGGGCAGGTGTGGAAAATAATTTCTGAAGACAATTCAGCTAAGCTAACTTCACAGTTGAAATCTTACCTCTTGCATTTTTCTGACTGTGGAATACCAGCCATAACTTTCCCATTTTATTGTTTCTAACAGTTTGTGACACAAAGTGCATTTGGCAAATGGGGCCAAACTGGGACCTGCAGGCAGGAGCTCTCCGCAGCCTGAATGCTTCTGGAGAAGAGCTCTTGTGAAACAAGCTGCACTTACCTGGGAGGCCTCTAAGCCCCTGCAGTGCTGAGTTCACTGTCTGCAGACTGCACATGGAACGTGGAGATCTAGCACGGGTGAAATCTTCTCTGCCTGATTAAAGTCAAGGTAAGTCTTCACAGGTGTTGAGATACTAATCCCATCCCATCCCTTCACATTCATCCACCCTTCAGCCGTGTATTCCCACCACCTAACTAACCTGACCAAAACAGTCGTGTGTTTGGTTTTCAGATGGTTCAGGTCCGTAAGCCAGCTCACCATGTGAGTGCAAGGCAGGAGGCAGAAATGTGCAGCCGGAGGTGGAGGGGAAGGCAAGAGCGCTCCTCATGGCAGCTCTGCAGCTTAGATCCTCTCAAGGCCATTCCTTGAGCATCCTAAATGAAGGCTGTGAAGCTGGGTGCACTGAGGTGGCGGGTATCTCTAAGCACAAGCTCGGTGCTTTGGGACATGTAGCTAAGGGTTTCTGCTTGTTCTTGAGCCAGCAAATGCTGACTGGTACATTCCCTGTTTAAGAGAAGCATTTTCTGCACAAACCATCATGTCAGCTTTAGAGTCATGGTAATTTCTCCATGGCAAGCAAATGAACCAGCCCTCAATGAGGGATGTGGTCACACTGTGCTTCCAGCATAAGCTGATTTTGCTCTGGAAGTGAGATACTGCATTCCTCAGCACCCACATGCTAAGCTCCCTTTCCTACACGCACACATACAGCCATTTTTCTGCTTTGAATCTGCTGTATTGCAAATAGCAATAGTCTAGTCTTTTTTTTTTTTTTTTTTCCTCAGATTTGTTCTCTGTGGGGAATCAGTCGTTTCCACCTTCTTCAGAGACAAAACCTTTCTTTCTTTTAATCCTTTTACACTGCAGAAGAGACAAAGCAGTGGAAGATGGGAGTGAAATTCTGTTCCAGCTTTCATGTAATTATTGAGTCCTAGTTCCAGAAGCTATACCCCCAAAAATGTACAGGCAATGCACATATGGCATTTCACTACAAATTATCCATCCCACCTGGGTCACGACAAGAGGTCATGATGCACATGCTGAAAAAAGAGATGATGTGATTTTGAGCCAGGCTGGAGTTTCAGACTTGGCAAGTGAAATCTCATTTCACCACAGGCAGGAGAGCTTTGCTTGGAAAAAGAAGAGACCAGTGCACACTGAACACAAATGTTCATTTCACACTCACTTACGGATTTACAGATGTCCTCTAAAAGTACAGCAAAAACATTTGTTTGTGTTACCCAAGCAGACATCATTTTCAGAGGAGAGGCTTCTTATACAGCAATGGGCACAGGCTAAAAAGGTGACTGCTTCAGGAAGCTGCTGCTGTGTGAAGCAAAACAACGATAATGAAAATTGTTTTGCCTTTAATGAGAGCAGTCACTATTGGCAACCACTCCAGTCTTATCTAAGGAATTGTCAGCCAGTAACTACATTTTGGTGAAAAGCAGATCATCACTTTCAGTAGCTCTCCTTTTGAGTTATTTTGAGCTCCCAGTTGGGAGGGCTGGGATGAGATCCAGCTAAACCATTGCTCAAGCTCCAGTTGGTTGAAAGGTTTCTTGGTAAACTCTTTCCACTGTTTGTGTTGCACCAGGCTGAGATGTTTTGCTCTGATAGATTGGTTTTGGCAGGCATTGACTGGGAAGGCCAGAGCATGGTGAAAACTGAAGGCATGGCTTTGATGCTTGTGGTACAGGTTGGTGCTTGATCCATCACAGGGAATGTAGGATTCAGGTAACTATCATAATTCAGCTGTATTGTAGCTGTCCTGTTCAGGCTAATTTACCAGCTATGTTATAGGTAGGCAGCTTCTGGGAACATACAGTGTGGATGTACAGTAGTGTGCAGTATATATATCTCTTACGGTAAAATAAATCATGCTTTGTCTCAGGCATAACAAGTGACTTGACCTTGAGTTTTTCACATCATGGGCCTGTACAACATCTGAACACCAATCTAAACGCAAAAGCTGTTCTCTGCAAGAAGTTAAATGCTTAAAGACATCCCCTGGTCAGTAATCATCCTAAATCAATATTGGACAAGGGCAGTAATTCATTGAAAACATCATTCATTAATTACAGTGTGGCTTGGACCACAACATCCTAGTCTCTGAACACACTGATTTATTTATATGTGGTTACTTAAGGATATGGGAAACGGCTAGTGACAATTGTCAAGGATAGTTCATAAGGAAGGCTGCTTGCTGGTGTAAAAGCATTAATTATTGAGACAAATTTAGCTGGCTGGAACACTGCACAAATTAGCAAATGGTCTGCAACTTTTATGGAATTAATCCCATTTGCATTTGCAGATTTCAGCTCTCTGAACACCAGCTCCCTGGAGCTAGCATGAAGGCCCTAAGACCTGATTGCTTTCAGGTTCCTGCTTAGCCAGATAGCAGCCAGAGAATTAATTTCTCCTGCAAAAGTAAAGTTCAGTTGGGTGGCACTGTTACAATTGCATTTCCCTTCTGTTACTCTTCTCTGAAGATGTATTGGATATACTCATGGAACCAGAACAATCAAATTTGCGCTGACCCAGACTGCATGACCAGCTTCCCAAGAACTTGAAATCATTGTGTGATTTCTAATAAAAAGAAGTCAGACATAATTTTTATGACCACAAAGTGGCTACAGCTCCCCCAGTCCCTCACCCTTCACCTTTGTCAAAGCAGAGCACACCATTTTGGGAAGTTTTCCCACTCTTTTGTGAAGTTTTCCAGCTTTGTGGTGTTGGAGATGAAATCTACCATGATTCTGTTAGGTAAAACTGTGCACTGCATGTGGTGATGTCCCTCCTTGTAAAATAGTGAACAGGAAGTTGAAGGAAGAGAGTTAATATGGTCGGACTCTGAACTGGAATAGGCAGCCAAACTGCTCATGTTAAAGCCCCATCTTTTTGGACTGCTGCAAAGATGACATTGCACTCATTTGTGGTAATGCTATAGTTGCACTTACCCTCATAGAGAGGTAGGAGATTAGACATCCCGCTAACTTCCTCTCAGAATTACTTCCAGAAATAGCAGTCCCGGGAAGGGACCTTTTGGACAGTGCTTGGGAATGTGACCTTTATCTTGGACTTCTCAGTGTTATGCTAAGGATGTCCCAATATTCACCTAGAACAGAAATCGAGCACAGGGATTAACTCCCCCATTACTGATTGCCAGCCTGTTTAAGGTTTCCTTTTCTGTCCAAATCCTTTAACTAATGTGGCTTCAGCTCGTTAAAGAAGAGAAACATGGATATTTAGGCTCAGTTCAGCAAAGTACTCTAGTGTTCATCTAGCATACAGGGATGTTTAATTTCAAGACTAATGTCTAAATACACTGCTGAACAGGAGATGGATAGCTCTGTATTGGTCTAAACAGCTCTTTTCTTCATAAATATTTTTTTAATCAAATTCTTTCTAAGTCACTTAGCGAGAATTTCTGAGATATCATCTACAGAAATACCTGCATAACCCACTGGGAAACATGCCCAGCTGGCAGACGACATTCAAAAGGCTGCCTCAGTTGGTGTATAGGAGTTCTTTAGTAGAAAAAGGCAGCTAATGTTTTGGCTCAGAATGTTGCCAATAAAATCAAAATTGCTTGGGGAGGCAGGGGAGTCTGCCATTGGGAGTCCTTAAGGATGATCTGCAGGAATGGTGTAGGCTGAGCTGATCCTCTCTCAGAGCAGGATGATGGACCAGACGACTGTCAGAGGTCCCTTCCAAGGGATTTCGCTCTCTCAGAAGAGCTATTATCACATGAATAAAAGGTCAAATGGTTTACACCTCAGTGTGTGTGCCCTGTAACAAAAAGTAAAAGGCTATGGTTAAATCATTTTTTTATTGATAAATCACCACCTATCACTTAATATTTTAATCTGTAGGTATGGATTTCACAACAAGGTATAAAACACTGCAAAAAAGTCACTTTTCCATACATGGTCAATTTTCTTCTTATTTGCTTCTGACCTGAAGAATTTGTTATTTAGGGTCAGATTATAAGAAGCAGCTTCTTATAATCATTGATTTTTTGATACCTACAGATCTGACAGAGGAGCTTTTATTTCTTTGTTGGATTGACAGTGTACTCCCTCACACTGACTGCTGTTTTCAGATTGATTGCTAGGAGCAGGTTATTCATTAAGGAGAGGAAAAAAAAAAAAAAAAGAGTCTGAGGAGACTGATACCACATATCACATCACTGATACCCAAGGTTGCATTGCTAGGATAGACTGACCCATCAACTCAATATATATGTATTTTTTTTTTCAGAATGAAATGCACTAAAGTAGATGTTTTTGACAACCAGTAGTGATACAACTTGAAAAGTACCTCTTTCCTTCTTTCTGAAAAAAATTGTGAATGACAGGCATGTGATGCATGCTGACCAAACGTGGTCATGCTTCTTATGGACGGGCAAATGAGTGAGAAAACCCTTCCTGCTACATAACCATTACTCAGCCTGCATTTACATGGGAAATGGGTCTGAGAGTAATGACTACTGCTTTGCTGCATGGAGGGAATTTGAATGTCAGCTGCCAGTTGCAAAAGAAGCAAAACTCCCTGAAACATTCCTCACTTTGTCTTTTGAAGTCATTACGCAATCGGAGTGAAATTTGTCTCTGTGAAAAGCAATGGCTTAGTCCTAACCCGGGGGAGAGGCAGCGTAGGCACAAAAGGCGGCTTGTCATCTCCCAACGTCCTCGGTGGGTACCTGTCCTTAGGTAGTCCGGAGTCAGAAGACATCCTGGATATGAGTCTGCATCAGTCTGCACATGGGTCTGGGCCAGTGTTCTCCTATCATCCACGCTGAGCTGTCACTCAGCTGAGAGCTGCAGGTAGGCTCTGCAGCACAGCGGGAGATAAACCTGGAGATTGTTTTGTCTGTTAGAGTGGAGCAGGGAAACACAGGCTGGAGATGGTCCCAGTCTGCCACAGGCCTTGCCATGAAGGGCAGGAATTTGCCTCTGAGGATAGAAATGGATGCCTCATCCCACACTGCCTGCAGAACTATGTGAGCAGGTATGGGAGGCATCCCACCAGCAGACGCATGGGACACAGCCACAGAGCATGAGGTTTATCCCTCCAGCATGCTTGCCTCTCCCTAGCAATTTTGGCACAACTCCCAAGGAAAGGAAAGTGAGATCTTTAGATGAGTCAGGAATGGTCTGGATTGAAAGCATCCAGTGCCTGAGCACAGAGCATCACTACTATGACTGATGATTTTTTTTTTTTCTTGCAATACTATCTGAGAGCTGAATAAAGTGCTTTCCACCTACTCTCAATTCTGGTGGGCTGACCTTGGAAGGGAGTGATAGAGAAGCTAGCTGGGAGTAACTAGTTATTTAAAATGGATTCAAATCATAACTGAGAAACTTCCTGAAAGAGTTACTGGGGAGGGGCCTGGGAAACACCCAGAACATTGAGAACCACCTAGCCAGAGAAGCTGGAAAAGAAACAGCAAAGCAAAGCATTCTCTACTCCACTAATCAAAAGAAATAAAGAACTGAAATACCCCCTGGAACTTATGGAAAATCAGGTCAGGAACAGAAGTATTCATGCATTCACTCTGCTGGAGGGTAAGGAATTTCCAGACCCAATTTCTTTTGTGGAAACCTGGCTCCCTGAGGCTCTGAACGAGATGTAGAGAATGTCCCACTGCATGTGGTGTGCTGGTTCAGGATCCCTGCCAGGGCAATCAGTCCCAATAACAAGCAAAGCAAAACTGAGCTGCCAAATTTCAGATGTTCCTGGGAAAGGGAGAGCAATGAGGAAGTGTGAGTTCATTTACTTCCAGATCAGTGTGACTGTCCTCACTTGTTTTGCCTTTGCCTCAGATAACACGCGCTCAAGAGCAGCTTCCCATTGTTTGGAGAGCTATACTAACTTGGAGCCCAAGCTCCTAATGAGAGAGCAGATACACAGTGGCAGAGAAAACTAATGGAAACAACAGATGGTTTTGGCCATCATGAGAGGCAATGCCTCAGTTCTTGTATAACCTAGAAGCAGGCATGAGACCCTTCTGTGGAGGACAGCCTTTGAGTCTTCTTTCTTTTCCTTGGTCCTTGATGTTGTTTCTTTTCTACTCTTTACTTCTGAGAGCTTCCTCCTGCATATTTCTTCCCTTTTTCCAAAATATTTTAATGGTACTTCATCTGTATTTTGATCCTCTTATTTTAAAAAAAAGATTTTTATTTATGGTAAGAGTATAGTTGGCCTGTTACTTGCAGGCTTTGTGCTAAAGAGGCTCTGCAACAGGGACATCTGAGCTGCTAGGGCAACTGTAGTGGTATCTCTGTTTGACAGCATGGGGATACTCTGGTCAGGTTAAACCTGATTTAGAATTTGCTATGTCAGCCAAACTTCCCTTGATTTGTAGCATCAACAATTGTATTCTACTTCCTCCTAGAATATTAGACTCTTTTTGTCTTGATCTCTTTCTTCTGCTGTAAGGAATCACTCTGTGAAATTGCCAACCTCACTCTGGTGAATACGGGGATGTTTAGGCCATTTTGGAAGATGTGAAATGGGAGGGGAGACTTTATGAGCCACGCGCTGGAATTGGTAGTGACCCAGGAGAGCAGCAAGCACTGAGCAGCACCGCTGTCACCGGTGCCTGGCAGACGTAACCGGGGCACAGAGTTTGCAGTGCAGAAGCTCGTGTACTGCATGCTCCGTGGGGGCAGGTTGTGGCAGGAGCAGGGAGAGGCCTCGGCAGCTCCATCGTGCCCAGGACAGACCATGACTCAGAGAGCAAACAGATCTGAACGCTGAAGCCAAGACTGGCCTTGCTGCAGTAATCCTGCAACTTCTGTTTGCATCCCGAGGGGATTTAGCAAGAAGGGAATAACCAAAGGCAAGGGAAGGGAACATAATATTTGTCTCCTTTTGATATAAATATGTCTCCAGAATAGCATCCTTCAGTGCTAGCGTTCCTAGAAGAGAGAAAAAAAACAAACAAACCAAACTATTACAGAATAGCCAGAAAACAGTAGTTGTAGTAGTCATTCTTTCAACTAATCTTTTATTTTGCAAAATAAAGTGCTTTGGCCTGACAGGAGCATGCAGCCGGGATGATGCTTTGCTACCTAGGGAAACAGCAGCTCTTGCAATTCTCTGATTCTCCTTCCTCTCTGGTGTCCCATTAGCATTTTGTGAGGCCAGTGCAGGTCACACAAGAGCGAGGCTGTGCAAGAATCCTGTATTGATCTCTTGGCCCAACTAATTATTTTGTAAGTGAATCCAGCCCATGGGAATTGAGGGTGCTTTCTGTGGAACACAGTTTCTGCCTACTTTGTTGTAAAGGACACTGCTGTACAAACATAGCTTGATCCTCTGGTAGAAACTGTGTTAAAGACGTATATCAGTGGGTGAAGACATACAGAATATACCCCATGGTCCAGCTTATGTTGGTATTCTCATACAGAAAAAAAAAATCCCTTCCCTACAAAAACTACTGCTTAAAAAATACAGTTCTTCAGGATGACATTATATTATCTAAGTTCCGATTACTGTCCCTGGTGCAATAATTGCTACACAATGTGAAAAGAAAAAAGACATCCTTAATCTTTCACCATTTCTTATGTTAGACATTTAACGTATTTTCTTATTACTTTGTGCAAAAATTTTGCATAAAATTGCCTAGCCTCCAGACACTGTACTTTACAGGTGGTATAAATGTTAGAGGATCCACCTGAGAGCTCTGAATGTTTTTACAGGGATAAATATAGGGGGAAGAATTTTTGTAATGAATATCATTCAACATACCACATCTTCCATTTGTGAATTGTCCATGAAGAAGAGATTGTAATTTTCTTGAGCTGTTTGCTGAATCACTTCTGGAAATTATACTTCATTGGCAGCATCTTGGAGAGCAATTTCCTGGGAGCATTTCATATTCAAAGTTTGCAACTTGAGCTATTTTTATTAGGTGTGTCAGTTCCCTGGTAGAATCTATTCCCTAGTAAGATGTGTGTAACTTCTGAAGTTGGGGTTTCTATTCTGAGTAATCCCAGTTATGAATCTTATGAATCCAAGTTATAAATTTTGATACTTTGAAAAAATGTCCAGAAATATTTAAAATCTACTTGAAAAAGATTTGCTGTTTTGGCAGATGTTGGCCAAACATGAAAAAGAACAACAAGCTTGAAGCAAAATCATTAAAACTTTCAAAAGAATATCAAGGCTGCTCTAAGTGCCTGTAATCAGCCCCAGTGCTTTCACTATAATAGCTGACTTGTGATCTCTGGCTTGTCATCTGGGGTCTAATGGTTTCTGGAAAACTGAATTATTGAAAAGCTAGGGATAAAATTAAAGCTATCAGAGGTCAGGCATAAGCAGAAGATTCTATCTCTGGTGGTGATCTGGTGCTTCATATGACTTATGCAGAATTACTTAGTGCTTGACCCTGATCTTTCTCTAACACAGCCATTCCACTGATTCGGACAGAGCCTTTCCAGGGGTCTTTTATCTCTCCTAGCAGGAAATTCATTTCTAAACTTACCTCAGCTGAAACAGTTGGCCAGCTAGAGATTAGCCTGAAATAAGGTCCCCTGGGAAGGATGGCCTAAATCCTCCAAGAGATGGTTCAAATCTAAAACTCCAATGAAGGGTCTAGTGGTGGACAAAAACAGAGGAGAAAGATTTATGTTTCTGTTGCAGTGTTTTCTAAAATTGTTCCAAAATGGTTTATGTTGCCAAGGATTGTTTTTGTTCAGCCTGGGCTTGGCTTTTCCTCTTCATGTCCTCACGATGACGGCTCATGATGAAGGTGAGGGAGAGTGGAGGGTGTGAGAATCAGTTGGAGGATTGTTTTTCCCTTGCAGCTACTTGGAGCTGCTCCAAGTTGTGCTGTGTTTTGGAGGAGAGGTGCCCCTGAGGACTCGGGAAGTGAAGCTAAGGGTCAGGAATCATATTCGTCTAGAAAAAGGGATTCACTCTTGTCTCTCTCAACTCCAGATGCAAGTTGTTCGTGAGGATCTGGATTCACCTCAGAGCTCCTACTAGCGGATGCGCTGTTGGTCTTCCTCAAACTAAAGATCAGTAGTTAAAAAGGCAGACAAATGAACTACTTTAGCACAGTAACGATTTCATAAATGCACAGGTCTGAGTAATGATTCCTTGTATTATGCCTTCCTCCCACTTGTATTAAGCCATCATGCCTGGGTAATCTAACACTTTGCATTAAGCCCTCCTAGTTTACCCATTCTGCGCTGAGAAATTCTGCTAGTATTCAGCAAATTGCTGACCCTTATCAAGTCCTTACAAGAACAAAATTATTCACTTTATTTATACGAGTCATCCTACGGGCTGGAATTATTCGGGAGACAAAGTGTATGCACCTGTCTTTAGGTGGTGGTAATTTTGTTGTGTTGTGTCAGGGGGAGTCTGCTTAAATACAGTGACTTTCATGGGCAATTTTAATGAGGTTTGGCCATAGAACAGCACAGCTGGGCAGCAAGCAGGGGTGAAAAGGAAAAAGAGGAGGTCTGAAAGTACCTTTGGTGACTCTTTTGTTCCTAATAACCGATATTAAAAAAAAAAAATCAATTTTGAATAGGAGGGGAAAAAACAGTCATTGGTTGCATTAGGAATAACAGGGTAGTTTACCTTAATGTTTAGAGGGGAGGAAGTATTTTTATGGGAATTATCCAGGGGAAGGTGATTGTTTTTGCCTTCAGTTGTTTTTCTGCCTTCCTGTTGATCCTTTTTTTTTTTTTTTTTGAAGTTCTGCTGAACAAAACCAGAAAGCAGTACAAATCATATTATTTGTTAATGTGCCAGAGTGGTGAGCATAGAATTTTTGGTCTGCAAAGAGCACAAGCACAAAGATTGTTATTTGCTAATCAGTTCTGTGTATGTAATTTTCAAAGACTGTTTTAAATATTTCTTCTTCTTTTTCTCCAGGAATTCCTGTTTGTCATGTTCAATTCCTTTCTGAGACCAGACTTGGGGGCATATAGACGATAACTCTCACTTGGAATGACTCTGGGTGTTCAACTTGACATTGCACTGCGACTACACCAGTGTTTCTGAAATCTGGGGGGAAAAAAAAGAAAAATCAAGTTCACCAAAATGGTAAAGGGAAAAAAAACTGTTTTGTTTCTGTCAGTAGCTTCATAAAAATCACCCTTTAGCATTACTAAGGAAAAACAGTTCTCCATGGCAAGTTACGACAGCGCTATCTGCAAGAAAATGGAAGAGGCACAGAATAAGCTCTGGCTTGTCGCAAACTTTTGGTGAACCGGTAAATGGACGGTCTTAACTCATCGTATTACAGCTATTATGCAAATATACCAATAGTCAGCCAGGCTTGCTTGTGTCTTAGTCACCTTGTGCATCTGCCCAGTAGATAGGAAACAAATTAATGAAATTAACTACAGACAGATTTTGACTCCTTTATTTTTTTCTTTCTAATAATGACATTAACTGCCTGTGATACTGTCAAGTTCCTTTAATTAATTAATTTATTTTTTTAAAGACGGTGTAACAGACCTTTAAACAAGTGATTCTATAGATGAAGACAGCTTGTGTCCTTGTATCTGGAGTCCTGATGAGATTTTTGCATCTGGCTGGACCCCATCAGAATTCGCTAGATGGAGTGCAATTGGTGAGGTTTCTGTATGGGGTGAATCATGGAAAAAAAAAAAAAAAGAAAAAACACTGAAATGCCACAATGATTTTTTTTTTTTTGATTGAAAACACTTTCTCAGTTTGATAATGTTGGTTAATCTCTGTGCAGTCAACTCTGACTATATGTCATGATATTTGAATGCCCTCCACACCCCCACAGGTTTTATCTGTATGGTGGAAGTTTTCATTTATCATTTGATAAGGCCTTGTTTTAATATATCCATGATCCAATCCGTGAAGATAAGCTTAGTGACTGAAGCCACCAAGCACAAAGTTTGGCTACTGAATACCTAAAGATACAGCTTGCAACCAACAGCTTGCAACTGATGAGAAAATACTGTGATACTAGTCACTGCTCATAGTCTGCTTTAGAGTGACATTTCCAGGAATCAGGAGCAGTTTGTCAGTGATTCACTAGCCCTAGCAAAAACAACTAAATTCATAGCATGCATTAGTTGTAGTGAGCACTTCGATGCATTTGATAAGTATAAAGAGCTGCTTCTTATTGGCTGTAAGGGAAGGAAGAAATCAAAGTGATGCAGGTTTTCACATAACTCCCTTTTCAGTTACATAGTGACATCAAATTTTTTTCAGACTGAGATGGGGCCTTTTTCCCTCCAAATTAAAGAGTTAAGTCTAGACCATTTCTAGACCTGTGTTACATACAGTGAAATACTAGCCCCACTGAAATTGGTGACAAAATTTCCGTTCATTTAACCTCATGTCAAAGGATTGATTTTTATTGACACACTGGGGAGCAGTTAATTATTTACCCATCAGTCTGAGAGAGTGTTTTGAAAGGATTTATTTAAGGTGCTGTTCTTTAAGAATCAGTTATCCTGAGCCATGTGATACCTTATACAGTTCACTATGCTTAAATATCTTCTACTCAATTAGCTCACGTTTTTATTTAAGAGAGGAGATGGATAAATCTCTTCAGCTGGCAATGCTTTCAGAATGTGTCAAGCCAAAGGGAACCTAATTAGAGGGAAGAGAGAAAAATGTGGAAATTACTGTTTGCAGAGGGCACTGTGGAGAGGAAACTTTGTTGTGAGCAGTTCTCTCTCAACATTAAACATGCTGAGGCTGTACTCCTCCAACCATAAGATTAATGATGCCAAGCGAGACATTATACCCATGTCTCAAGGGTCACAAGCAAACTTCTTCCTTTATCATCTGTTTCTCATTTTACCGGCCACTAAGGTATTTACTTAGGAATTAGTACATATCTAGGTTTAAATAGATTAAACCAAAAACATGTCACTGTTTGCTGTATACATCTGTTCTCGTTAGCATTACTTGTTGCTGCTGGCCTGGAGCAGCTTAATTAAAGTGATGGCTTAGTTTTTCTGTGGAATCAGTTCCTGGTCTCAGGGGGACTCCGCGGACATCTGTGCACAGTTGGTCCTCATCCTGTTGGCTGCTGAAGAGCAGCCAGGACTCCCTGGACTCTGTCATCTGGTCAGGTGGTCTCTCCTGAAAGGTGAAGGAGAGTGCAATACTTCCCCTTATGTTAGGTCTACCTGGATTTTTTTGTTGTTAGTGTTTTCATTTTTTAAGTTCTCTTTTTGGACTAGCACCATTCACCACATTCACACATCACAAGTAGTAACATTGTGAATTTACTAGTGACTTAGGCATGGGGTACCTTGGTTGGCTGAATAAGCAAAAGCAGGCATAGGCCCTGGGGTTATGGTGCAGGTACGACTCAGTAAGCAGTGCAGTGCAGTGCAACTGCAGTGGAAGGAAAGTCTGGAGGTATCGTCTTTCCTGTTACCTGTGTCAGTATTACAGAAATGTTTCCCAGGACTGCCAGTGCTCCAAAGTTCTGAGATGGGTTTCTAGAAAACCTGCTAATGTCTTGGAAATCATGAAATTAATCATAATCATGAAATCATTTGCCACTTCTGTTCTCTGAGTCTTGAGATGATATTTGGCAGGGATTTTTATTCAGAGATTTTTTTTTCCTGCAATCAAACAGGTTAAAAAATTAATCTGGATCAGGAGATCACTTTGGCTTGTGAAAGACATTGAGGTTTTCAAAATATGTGATTGTGCAAACCGGTACTCAAGTCAAAATCTGGTGGCCCAGGCACTGTGGGATTTTGAATGGAGAGCAGAATTCAAGACTTGCCCATCCTAAGTATCTTCCTTAGCCATTAGCCATGGACTTAGTCTTTTCCAAGGG
The DNA here is from genome assembly GCA_013398735.1 of Nothocercus julius. NCBI lineage: Eukaryota > Metazoa > Chordata > Aves > Tinamiformes > Tinamidae > Nothocercus > Nothocercus julius. The sequence continues at coordinate 2,737,454 of VZSV01000086.1, forward strand.
CAGTCCATCCCAGCAGCTAAATAGACCTGATCTGAATTACAGGTGTAGCTGCCCCAATCTCCTTGGGATAGTCAGTAAAGGGAATAAAGACTTTTTCAAGGACTGACAGGAAGAGAACAACTTGGGAATCACCCAAACATCTCTGTTTCACTAAACAATAAAGTATTCTATCCTAGGCAGAGGGTGACTTACTTCTTAATGGCTTGGGAGCTGGTGAGTGATCTGAGTCTGAATGACAAGAAAATTTTTGAAGCTTTCTCTCTTGACTCCAACTTGGGCCAGTCACTTGATGAAATGACACTGTTTTGAGGGGAAAGCAAAGCAGCTGTCATTTTTAAGCACTTTTAGTCTCTTTTCCCTGGGAGGAAAAGAAAATCAACCACAAAGAAACTGGAGTAGTGTGGTTAAAGCATTTAATTACCTGAGGCTTGTGGTGAAATTTGAGACCTTGGCTTTGCTTTCTTCCTGAGGCAGAAAGCACAACTTAATGGCTACTTTCTGAGGCCCTCGCAGCAAAGTGCCGTGGTGGGAGGGAGCCTCTGGGCTGGGCTGCGTGGACGCCCAGCACGGGCCATGGCCCAGGTGCACAAAGACCCAGTGGTCTGTGCTGTGCAAACACTCGGTGGCACAATTCCTGTCCCAAAGTCTTTACGGTGCACATAGAATCATGGAATCATTATGGCTTGAAAAGAATTTCAACATGATTGTGTCCGACCTTGAATATTGGGCAACACTCCTTTTTGTGGTGGCCACACAGGCTTTGGCTCGTCATCATCAAAGCACACTGTGGGTTGGTCCAGAAAGAGTGGGAAGAGGCACTGGTGACTGGAGGCTACAGGAAACAAAGCAGGGGGCTCTAAGTGCCTCTAAATGGGCAAGAAAGGAAAAAACAGGGGACAGACTGAAAGGACCCCCTGCTAGGCTGAGCTGCCTCCCACTGGCTTGTTTGAATGAACCATGTATTCTACCCATTTCTGTTTCTAAGAGGCTTCCCTACTATTGCTGCCTTGGCTAGCAATATAGATAACCTGTGAAGCAGAGCTGGAGTGCAGAATCTACAAGGGGGATATGCTTGTTTGGATGAATACACCTTCCACGTACAAATGCAATAAAGGATAAGACACTGTGTAAATTCACTTGCTGACTGCTTTGCTCTGGTGTCACAGCCGAAGAACAATCACCCAAACTCATCCGTGTGTGAAAATTATAACACTGGAAAGGGCTCCTGTGTTTACTATGCACAGTATTTCTTTAAAATGACTTTTCTCTGTAACTGGATACAGAAATAACTCTTTAGATTATGGATTGGAGCAAGGAGTTGTATTTGTTTAGTAGCGTACCTTCATTGATTGGCACCCCCAGCTCAGGAGAAATGTTTTTAACCAGCCAGAACAACACAAACCATTGCAAAGCCTACACAGGCTACACTCAGAGCATTCAAACGTAAAAACAGCTAGGTATTTTGGGAGCCAAAACATGATTATTTTTAAATGTCTGTGGTTAGGAATGGCTATTATTTATTGTTTGAACATAGCAGCACCTACTGGCTCCAGCCAGAAATAAGGACTCCACCACAGTAGGTGTGAAAGAGAGTAAAAAGAGGGTTTCTTCTCCCTGAGGCCTGGGTCTGGATGGGAGGCAATGGGAGAGGAGGCCAAGGAGGGCAAGCACGGTGCCGTGGGATCAAGGGACTGTCGGTGCAGAGCGCGGTAATGGGGTGGGCAGAGCTGGCTGGAGAGCAGCCTTTGCCTTTGCTCATGAAAGTGAACTGAATCACAGATTAAAAAAAACACAAACTTTTTTTTTTTTTTAATGAGAAGTGCTTTCCAAAAAGTTCACCTTGGGAAAAACAGGAGCTAAGCTGTTTGGCTTGGCAGTTACCAGACCGGGAAAGTTGTGCCAGTTTTGCTTCCTGCCTGCAGGATGCAGACACCCTGGCCACGTCCTCTCCCACCCGGCCCTGAGCCAAGAAGCCAGGAGCAGAAGCAGGTACTGGTGCTCCCCTTCTCTTCCATTTGCCCAGCCACACTTCCCAAGAGCCAGAGCTCTACCTTGCCTTCCTGGAAACCAGAATTTGCAGAGAAATTCAGGCATTGCAGAGGTGAGGAGCACAGCCTCCCCACTTTCTTCTGAACCTGGCTGAAAATACTTTCATTTTCTGGAAAGCTATTGGCCATTCATCTTCTCCCCCTTAGAGAATAACACTGACCCTTCCACAAGAGTTTGATTCTTTTTCTTTTTTTTTTTTTTCTACAACAGAGAATGGAAATTCTCTGCAACACTGATTCTTTTCCCCGAGTAGTTTGTCTGTTTATTGCCAAAAGGACATTTTTTGATTGGAGACTCATTCTGCTGGAAACCTTTGTGGCCAGAGTGGTAAAAGTGCAAAGTCAAGAAAATGATTTTTGCAGCAATGTCTTAAATAGATAAGAGAAAGTCGAGATGAGCTTTGCCTATGCCAGGAATCAGAGAAAACCAGAAATAGTTAAAATCTCAATTCAGTTCCATTTGAAGATCTCTCTTTTAGAGCTGTCTCTATATAATGGCTCAGAAATGTCCAGGGAAGTTCTGTCATTTCTGGTTTCCATCTCAGACCAAAACTGAAACAAGCAAACAGTCTTACAAGGAACCTTGTTCTTATGGAGAGATTTCCAATTTCCTATGTTTTCATCCTCACGAGGTTTAGATAAAACAGCCAGATTTTTCCTTTTTTTAAAACTGAAGCCAGACTCAAAACCTGCTGAGGTTTTCCCATCACTAATTAGAGCATGTATGTGAAATTATTTGCTGTGAAGGTGAACTGTAGTGTTAAATTAAAATCAGATGCACCATGAACAACTCTCCTCTACCTTGGCAAGTGTCTGGAGCTGGTGCTCTGAAGAATAGTTTTCATTTTGTCACACTACATTTTTTATTGATCCAGATGGGTGCAAAAGAAGAAATTTTTTATATGTAGATATGAGTTATAACGTGTGTGGGGGGGAAAATTCAATATTCTTCCTGTGCACACAGGGAAAGATATATTATGGCTCCTATCTCCTGCAAGGGAAGATGCCAGCTGAGGGCAGCTTTTATTTTTAGCCCTTTGCTGGCAGGATGTGAGCTGGTGGTGTGGGGCTTGTCCGCCTTCCAGGGAGTGCAGCACTGTGGGCACTGGGCTCCCTCCCTCCTGCCCTGGCCTTTCTCAGGCAGCAGTTGAGGTTTCTTGGCTGCAGCCGGAGCCACAACACTTGGCCTGATTGGACTTCCCCTTCTCCCGTTAACCAAATGTATTCTCCTCATAGGAGCTGCCAGCCAACCCCAGTGTCAGAGAGAGCTGGTACAGATACTCCAGAGATGAAACACCAGGGTCCGCGCTTGGCAGCCAGCCCAGTTTTATTAAGAAACACATTACAGCATTCATTGACTGCATGTATGGTTCATTGAGGGAAAGCCAAGCACCAGTCTTGTATCTCCACCCTGAAGCCAACTGCTTCCTTACACATCAAAGGGGGCTCCTTGCTCTCTATGAGGTGCCTGCGAACTGTACAGAGAAGAACTAGGAGTACTGCTGAACTTTATTTCTAAGACACTGAAGAGCAGCTTCCATGCCAAGAGCTGGTCTGGCTGGTGCCGGGGTGGTGACAGCTATGAGGGAGAGTGGATGTCCCCTCTCCATCAGGTAGGTCTGATGTAGAGCTGGTGGGTGCAGGAAGGTGCATGGGAGGAGGTTTATCTCTGGAGCTTCCCACTGCAGTTATTCTCACTATGAAACATCACATGGTGTACAAAGGCATGTGTTTTGCTTTTGCATCTGTGCTCTATTCAGAGAGCCAATGCTTTGGGAGCAGAAAAAGGTAACAGTCCAGTCTGCTGTTTTCATCTCAGGAATATTACATAGCTCTTTTGCTTTAATAAGACAAACTGGGTGTGCTGGTTCCCCCTAGTTGAGAGTTACTCTCATTCTGAAAACACAGTCGTCTGACATTAATCTGATTTCTTCATCACCAAACTTAATTTGTACCATATAAAGTTCATTAATGTACAACAGCACATCTCCTTCAAAGTTATGGGTGGTGGATGGCTCTGTTGGTGATTTTTAAAACGGAACTTTGCAAAAAGTTGTAATTTTTGCTTACTTTTATATGGCAACCAAACTTCTTCAGTAACAAAATCTAGTGGCTTGGAGTTGATATTACACTACTTCAAATTAAAAAGAGGCAAGCGCAGGAAGAACTTATTAATTACAGAGGATTTTCCATTCCTCACCATTTGAAAATTGTTATCTGAAGGGTTTAGTCTGAAGTGAATAAAATCTTGACTTACAGCTATGCTTTTAAAAACGGTGAATGGTACAGGGGAAAGCTGTCTTGCTATTCTTTGTATTGCCAACATCACTAGCCTCTGAAAATGGCAAAAGAAATCTGGTACCCTTTGCTCGGTCTAAAAATGTCATAAGTAGATCCAAGTCACTCTGTGATCATGATTTTTAGGGAGGAAATTTTAAAAGACATCTGTGAGTTAAATTTCCCTGATATTGGCAAATGTTTTAATCTCAGTGACACAAAATAATTATGAGCTTGGAATTACCTCAATTACTCTCCATTACTACCTGAGGGCTTGCTGCTATAGTGGTTAATAAGCCAAATCCTAAAGTGTCCTTTGCATTTGTGGGGAAGTTCAAGTGCAGCTGAGAAGTGGTGAATCTGCCCAAGTGCAGTAGCAGAATTATTTGTAAATCAGGGTCACGTCATTCATGCATTGTTGGGTTTGAGCAGAAGATGGGCACTGCCTGATGTGATGCAGACTCGGAGTCCTCTGGAAAGCAAGTGCTCCCTTGATGCTACCTGCATTGCAGAAGAGCATCTAGTTGCTGCAGCTCACCAAGGAATACCAGGTGATAACGGGGTTTGGGTTTAGCTAACATGAGCAGACACAAAGTGAAGCCACATGACCACATGGAATTTGAAATTTTTGTGATACTTTTCCATGGGATGGAGAAATTATCGCATAATTACCCTCCATGTTACAACGTGTCTCATATCTACCCTATTTTTGGTTTCAGCTTGTATCAGTGATGGGATTGTGGTACACTGTGTGCATCTGACTATAGAAATTTTGTCACTAGGAGGAGATCAAGCCATCTCTTAATGTGATGAAGTTATTGTGAGCTTCCTCTTGCTAGCCTTCCAGTTTTTACCAAATTCCCCTTTAATTTTTCAAAATTCTTTTTGCATTGTGCATGCAAAACTGCACACAGGAAACTGGAATATCTGGAGATGGTAGCTGATGTCAACAGAGTTAACTTTCTTAAACTTGTTTATCTCTTAAAAAAGACAGCATCAAGTTTCTTTCTGACCAGGCTTATTTTCCATAAAATCATCTTGATTGCATTAATTATGCTACTATCTGTTAATTATTTCCTGATTTTATGCCATATCAGATTTTGCGTGCAGTCAATTTCCGATGAACCAACTGGGAGTTAATGCAAGTGGTATCAGTGGCCTCTTTCTGTACTGGCACAATGTCATCTCCCAGGCTTCTGGGACTCCTCTAATCTTCCTGGAGCAGTTAAGAATCGAGATCAGTGGCTCAAAACCTTACCCATAAATTCTCTTAAAAAAGAAGCTGTGATCTGCACTGTCTCAGCCTGCAGACAAGCTTGGGAGAATTACCTCTTTGCATGCAAACCCCTTTGCATGGGGCTTTCTGCACTTAGCTTTGGTTATCTAAAAGTCAAAATCTAGCCTAAGCTTGTCAGACTGGCTCTCTCCGATGTCCGCGGAGAGCAGGAAACACTGCCAGAGGGTGATTCCTTCTATCCAGGGGAGCCCAGACCTCTACAGATGCATATCTGTCTCTACTGACGAAAGAGAGCAAGTCCAGTTGGCTCAGAAGACGTGGCTGCTGGTTAGTCTGTGCTAGAGGTAGGATGCGTAACATGTGCCTCAAATCCCATGAACTGCACCCTGAGGAATTCCCTGGAATTCTGCTACTCACTCCGTGACTAAGAGCCACCAGATCATGACTCTTGGAGATTGATTTCTTTCTCAGATAGGTTCTCATCTAAGTCACCATGTCCTGCTAGCGATCCTTAGCAGTAGTCACTGATAATAAAAATGTTTCAGGGTTGATTTCAGTTCCCTTAAAGTTTGATTTTGCTTTTTTTCTTCTTGCTATTTTTTCTTTATTTCTTTTATAATCTCCCTTTGCTTAAAATGAAGTGCTTACAGCCTGCAGAGTCTTTTGTATACTTTTCTGCCTGGTAACAGGCACACAAACACACAAATAGGCATATAAATGTCTGAGTTTGTTGGAGATGTTATTCTAAAAAATAATAGAAATCAGTGATTCCTGGCACATTTTCCACCAGCAGAGTATCATTCCCCTGTAAATAAACACATTAAGCAGGCGGCACTGTGGCTATACACAGTCTCCCTTGCACATCTCAGCCTGTCATTGCAAGTCCTGAAAGAAGTTCTCCAGAGAAAAAGGCCTTTTGTCTCCTCCTGGACTGCCTAGTTTGCATAATCTGGTTAAATAAAACTAATACAC
>VZSV01000086.1:2750255-2887469 GCA_013398735.1 Nothocercus julius
TTTCTTCTCCCTTAGTAATCTTTACAGAAATATATAGCATCATTCAGCTACCTTGTGAGGGCCTTGGCGTGGTGCTTTTGGGTCTGACTGCAGCCAGCGAAACCCCTCAAAGACAAAAGAGAAATAAAACAACATTCCGAAAGAAAGGAAACAGCAGAAAATCTTCCTTTTCTCCTTCGTTCCTCCTTCCCTCTCTCCCTCCCTCCATTCCTTCTGGCCTTCTTTCCTTCCTTCCTTCCCTCCTTCCTTCCAGCCATCGCAAATGGGCCTCTTTAATATAAATACTCCCAAATAAAATCAATATCTGTGCCTCACAGACTGCTTGTCCGAGTGTCACCACTAGCTGGGATTTTGATTCATAGTGAAATGAAGATCCTATGATCTTGCTTTTGCTTTTCTTCCATCTGGACAACCTTGAAATAGTGTTCAATTGCATTAAAACAGCACGTTTGGGCTATCATCATAAATAAGATGTGCTGTACATGTCAAAACAAGTTCTTACGTAACAAAGATCTCTGTGGTTTCATTTACTAGTAACACCCTTTGTAAGTCATAACAAGGAATGAAGCAATCTCTGTGATATGGAAATTTTTTCTCAAGTGCATAAATTATGTCTTAATGCTTCGATTGCTTGAAAAGTGGGACAGTCCCACAGGTCACCATTTCCATTCCAGCGATAAGATTTGCAAATATTAACAAAGATTTCTCTTTTATGGGAAGGATTAACTTTATAGACATGAGGGGTCCACTTCAGGTGAATGGTGGGGGAGAGGAAGGGAGAACTTAAATGCAACAAATTAGCAAAAATCAAATAATGAAGGTTTCACTTGATCATAGGAGTTTCATAAAGCTTTCCAAATCCAAAAGGCTCAATTATGCACACAGGTCCTGGGCTGGACTCACGTTCAGCTCAGGACACATGGGGAAGATGTTCATGGACTCGCATGGGGAAGAAGTTTGTAGGATGCTAAACTGGGACCTACCTTCTCATCTGCTTGTGCCACTGGCTTGCTCCAACCCAGCCTTGGGAGGTCCTCTCCTCTGAACTGCCTTGTGGGACCTTCTGTGGGCCCTGGAACTGCCCTTGGAATTGCGGCTGTTCAGCATCTCTCCCTGCTGAGAAGACTGCAGATCCATGGAAGATTTCTAAACCTCCAAAAATATGTGCAGATTGGCTTCACTGTACTTATTTCTCCTTGTTTGAGCACTAAAAATGCATTCAGGCAGCCTCTTAAAGTCATACAAATAGCAGTCATTGAAATGGAAAGCAGCAAAATGATGAATATTGTATAAGGCAATGTTAAATTACAAATAAATAAAACATCTGGGGCCAGATGTTGCTTTTGGATTCCTGTGTTGAACTGCCATTCCTTTCAGCAGTTGTGTGTGCACTTCTGAAAGCAGAGTTTGGCCCTTGATATAGAAAAGCAGGGCTTTTCATTTAATATTAATGCATGATGATTTCTCCATTAAAAAATAAGGGAACTTGGTAGATGAACAGATGAACATATTTTATAAAAACAGCTGAGGGTGTCTCAGCAACAGACTTCCATAATGCTGCTATTTTAAAGGTTAAAAGGTTTGAAAGCAACAGCGAAAGATACTGAAGGAAACTTTACAGAGCACCTATAGTAAGGAAAGGAGCAGACAATCTAAGAAACATACCTGAAGTCAACTCGAGTGTCTTGCCAAGTACCGAACTCTCATTTTTCCTTTCTGTCAGCCTGTTGAACCTTTTCACCAACGCTAAATTTAGTAAGACGCTGAAGGTGGTTACAGACCTCTGGCCACGTACTCAGGGGAAAGTTCCCCACCACTTTTCAATTGCAGAGGTACTTACGGCTTGCTCACGGAAAGCTTTGCAGGGTTTGACCTTCAGCAGGCTCTGAAAGGTCCTTTTCCCCCGGGCTGATTTCTCAGTAGGTTCAGGCGCCGTGCGCTCCCGTGTCAGGGGCTGCAGGGGCTGCGTGGTGCCGCAGGCTTCTCTTGAGTGGCCAGAGGGCCTTCGGGAGCGGTGGTTGTTTGCTTTGCAACACGTGTGCAGGGGTTAACCTCTCGAGACGCACGTCTCATTTCGCAGAGGGCCGGGGCAGCCGCGGCCCTGCGGCGTTGCTCCCGCGCACGGCTCCGTAGCACGCGGAGCGCGCAGAGCGCGCGGCGCCGGGACCTTTCCTGCAAAGCCTTTCAGCCACTCTGGGCACCGCTGCGAAAGGAATTAGAGAGTCAGGCAGTAACGTGCTGCTTTCCGACCATCCTTCTGATCTGTGTTCCCCTTAATCACTGCCTTAATTAATCTGCTGTGGGTAGGGGTCTGGCCCTGAGCTGCAGGAGCCGGCGTCAATGAGCGCAGAGGTCTGAACTGGGTCTCTCGGGCTCTTACTTTTCAGCGGGCAAGTGCCCAACAGGGCTGATTGCCCCAGCTCTGTGTCTCCTTCCTCCCAGCTGCACACCTCGTGATCCCTTTCCTCCCTCTCCTCCCAATCTAGTGCTGCTGTGGATGGTCCTCATCACTGAAAAAAACCACCCCTCAACACCGTGCCAGCAGCCTGGTTCCCTGGCTCACATCCAGCTGGGCGCCAGCAGCTCCGGGCAGCTTGTGAGCTCCCACTTCCGAAATGCAGGCTGAGGTGCGCTTAACGGCATTATAAAAGCAGTAGTAGCTGTCTTCCTCCGGGCACCTATCAGCAGGCCTTGCCTTCTAAGAGGCTACCAAGGATTTCAGTTATTGGTGACAGAGAGGAAAACTTGTTTTTTTTTGCAAGCTGTCCTGTAAGTTTTACAGTCCTGCCTTCCTACTCCTTATCAATCTTTACCTCTCTTCCTTGACTCCTACCAAACTTTGGAAATTCAGTCTTCTGTCCGATGTCATCTATCCATAAAATCTTCTAAAAAAGCCACACGTTGGCCCATGGGTCGTAACTCCACAGTGAACCTACCTATGCATGGCCATTTCACAGGGTCATGGAAATAAGCTTTCCCTTCCAAATGGTGGCAGGGATAAATCTGCAATCTGGAAACTCTTCTGCAGTGCACAGGGCTGGCATTTACCATTTGCTAGTTCACATTTCCTTGCAATGAAAGAAAAACTATGAGAAAAAGACCATTGCACAGTGTTTTGGCCAATATGGGGTGTGAAATGACATCAGCACTAACCTCAACAGATGGGGCTAAACACAGTGTCTGTGAAAACGTTTCTAGGAATAGAGAGCACCTTCAGACAGACGCTTTCCATTAGACTAAACACAGATATTCCTTTAAAAAGTGCACAAGGAAATAGAGCTACAGACTGAAGCCAACAGTTAAACACAGCTGTTCTTTCGCCTGGCTCTGGAAATTTCCCCTCTCCTTGCACACCCAGTTATTTTTCTTTTCAAGGTGAAGACTGAATCAGATGGAAGGAAAAATGGCTGGCAAATTCTATTTATGTCTTCTTTTGCACCTTCGATTTCATAGGCCAAGCGTTCAGTTTGCCTTCCAATTTTACTCATCCAAATTTTATATGCACAAAATCTGACTGTTAAAACCAAAGGGAAAAAAAACAGGCATGCCAGCCTTCAGGTGTAAAAAATTGTGCCTGAGCTTTTACAGGCCCCTTTAAAATTGGTGTCTCTCCAAAGAACACCTGCATTATACATTTTATATGTCCGTGTTTCAAATTATGATGTTTCCTTTGGCAATTGCTGAATGATATCCTGTTTTTGCGTATCTGACCAGAGCCCCTCCACAGTGTCGCTGGCGCCGTGGAGCTCAGGGTGTTAATAAGGACTCAACCATCTTGTGCTTGGTACCATCCCTGGGTCTGACAAGGACAACTCTGGACTTTAGAAATTATTTTTCTGATTTGAGTGGAAAATGATGTTCCCTCACCATGGGACTTTTCTGAGAATTCAGTATTTTCTCCTCTTAGATGGAAATAAAACGTGGGCTGGTTTTGTGATAGATTGGTTTTGTGATAGCTCACTGTGACCTAATTTTGGTCTTTATTAGTTGGCTTGGACTGTGCTGTCATTCAATCCTTACAGCTGTTGGTGACATCCCCTCCGTCGTATAGAATTGGCAATTTAAGTGCAAATTGAGAACAAATGGTGCCAGAATAGCACGGACTCTTTGGTGGACCCAGCACCGTCAAGGAGGAAGAGGTGGCAGTGGCAGGTGCCAGTTGCTGGGCCTGGCTGTCCTTTAGGGTCTCTGTGCAAGAGCAATGTCTCTTTTGCAGCAGAGAGGCATTTCCCAACTGTATTCTCAGAGACAATAATACCTGCCAAAAGACTTTTTTTAACCCCCCCCTTAAATCAGCATTTTTTGACTGGAAAGAAGAAATCCCAATCCATTCTACTCAAAAAAAAAAAAAAAAAAAGATTGGACACACATCCGCTGGCAGCTGGCATAGAGACTTTCACATTTGGTTCAGTGTGGGTCTAAGAAATATATGGTAACAGGTCGACCTAATGGAAGAAGAAACTCCTAATATTTCAGCATGAAAAAGAGGTAATATTTTTTTAAACAATTGCATGTTTAAAAATACATGTTTCAGTCCTCTGCAGCAGTGTCATGCTCACAGCATAGAGTTTTTCCAGGGCCATAATTGTTTCTCATCAAAAAGAAAAGGTTGCACTGTCAGAGATTTCAGCTATTTCCCTTGGCTAATCTAGAAAGAGACTCCCAAACTCACTGAAGTGCCCTGGGCAGACATTTTATAGCAGTACTATAGCAGGACATTTTACTGCTGGAAGCAAGTCTATAATAGCCTTTTAAGCATCATTCAGTCTGAATTATCTGTCTAAGACATGTATATAAATCATGTTATATTACACAATATTTTTTTTTGCCCCTTTTCTTGAATTTTAGTCCTCCAGTGCAGGTTCTAGAAAAGAAGCAAATTATATTTCCTTCAGTTACTCATCACAGCTAGTGGGATGATTGAGCTGTGCTAGGAATTTTTAGCCCAGTTTGTCATATTCACAGGAGTGAAATTCTGTCTATTGAAGTGGGAGAGGTGTTACAGATAGAGGAGGCAATAAGTTACTTATTATTACTCATTTTTATTTTTTACCCTCTGCTTGTGTTTTTTTTTTTTTTTTTTTTTTTTTTCCATTTAACCAGCCGTATATGCTCTACACTGCTGCAGCACCTGAATGGCCATCATTCAATTAATTGATCTTGTCCTCACAACTTCTCTCCTGAGGGAGGCTCACATCTTAAGATGAGATCATTAGCAAAAACACCATAATTCATTCGAGGCCTCATTTCCATGTATTTCATACAGGCACAGTTCTGTAAAGGTGGTTAAACCCCACTATGCATGCTGGAACACCTTCGGTGAGTGTGTAATTCTAGTGTTTCCATAGCAGACATGGCATAAAATATGGGAATATGGAAAATATGCATAGAGCAGGGAACAGAATTGAGAACCACCTGTCTGGTTGAATGCTGTAAATATGAGGCCGCAGAAATGGTGTTCTTCTTGTATGTCTGTCCCCTCCTTGTTTAGCAAAGTCTCTTGTTGCCTTTTGCATGGGGCAGTGCTTCAAGAGCACTGAAGAGCACTCACCTGGGCCTCTGTGGTGCTTTGGGCACTCGAGAGAAGGGAATTTGAACCTCGGTAAGAGCCTGCAGCTCTCTGAGCAGGTGCCCTTTCCGTCACCTCTTGGTTTCCCCAGCCATACTGAGAAAGCAGCAGCCACAACTTCATTTAATGACTCTTGGGTGTGCTCTGAGAAAAGCTCTTTGGAGGAGCCGCTCAGGGGACTGGCGCACTGAGACCAGGGTCTGCTACAGACAGTCCTAGACATGCTCATGGCATCCAGGGGAGTCTCGGGTTGAACACGGATGTGTCCTGTGTGTCTGGGCACCTCTCAGATTAGGCAGGAATCAAATCCAACTTGGTCCTTACCTGCGTCTTACCCTTAGTCCCTCTCAGCGAGTGGGAGGCAAGTTACCTGTCTCTGTGTATATAGCAGGTTTTTAGGATCTAGGATTAAAATGGTCACAATTGCTGGAGTTCCAAGTACTGCCTACATTGCACCTCAGGGTGATTTTCTCTTTCTTGTTGTGTTTGTTCTGATTTTTCTTTTTCTTTCTTTTTTTTTTAATCCTTTTCTGAGTAACTCTCCATTTATTTATGTGTACCTGTCCTCTTCATCCTTGCTGCAGGCCTCCCTGGGCTTTGGCTTTTGGAGCTTGGAATCTCAGTCCAGATTGTGAGCAGCAACCATGAAATCTCATGCCGAGGCTTGTATTTGCACAGTGAATTTTGAATCAAATCCTCTCAGATCACAATGTAGTCCTTCACCAGATAGGAAAAGGGTAGGTCTATTCAGGCTGCAGCTACTTTTTGACACCCAAGGATACTCCTTCCAAAAAAAAAAAAAAAAAAAAAAAAAAAAAACCCCCCAAAAAAAAAAAAAAAAAAAAAAAAAAAAAAGGACCCTCAATGGCAAAGACAAATCCTGCTTTTTCTCATTGTTTCACTGGCTCATCTGTAATGGAGAATGGCACAGAAGCTGTGCACACAATGCTGTCAAAAACACAGGTCAGAGATAACTGTTTCTGGTGTTTATCCAGGGAAGATGCAGCAGAAGTCATGGGGGAATGGCACATTCAGGTAATATAGGTTGAGGTACTGAAAATAACACAGGAATTGCGTATAAAAATTACTTTCCTGGTCAGCCCAGTCAGCTGGGCCTAGCAATCTGGCTCTGTCCTTTTTAAGGTCCTGGACTTCTCCAGCCTTGTCGTCATATCCATACCATGACAGAAATGCCAGTTTAGGTGAGATACAGAATTTCTATCACCATGTTGGCCACCTACCAACGTTAGGTTGATTCTCAGATTTTAGGTAATATGTGAAAGTTGGAAGCTGGTAGGAGGGGAGATGGCTGAATTAGAACAGATTAGAGAAGGGAGCTCTCTTATGTGCATGAGAAATGCAGCAGACACTTGGCCAGTCATCAGATGCCAGCTAAGCACGTTCTAATTCATGGTACAACTGTTATGAGAGGGAGAACTTTTTGTGATGATTGGAGGGAAGAGGACACAATTACATAAAAAGAAAATGGGTTTCATTAATTCTGCTCCTCCCCAAACCTACTTATCAGTGTTATCTTTTGGTGATGGTGTCTTTAGGGCTTAGGTCTTAAAACACGTGACTCTGGTTGTTAAACAGCCTTGGCGATACGCAGAAGTTGAGAGGACACCATCCAGCAACCCTTGAGTACTGCAGATTCCAGCATGTTGGCTCCTTAGGGATGGCAAAGTGCCCAGTAGATGCTAGAAATTGAACAAGTTGAATGGTTCCACCTGTGAGGCTGCTGAGCTGCTAAAAGTAGCAGCCGACATCCAGAAATCTGCTTGAATTAGGTCTACCAAAGCACAGCAAGAAATGGCTTCTACTTCCTCTGCGGGAAGGGATGAAGACAGGGGATATCTTCTTCCCACAGTCATGCAGGCCCTGTTTACTACGTTAGCTGGATGTTTCTGTCTGACTTGCAGACCATCCATGCAGTCAGAGCTCCCCAGCTATGCTCTGATGCTCCTCTGGCTGTACCCAAAGCCCTCAGAGATCAGGATATGACAGTCAGCCCAGCTTGTGAGGTGCAAAGATTCGAGGTTGGGTGATTGGGACATGCTGCAACCTTCCCTACACGAAGCAACTCACCCACATGCACATGTGGTGCAGATGAGTCATGTGAATCTATTCCTAGCTGAAAGTGAAGTATGAAAAGTACAATTCTGGCAAGGAGTAGCTAAGATGCAGTGACGTTACAACCCCTTTCCCTCTGAATTCAGTGCCTGGCTGTGGGTCCAAAGTCCTTCCAGTCTATTGAACACCAAAACTGCTATGTTTTTTTGAGGCAGTAGTGTGGACTAGAAGAGAAACACAAGACCACTGCCTGCATTAGTTTAGCATAACCATGTATCTGACAGGGTGCTACCTTGGCCACAACAACAGGCTAAGTGGGTCTGAGACCTATACTGATGCCCAGAGGACCATGAACATGTCCACATGTGTCTGTGACAAAGAATTCTGGCCCCTGAGTTTAAGCGTGCTAATTACTGCATTAATCATTCTCCCTGAAGTCAGTGTCCCTGGAGCGTGTTTAGGTGATATCTCTGGAGTCCGAAGTTCGCTAGAAATGTCCAGCAGCATCGACACTGGAGGTCACGCTCTTCAATGATCCACCACCTTCCCTTCGATCAGAAGAGCAGGGGTTCCCTCTAGGAATAAGAAGACAGTTTTATTTCCATAAGTGCTGGGGCCTGTATTCTGAGGCTGCCAACAAAAACACCAGGCAAACTGTGGTGATGTTTGTACGATGTTGACACATGCCCACTGGGAGCATGGCTGCCACCACCAGCTCCGTGCACAGAGGCCATCGACAGCTGTCAGATGATAACAACCTTGGATAATTAGTATCCTGAAGGGCTTGAACTGAGGACTCGGAAATGAAAGGCTGTATGAGCGAACAGGCAGTCTGCCCTCACCCCTCGAGACTGGCAGTATCTTTTGAGCTCAAGCATAATATAAAAAAGTTTAATGCTAAAAAAAGCAATATAGCAGCCTAGATTGTGTTTGCTGCATCTTGGGCTTATATTTCATTGCAAATACAATCTTTCTCAGGGTACAGTCCTTTTAAGTCATTAACAGCAATCCTGAAGTCCTTTCTCAATTTTCACTCATACCTCAGATGTTTTCTCATTAACTTCAGTGGATCTCTCTTTGGCTGAGAACTGAAAGGAGGCCTTGGGATTTAAACTACTGGGAATTTTGCATGAGTAAGCAGTAAGAAATGTGACCATGATAATAACCTTTTCTTTTTTCTTTCTTTTTTTTTTTTTTTTCTGTTGGTTTTCTGACAGGCCTGAAAGAGTTGGAGGAAAGCAGTTAGGAATCACCATATTTTGGGGTTGTTTTTGAGGATTTCTGAAGTTTTTTTTTTTATTTTTGTTTTTCTAAGCAGATCATTTCAACAGAAAATACATTTTAATTGGCACTAAAAAGGCCCAGAAAGTTTCAACTGAAAAACTCTGGCTAAATCATTCCCTGGAGGCTGCTCAAACACGGACATGTTTACAAGTCTGCTGCTGATCATACAAGATACTTCTGGATTATGTGCTATGTTGGCTTTACAGCCATAGAGACCCGTCATGTCTGAAGGATCACATTTTTTATCTGAAACATGGACTACTTAGATAATAGCAGTGGCACTCTTATCTTGATCGCACAACAAAAGCTCTCATTTTCAAGGAGAAAGTGAGACCAAGGACAAACCTGCATTTCAGCACTTCTGGACACTGCTCAGATGCTGATGCTGCTCCATTTTTATTAACAGGGAAGTGCAATATTGCATGGGAAAACTTCATTCTCAGAAAAGAAGTTTACTTTAGCCTATTTTACATATGGCTTAGAAATTACTGGAAAGTTACTAAAGCTTTGAACAAAAATCTAGGGGTTACACAGACTTAACAAAAACAGCCAGAAATTGCACATGCCCTGGAGGGGTTATGTTAACCCAGGTAAGTCTGCATTGCCTATGGGGTATAACCTCGAATAGAAAGGTGACAACAAACAGCTGCAGGACAACAGCAGCTTAAACCAGCACAGACACCTCGGCTATTAGTGTCTGAATGCCCTTCCATCTTACCTCCAGTTGCCTGTGGATTTAACCTCAAACATTACCCTAATGTGCAACAGGACAGAGGACAACTGCATTTTATTTGGGAGAACTCTGGGTGCCTGGTTGTACTGGAGCTCTCCACCTCCAGGGTCTCCCAGGTGGCCTCAGCAAATGCCGGGACAGGAACGATGGGGAATCCTTGGACTATGCATGTTGCCGTCACCTCAAAGTAAGTCCTGTCTTGTTCACCATGATACAATAATGGGGACCAGCCCCATGTTCAGCCTCATTTAATGACCCAAAACTGAGTTATTAATTCATGCCCTGCCTAGAGGTCTTACTTGTTTCAAAACATGGGCACCAGGAGCTGAAAACAGCATTAAAGGTCCAGCTTTGTACCCATCCATTTATAAAGCCCCATGGTATTATTGCTTCCATGATCAATTTAAATGAACAGGTTGCAAGTTTTCTAGCAACCTGCCTGTATTTCACACCTCAGTACATATTTTTTTTTCACAGCATTCACAACTTGTTGTTGGTTTGAAGGAGATAGAGAATTCCCACCTGCAAAGTCATGCTTTTATTTAAAGCCTTAATTGTGTTAAAGGAGGGCCTTGTTAGAATGTAGCCCTGTGGGGTCCAGTGATGCATAGTGATCCAGTAAACACTTTAAAAAGCTTTGGGACAGGTTAATATCTCTCAGCATCAATATAATTTTTCTTAGGCTACGTTACTGTGTTTATATGAGCATCTTCATTTTGCTTTGGCAGCAGAATTTCTTTTCTGCCTTGGCAAATTACAAAAAAAAAAAAAAAAAAAAAAAAAAAAAGAAACTCCTAAGCTGGATTGCTTTGCAGCTGTGAAAACCTATAATAACTTCAGTTGGATTACAACTACATCAAAGGTATTATATATCCCTGAGTAACATATTTACTGGGCTTTTCAACAGCTGTATAATTAGCTCTGGATCGCTACTCTTTTTCCTCCACCTCACTAAATATCTGTGTCTCAAAATTCACTGAAATTCAAAAGGAAAGAGGTTTTCCCCTTCACAGAAGGAGCAACCCACCAGATTTTTTCTTCGGAAAGGAAAGGAGAAAGGAAAGGAGAAAGGAAAGGAAAGGAAAGGAAAGGAAAGGAAAGGAAAGGAAAGGAAAGGAAAGGAAAGGAAAGGAAAGGAAAGGAGAAAAGAAAGTTACAGTTGCCTGTTCTAAAGATTCAGTTTCCTGTTCTACTTTTTCACTTCCTTGGGAAGTGATATAGAAAGCCCCAGGGCTTTTCCTGGTGAATCTGTGCCAAAATGGTAGTGGAAGACATGTAGCGCTGAAATGAAAATACAATGCTATGAGAACTGAGCAAAGTATTTCTTGTCACAGGTAAAATATGATTAAACTATTTTTTTCTGAAAAAAAAAAAAGGAAAGACACATATTTCACCATACATTTCCCTATGCTATTAAACATTGAATACAAAGTTATATTATTCATATTTTCAGATAATATATATTAAGCATAACATGGCAATATAAGTGTAACATATTAGTATTATAGGTATATCAACATGTAGTCCTAAAACTCAAAATTTCCACTACTCTTTCCGAAATTCTTCAGATTCCAAGCTGAAAAAGAGTGTGTTAAGAAACATGCCCTGTCATAGTAGACCTCTCAGCCAAAGACTTTTGCAGTTGCTTCAGTTTTTCATCCCTTAAAATCCTTAGTTCTGTGCACTCCAAAGGAAGTGACTTGGGTTACATATCACGTTCATCTCATGAATTAATGCTTTCCACAGAAGAGAAGCTTGAGTATGGATGTTAGGGTGTACACTCATGGGGAACCCCAGGAAGGTAATNAAAGGAAAGGAAAGGAAAGGAAAGGAAAGGAAAGGAAAGGAAAGGAAAGGAAAGGAAAGGAAAGGAAAGGCCTTAACTTGCCTCTCAGTGTCTCCTAGTAGCGGGCTCGAGGCATCCGCTGGCCCGTGTGTCGCTGTGATTGATGAGAGGGATGATGCAGGACGGGGATGGGGACGGGCTGGCGCTGAGGGCAGCAGCTGTCCCTGGGAGCCGTCACGGTGCCCTTGCACAAAGGCAGAGCGGCAGAAGGTGCGGGCCAAGCTCATGCCTCTGCAAGAAGCACTAAAGCCTCCATATGTGCCGGCCTCTGACAGATGCTCCCGGGGGCCACCCCTTGGCCGCCTGTGCTGTTCCCTGAGCTTGGAGCTCGGGGAGCAGCTCGGTGGAGCTGTGAGACCAGGGTGCATCGGGCAGCGTGTTAAGGCAAACCCCTCCTGCTGGGGTCCTGCACACGTCTGCTGTCATTGCCCTGGAGAAGTTTCCTTATGTTGGCACCTCTATTTTCAGAACAGGGAGGAAAAGACAAATTTAAAATTATCTCTAATTCTATCTGGGTTCCTTTTTCGGTGTCTTTTTTTTTTCTTTCTTCCTTCTGTGTTGAGTCTCGGGAAGAGGTAGCCCTTCAGCATCTACGTGGCTGGAAGGCTTTTCCTCCCGTAAGGATATACCACAACTTGCTGATTTTTGTTCTGCTGATTCCTCAGTCTCCTAACCAGGATGTCAAAGGAAGGGGTGGGAAAAACTTTCGCCTTGGAGAAGCTTTTGCCTCAGAAGAAATGCTGATTTCCTGTTTTAATTTGTCCTCAGCTGATGGGACTTTGAACACAGTTTTCACTTTGAGAAGCTTTCCTGCGAGGAGCTGCCTGCCTGCATTGCTCTGATCCTCCCAACGTTTCACTACGGCCTGTGACGTGCTCTCTGCACGGTGCTGATGTGCTGTGAAGACCCATCTGCCTGGGGACTCCCAGAACAAACAGATAAGACAATTTACTACCTGCTTTTATGGGAGCCACTTACATTTTGCAGAGTTTTTGAAGCAGCCGGTCCATAAGAAGCATATCCTTAGTGTGGCACCTTGGAGAATTGCACACACACATTTCCTGTCAGCAGCCGGAGAAGAGTGTCTAACACCTGCTATGAGGAGCCTGAAATATCCTCCAAAATCACTTGATTGCTCTGCATTTCCCCTGAGAGGAGATGAGACATTGCGGCGCAGTTTTATGCTCTGCAAGGAGACCCACTGCAGACACGACTGCAGTGGAGCTCTCAGGCAAGAGGGATCCGCACGTGGCTTGCTTGGTTCAGCAGGATGGCAGCTTAAAAATTAGCAAAGCCCAGAAGGACCCTCAGGATCAACTGGGCAGCAGACACCGACCATGGGCAAGTGTGGACAGGATGATGCCCCTAGTTTAAAGAGTCAGTTTGGAGCAGGGATAAATGTAGGTAGAAGAACCTCTGCAGCGGTCTGTGCCACAAGCAGGTCCCGGCGATTTTGCAGCTTTCCTTTGTACCATCCCGAGTAGTGATCTGAAATCCATCAGTGAGAGTGCTGCACATTTGGCAAATGAAACGAAAACATTTGCCGCGTCCCCTGGTTGCATCCAGGTTATCAGATCATCCTACCTCTCTCACCTGGGCTTGCTGCAGTGACATAACATTAAACTTCCCAGCTCCCAGCCCGAGAAGATCCTGACACCTCTGGCCTTTGATGCTTGACCCAAAGGGCTGTTACTATTGTGAGTGATTAATCAGCTGTTAATCAGTGAGTATCTGGCTACCCCAAAACTGGAGAGAATCGTAACCTTCTATATAGCATTTCCAAAATACCTAAATCCCAGCCTCTTTGATGCACAACATGTGGATGGGAGGTGCATTGAGAGTGACTGGCACTTACGCAGGGAATCCTTTCATGCCTGTGTCTTGAATGGGAGCACTTTGCCAGCAGTAGTTTTGCACTTTTCTCTGCCCGCCCCACCATGCAGCCACCTGGTTTGTAATTTTTTTAAAGATGCTATGACTCCACCTGCACTTGGTGGGAGCTTTTGGACCCATCAAAAATCCAGTGCAATTCACTATCAAATTGCTATGAAAATGAAGCAGAAGTGATTTCCTATCCCAGAATGTTTCTGTTTTCAAAGGCTTGAATATGCACAGTATAAGGGAGAGGGAGAACCTATTAGGTATGTAAATATTAATATTTATGAAATAAATCCTGAAGTTTCAACTCTTCTATGGTTGTGGATGTCTCGGAGCTTATTCCATGGAGGATGCTGTCTTGTTGTTAACAGGTAAAATGGTGGAAAATTCAGGACAGAGAGAAACCTGTTTTGCTACTCAATTTTGCATTTAATAGGGAAAAAGCCCTGGAAATTAAGTAGCATTTTTCATAACTTTCAATAAATATTTTCAAAGCCTTGTCAAATTATGTAGTTTTCTTTGAACTTCACTTGCTGGAAGATACCCAGGAACTTCACGCAAGGATAACTAGTCTTTCTCCTCGCCACCACTCCTCCACCTGCTAAGTGGTTCAGCCTTGATTTTTATTCCCTATTTTATGTTCCTTGTGCTTTTATGTAGACCCTTCACTTCTTGCAAGGCTGCTGGACCTGGGTGCTGCATCCAGGCTGCTGGTGGAGAGGCTGGAGCAGGTGCCAGGCAGACCAACTCAAGCCCTGTGCATGTATTCTACTCTTGAAAAATAAAAGCAAAAACAAACAAAAAACTCCACAAAAACAGCAAGGGCAGGTGTGTGGATATGTAACTTTGGGACAGAACTGCACCCACCGGTGCATCAGCAACCCCCGGAGATGGCCCTGGCCAAACCACTTCTTAATGGTACAGAAAGCACTGATTTTCTTGGTGTGTCTTACTACAGAAATTAGTATTTCTTTCCTTTTTTGTCCTAAAAGTCATTATATTGAATGTTCACAATTTCCCAGTCATTCATAACTTTGTTTGGAAAGTAGTAATTCTTTCTGGGACAGCTTCAGAAGTCTTATAATTATATTTTCATCTGCAGAGAAGTAAAAACTGATCCTTGCAATTGCTTTCTGCAAAATGGAATGGAGCCAAAAGGTCCATTTTTATTTAGGGCTCCCTCTGTCTAGCAACAACAGGAAAATCCATTCCAGATCTTGTCAAAATGTTCATGAGATGTCTCTGTCAAACATATTTGATGAGGGCAAACAACATATTTCAATTTTAACCTCCCCGCCTGGTAAAATCTAGTCCATTTTATTGTTCCCATTTTATTGTTACCCATGCCTGGATATCAATCCAAGTTGATCATGGAGAATTACCCTGGTTGTCAGATTTCTGTGACCACACAGCTGTGTTTTTTCCTCTCATTCCCCCATTTCAGGTCTGAGAAGAAGGGACAGGGCTGATGTAGTTCAATGTCTCCTGATTTCGGAATTGCAGCCATAACCAACATAAATCCTTGCTGTTCCTAGGCTCGTCCATTAACTGGCACAGCCAGGAGCACAGGAGGACAGAGTTGTCCTGGCAGGAGCATAGCACACTCGGACCAGGGAATCCAGGCCTCCTGCTGGTGTTGGTAAGGCTCTTAACTTCCAAAGCTCTACAGCTCTGAGATCATTACAGGCAATTCTGAAATTCTGGGAGGACACATCAGCTGTAAAGGAAGGTGCCTGATTTTAAGTATTTTCCTGGAATTGCATTGTATGCCCCAGGAAGTGTTTCCATCCCACGATTGTTGTGAAAGTGTAGATGCCCATACTCCGCAGTTGGAAAAGGAGAAAGATACTAATTGCATGTCTGCAATGTACTGGAGAAGAAATTGAGCTTCAGTTTGGTGCTTCAACATAAAAATAAGTGGCAATATCATGCAGCCAATAATAATGATAAAAAAAAGGGAGGAAGTGAAAACAGATAAAACAGTCTAAATGGTGGCTTGTAATGGATCTTGCAATTCTAGTGGCTACTTCAGTAGCATAAGCACATATTCCAGGATGCACTATGTTTTATATTGCACATGTTAAAATATTTAGTAACTACATTGCTATAAACATTGTTTTGATCTCAAAGTGCACTGTATTTTAAAGCCTGTTATACTCCAGGAAGAATTATATTCTCCAGCCTCCTTAATAAAAGCCACAATCTATGATGCTCTTGATGTGCATGGGCCCAGACTACACACTATGATGACATTCTTCAAGAGGCCTTTAATGAATTAATGCCTCTCCAAATGGTTTTAAGCTTACAAAAAGAAGATGTGTGCATGATCCTAAATCATTTGGAGCCATTTTATTCAGTGCCTATTGATTTTAGTGCCAGTAAGCCTCATTGCTGCTTGCTTCTGATGAGTATTACATTATATCCTCCATAGCACACAGTGGGATTTAGCGGCGCCAAAAATGTAATTTCAGCACAAATTCCAGAAGTTATTATGACATCAACTCTTCTTTTCTTTCAAGCCTAAGATACCCAAGGATCAAACTTCTGAAGAAATTGGAGATATTTCTCTGCTTCTCCATCTTCAAACTAATTGTTGGAGCTGGAGTGGGGTCTGAAATTGGAAATGGTGAATAGGGTGGGTATTTTCTCCCACAGCCTTTGCACTGAGTGATAATTTGAATGTCAATACTGTCAGACAAGGATTGTTCTCCCTGTGTTTTGTCTGATACATATGTGCAGAAAGAAGTTCTGGTCTGAACATCAGTGTCTGAACTGACCATGCACACAAGTGTTAATGTTCACTCATAATCCTAACGTACCAAGCACATCCTACAGGGTGATGGCAGTCAGGGGAGGGACAATTTCTGCTCCAGGCCATGTGTATGATGCAGTTTCTGATTCCCCATCCGTGCCTCACTTACAGTATTCAGCACTTTGCAACACTCTGTCTTGCATGTGGTCTTCTGGGCAATACAAGCAGTAACAAGTACAAGTCCAGTATATCTGGACTAACACTGGAGCTGTGATTCCATTGCAGACACAGTCCCAAGTTGCTCTGAGCTCCCAACACAATGGATGATAAAACTAGTCATGTCCAAGTGTCAGAGAACAGAAACCTTGGATGGTTTAATTTTGTTTCATTTCATTTTACATCCTTCCTTTTCTTCTTTCCTGCTTTCTTTATGTGGGGCTCACAGAATTAACATTGCCCCAGCCCATACAGATATTACTAAGCATTTCTGGAGTCTGAGCAATGTGCACAAACGAAAGGAGCATCCCCCCTTCCCAGTTTTCATTGGGTCCTGGTCAAGATGAGATTATCTCCTGCATCTCCTGATGTACTGATGCATCTTGTTCGGGTGCATCCAGCAGCCCTGGACAGCCCAGCTCTGCAATCCCAAACACGTTAGATGTACTATGCTGTCATCTGGGCCATTAAACTGGGTGCCATGGGGCTGAGGAGCCTTCAGCTCCAAAGCACTACAGGTTTCCACTGGGTCAGCCCTCATGGGAACAGCTTTCCCCTTTTCCAGTGGGCAAGAAAAAAGAAAAAAGGAGGCATCTTGGGGAGAATAATTCTGCACCATGGCAATGCGCATGGGTGCAAGACACCATGGAGGTCTGTGCCAAAATTGGTAGGAATATCATGAGGCCTGGCGAGGCTCCCGCCTGCTGGGTGAGCACTGCTGCAGAGCCGGAGTGGCGGGTGCAAGAGCCTTTCAGCGAGCAATTAAAAGCAGAATGTTTTCTGTAATATATAAACAAGTCCATTAAGCTTGACTTTAATGGGGCTGAGATTCTGTGATAAATAATTTAAAAGAAAGCTTAAAGTGAATTTCAAAGATTTCCCCCCCCCCCTTTTCAAATGTATTTACAATACTTGAGTACTTTATATAGCTTGAATGTTTAATCAATTGTCATTTAGAGAGAGTTCAGTTCCTGGAGCTTTGTGATATATATGTGCTAAACAAGCCACTTGGATGTCAAAAACACCAGGAGCAGCAGCTCTTGGTTTGAGATAGGTTTGAGACAATTTTTTAGTGGCTTGTACCGGGGATAAACTCTCTTTTGAATCCGTGGCTGTTCTCTCTAGATTAAAAGGATCTTTAACCATCCTGAATTTCTCCTGCATTAGCATCCAGGCAAGCAATATCAGGCCTGGGTGCTGTTGCTTGCCTGCTCCTGACACACTGCAAGGGTGGTCTCTGCTGCCAGCTCCAAGCTAAAATCCTACCCTGCTTCCAACAGGCCAGAGGGACAATGTAAAACAAGCTGACATGTCAAAGGAATAGCTGGTGTTTATTGTGCACGAAATGCGTTTGTCAGGTGTCTTGCTGTAGATATCCTGCCCGTTGCTGTATGTGATTAAGGACGTCAAATGCTCTATTCCCTCCTCAATGAGCAGGCATTTTTCCAGTTTCCATTAACACGAGACCTGATGAAAGAGGGATGTCCCTCAGTGCCTTTCAACGCACACATTCAAATGTCTAGTAAATTAGCTAAGACTGGCCTAGCTTGACGCTGCACGTCCCCTCCCTGAGGTTAAACTGGTACCACCTCGGGGACATCCCTAGCGTTTTACTGCAGCACCCATACCGCTTTTTAAAACCCCCAAACTCTCTTCTTGGTCCTTCTGGCCAGAAGAATTCTTCTATTTTCAGGGCATTTCACCTTTCTTCCTTTAAAAAGCTCCGTTTCTGTTCCCGCATTTTCCCACATTTATGTTCCACCACTTGCGGTCTGCATTCCCAGGGGTGTCAGACCACGGTGTGGTGGGGTGGTGGGGATCCAGCTGGCATCTGGAGAGATAACTGGGAAGAGAAGATCTCTAATGTTTGCCGACTGGCACAGCATTCTCCCTACAAAAGAACCCCAAAATGTCCAGACGGCTTTAAAAAATAATATAAGAATATATATAAAATATGAAATAAAAGCAAGAAAAGTAGTATGCACTTTAGAGACTCACAGGAAAGGGAATGAATTCTGCTCTCAGCAGCAGTGCAGGAAATGGTGTAATGCAATAGCTGCTTTACACCCGCGCGCCTCCAGTCACACGTCGTTCGCGCAGAATCCTCTAATCAACATTCCATTAACTCATATAACTGTGTGGGACTGGAGCAGATTTCTCAATAAAAATGATGGATAAGTAAATTGGGAGAAGCACTCTACCACTTAGCAGGTGTGAAAAGATTGACAGCCCCAGCGCTGCCGAGGGAGGATCGGTGTGCGCTAGCACGAGGGTGTCACCGCGCGGAAAAGCCCATGCGTGGCTTCCAGCGGCCGGGAAAGCTTGCCACAGGTGTGCAGGGAAGGGACACACGCTCCTGCAGCCGCCTGCGTGCGCTAGAGCTGCCGCTGTCCCGGGAGGAAGGGATGTGCACGGCACAGGCAGGAGGCTGCGGGAGGACGGGCCAGCCCCTCACCCTGGTATTGAGGCTAGCAGCTCCTTTCCAGGCTCCCTTGAGCCCCTGGTTGGTAATCCCTCCTTTCGGAGCAAGGTGTCAACCCCACAGAGGCCCTGACGTCTGGCTGAAGAATGTTCCTGAGCTGTTACAACACACTCGACAGCTAATTAGCAAAGACCTGCCAATGACGCCACTGGCCTGGCCTGGCCGTCTGCTCACGCACCTGGGGGCAGCTGGGGGCCGGGCTCTGCTGGGACAGTGACCACGGTCCTGCTATGACAGTGCAAGAGCTCGCAGGGGGCTGCATGTCCCCTCTGGCTCGAGCAGCGTCACAGCCCCTCTCCAGGCATCCCTTCTCAATGGGTGCGGAGGCACCGCCACCATCTGAGCTGGGGCTGCAGGGAGGCGCTAAAAAAGAGGAGGAAGGGAGAGATCAGGGTTCATTTCTGCACACAGCCCCTGGCAGAGTTAGGCTTTTTGTTGCCAAGACTTATCGACATAGAAGCAATGTTTCCGTAACCCCATGGTGAGGGAGTCACCTTAGCTAATGACAGGGTGCTAACTGGCAGCGGGACCCCCCGGCCCCTGCAGTGCTCCGAAGGCTGGCCGGTATCTCCTGCTAGTGGCCAGCCCGTTTGGCCGCCCTGAGACCTGCTGCCTACTCGAGAGGGGCTCTTAATAGAATAGAATAGAATAGAATAGAATAGAATAGAATAGAATAGAATAGAATAGAATAGAATAGAATAGAATAGAATCATTATGGTTGGAAAAGACCTTGCTTTGGCAGAGGGAAGAGAAGCAGAAAGAAGACTTTCCTGCACCCTAGCATCAAGAAGATGACAAATAATCACTTATAACTCGGCTTTGAGCTGCTCTCACTCCCTGTGTGATAAATGTGTGAAACAGTGAATTTCTCCCTGACTGGAGGGCTGGGAAGCGTCATGGAGCTGCCAGGAGGGCGGCAGCTCCCCCATCCTGAGCCAGTGCCGACTACCATGGTGCATGGGGGAAAATGGACGGACGGGTGAGAAAACTGAACTTGCCAGGTGAAGCCGGCAGCCACAAAACACGGCAATCGTGGCGGATAATCTGCTGGGTCTCAATAGCTAGCGCTCATCTCTTGCAGTGGCCAGTTCACTTACAAATCCCAAGGCAAGTGATGGTGATGAAACCCACGATGTTGTGAAAGAAGCAGGCAGAGCTACTCCTGGAAAATAAATAAATAAATAAATAAAAAGGGCAAAAAATTGAGGCTTGATTAATTGTGGAGCTGATGTGCAACAGTAAGGAACAGTGACTGCCATATGGCACGCTGCCGCCATGCATTTCTCCACTGCAGGTGGCCTCGAATTGGCAGTCAGAAAGGTAGTTAAGGAAGGAAAACGGTGTTCACAGAGCAGCTCTCCACTGCTTGTTCTGAGTGAAATATTCTAGTCACTTACAGAAGTTCTGGTTAAACCTGGTCTTGGGGATTTATCCTCCACCTTTCACTTTCTCCATAGCAAGCAGAGATGTTTCTTGATGCTCTTAGGATACTCTTACAGAATTTAGAAGCATGCAAGAGATGCAAGTTGAGGTGAAAATATCTACATCCTTCTCGGCGAATGAAGGCCTCCTCCAAAGGTGACTGATGCCATTAAAGACACTCACAGAGTGCACAGCACTGATTCCCAGCACGGGTAAGTTCTGAGAAGCAGAATAAATTAGCCCAGTCAGAGATGCTTTCTCCCACCACTGGGCTGCTGGCAGCACCTAATCAGTCTTACTTAGGACTAAGGTGGGTGTCTGCAAGCTATTTCTGAAATACATTTTTACAGTCCTGTAGCTACTCTATTTTTTAAATGACAAAGCTCTAACAGAACCACCCATGATATTCCAGTGCGCCCAAGCCAAGATTTTGAAAAGTCACTAATGATTTAGGATGGCACCGTTTTGGGAATCTTATGAGTGTGAGTGATTGAGGACACAGTGTTCAGATCTCTTCATATGTCTCACACTTTTGAAGGGCCTTAGCCATAATTAGAAGATCAGACCATGTAGTTTTCAAAGTCACATAGCTGGAATAGGTGGTAGGCAATACCTTCATTTATAAGGGATGAGGATCAGCCTGAAAGGATCCAAAAGAGAAAGGGGCATGGCTTGGTAAGAAATTCTGCGAGTATCTAGATGGGAATCCTACTATCCAAGTTATATTTTCTTTCAACAGCAAAAAAGTTACCAAGCTTTCTAAATGATGCAAAACAGGTCTTATGCATTGTATCTGTGCTGCTCACTTGATACATGACTGAGATTTATCAAACAGAAATCAACAGCACAAGGGCTTTCCAATAAAAGAGAGTGCTAGGTCATAACCCTTTTGCTACATTTCCTAGCATTACTGGTGGAGTTTTCAGCTTGTTTGATATATTGTTTACAGTAGCTATGAAAATAATTAACTGGGGAGAATATTTAAGTGTCAATAAAGCCTTGGATGTCTGCCCTTGTTCTTACAAATCTAGACATTCATTCTGCTAAATCTTCTCCTTCCCTTTCCCCTCCGCTCTTCTCCCTCCCCTTTTCATAGCCTCTTGGTGGTTCTTCTTTGCTTCATCAGGTCCAAGCTGTCTGTCCTTTGCATTGAGCCAAAGCCTGGCCAGGGCCCTGCCCATGCATCTCTACTCTCTTCCCTGTTTGGCAGGACACCCCGTCTCCCTGCCGCTGTGCATTCTCCACCCTCCTGTCACTGCTCCCAGGTGGGAACTTGTCCCTGCTTAGCCCTTTGGGGTTTGTGGTGACCTAGTATGAAGGCTAACTCGTACAAAAGAAAAGAGTTCCTAAGAGAGGGAGCAAATATTCAGCACCCAAGAGCCAGCTAGATCCCTGCAGCGGCCCTGAAGCAACACTGAGTCTAGGCTAGATGGTTTAAGCATTAAGCCATGTTAAAGTCCAGTTGCCTTTGCTCTCCTGACTTGGTTCTCCTTTTTATTATTCATTATATCTTCTTTTTTTTATTCATTCATATGCCTTCTTAAAAGGTGCTTTTCAGCAAGGCTCATCAGTGCTAATCTTATTCACCCATCCCCCTAGAAAAGCACCTTGCAGTGCAGCTGGTGTGTTTGTGCCTGCTCTGGGCGTTTGCCACTTTTGAAGGACCTCAAAGGAATGCAGAGGTCCCTTGTATTGTGCAGTGAACAGGCTCGATGCATAAATAATGCCCCATGTCTTTGCACAATGGCCCCATGCATATAGTGGCATTGCAGGGAACAACAGATGACTGTGGCTTTAGAGCAGATGTGTATGTTGCTCATGCTGTTGGGTTTGTGAAGAAAATCTGGAGAAAGATGGGGGGAGGTGGATCTTTTGCAAGAAAATATGCTGAATGGATCACAAAAACAGTGTAGAGGAAAGCCATTTCATGTGTGACCGGCTCCAAGAACCTTGCTAATTCAGGGGCAGTTCTGAACCACGTGATCCTGGAATGCTTTCTGCATTTCAAAGGCAGACCTGAGCCTGTTTTTTTGATAAAAAGTGGCTTTTGGATTAGCACAGGTGCTCAAGCCTTACACACTGGGCCTACACATGTAGCCCTACACAAGCTCAGCATAAGGAATCATCTCTGCAGTGCCTGGGAGGAAGCAGCAAGGGCTTGGGGGCTGCACAGTGACATAGTGCCCCGCACCCTTTGCATGTCTTCTTTGGTTTAGTTATGCACTGTTTATGCTCATCTGTCTTCAATGATAATAACAACCAAAGTAGGATATCTGGCCATAGACTTTTTTACCAGTTGAATATTGTGGTGGCACCTTCCTGCTAGGTGTTTGCTTGAATTTAATATATCTGAGTTTAGGATCAATAGCCTCACTTTCTTTAACACACTGAAGACAATATGGAAGCAGCAGCAGCCAAAATAGCAACAACAGAAGTTTCAGCAGGCAGATTAGTGGCAGCAGCAGGCTCTGATCAAGCTGTTCTCCTTCTGTCACCGTTTTGAGTGTATGTTGCATAACACTCCAAACTGCTGCTGGTTAAAGCACATTACTAGCAAGAAGGGATAAAGGGCAGTGAAAAGTTTCCATAAGGATGCATGAATCCTTTAATCTGTCTGTGTCAGCCCTCGCTGGGCTCCTTCCCTTTCCTTCATTCTTGTTATTTGTTAACCTCACCTGACTGCCGTTCAAGTCACACAGGCTAAACGTCCTAAGGAAATGCTTGCTTTTTCTCTTTGATAATTCAGTTATAGACCTGATTCCCAAAGAAAATGAAGCTTATGCAATTGCATAGACTGTCTGTCTGTGCCCCCTGCCTGTCCCAATAACGTCTCAACCTGTTGGCCAATGTCAACAAAATCTGACAGAGGGCTAAAGGTTTTCAATCTACCAAGTTCCTGCAAGTTCTGTACAACGAGCGTTGAGTGAGGAGAGAGGAGGAAGAAAGGCAGGAAAAACTATGAGGAGGCCTGGGGAGTCCCTCAGGATGAACCATTCTGTATTGAAGATGCTGAAGGGTGCAATCTCTTAGTTTTATAAAGTGAGGTATACTCAAGGCTTTAGAGGCAAATT
The DNA here is from genome assembly GCA_013398735.1 of Nothocercus julius. Classification (NCBI taxonomy): domain Eukaryota; kingdom Metazoa; phylum Chordata; class Aves; order Tinamiformes; family Tinamidae; genus Nothocercus; species Nothocercus julius. The sequence continues at coordinate 2,773,582 of VZSV01000086.1, forward strand.
TATAGGAATCCACTTTTGAATGTTTTTGCTGCTGACAAAACAACTTAATTATACACTCAGGATCTCATTTTGCTTAGTTTTCCTGTATGTCTCTTTTCTGTAAGCCAGATAACTACGAGAGCAGAAGAATGCGCTTTAGCTCCTTGGTTATCTCCAAACAGATTTCACTCTAATGTGCTGATAGAGGACTCGTGGAGAGGAGCTGTTATTCCTGTTTAGGGAATCTTGTAATCTAGTGTAGTCTTAAGAAAGATGGAGGTCTATGAGACATCCAGGTTATGTTGACTGTAGTGAAGTGCTTTGAGTTCTTTGTATTTCCTACCTACACTCCTGGTATACTGTGTCTATATGTTACGATCCAAGCATTCAGGCTTGGATATGAAGAATGCTTCACTTTCTCTTGCATATGAAGAGACATATGAGCTGCCCTGGGCATCTCGTGGTAGACTAAGCTGGTGTCCACTTTCCTGGGTTAGGCCCAGTCTGTGCAGACCTGGTCAGCTGTGCTGGGCAGCTTTGCCCAGGCAGGGCCATGTCCGAGACCTCAGCCCTGGGCCATCTCACTAGTGCACTATGGCAAATCCAGTCCTTGGCACCATCCTGGATGGTTCACACTGGCCCCAAGCATGCCAACAGAAGAAATGCCAAGCATGTGAAGCATCAGAAAACAGGAGCTCTGCAAAAACTTCTGCCTGCAAAGTTGGCTCCTCATTTTGAAGCAGTGAAGTATTAAGGCATTGACTGAATGGAAGTGAGCTTTGGGAGGGAGGTAGACCTGCAACCCTGCCATGGCCACAGACCCACAGGCACAACCTGGGGAGGGGCAGAGGCACACAGGGATGCTGGGATTGCTCCATCCTATCCCCCAGCCTGCTGTTTCCAAGAGGGACTCAAGTGCTGAGGGAGGGAGGGAGAAGAAGTTGAAGGTGATATCCCTCTTCCCACTCCCTGCTGGAGGTGCAATGGCCTAGAATGCTGCTTTTATGGTTGTTCTGTTGTGGATATCTGCATCATAAGAGCTTGTTTTCAGGAGGCTGTCTAGACTGTGAACAGGCTGTGAAGCCAGGGCTGTGAAGCCCTACATGCCATATGGCCAGGAGCAGTGGCAGGCCTCACCCATCAGCCATTCCAGTCCTTCGAGGACATCCAGGGAGGCTCTGCAGCAGCCCAAATAAGCCAGTGGTAGAGTGCAGAGCTGAAACGGAAGATTTTTTTTTCTTTCCCTCAACTTTGAAAAACAAAATACAGGAACAAAAGGCTGCAAAACATCAAGTCTGTCTGCTACCAAATTGCTTTTTAAAATGTCTCCAACTGTACAAAAGTTGCACGTATCACCATCAGACATCCCTTTTTCTCTTACCTACTTACACCTCTTCAAAGCTGAATAGAAAAATTAATGCTGAACCTCTCTCCCCTCATAATCAAACATTATAACACTGAGAAATTCAAAGCCAAGATTACACTGAACAGTCATTCCACAACAATACAATTATGATGAAATCATTTTAGCATCTGTGGTCCGAGATGAGATTAAATCTATTTTAACGAGACATTAGATGTTTATTTTCTCCCATATTTTTTCTTCATGGAGCCATTACAATGCAGAGTTAATTTTTTTTAGTTGCTTCACTTTCTGGTTCTTCCTTTACAATAAATCCACATTCCATGTGGGTGAACTAAAGAGAGAATTTTCTTTGCTTACGTCACTTGTTTTTGCCCTTAAATTACTGGTGCATTCTCTCCATCTTAGGTCCACTGTGGCAGTTCCTTTTCCCCTAGAATTTCCTTTGTTTTTGAAAAAGGAAAAAAAAAAAAAAAAAAGGATTTCCAACATAGGCAAGGCTTTTAAAGGCAGATTCACCAGGACCCTGAAGCTTCCAGAGAGCACCAGCTTGCTGGGTTATATTTATAGCAGCTTTGCGTCATGCAGGCAACACAGAGCAGCCAAGAGAGCTGGCAATGCTGCTCCTCACTTGTGGTTTAGAGGGATTTGTCAGGGAGAGGAGATCTCTCTGATGTGTGTCCAGCAACGGGGCCATCCATGGCTCCCAAAATCTCCTTGTTTAGGGGCTTCCCAACCTCCCTGCCTCAGTTTCCCAGGAGCAAGCGTGTGACTTGAGTGAGCAGCACGAGGACGAAGCTTTCAGAGTTAGTGCCGAGGTAAGGTTGTCCTTACAGGGCCTTGAAAGTGTTCAGCTTGGGCTGCATAACAGTTAGAAGTTGTTTCTTTGCACTCAAGCTGGACATTGAATTGTTTTGGAGAGAGTTTTTTGTTTTGTTTTGTTTTGTTTTTTTTTTTCCTTATTTTGATGTCAAAATCTAGGCTGATCTCAGATTTCAAAGTGAACCCAAGGCTCTTTAGGAACTGATACAGTTTGGAAAGGCGTGGGCTGTCTCCATCTCAGCTGGGGAGTTTTTCTCTGTGCTCCAGTTACCACAGCTTCTTCCCAAAGGCAACCTTATACCTTTGATCCAAAACAAACTCTGGGAAACTGCTCACTTGAGGATCACCTTCTGCGATGTCCTCTCCGGCCAGCATTGCACAAGCACAGGCCAGCTGCTTGTGCTTCCATCTTCTGTTTTGAAGAATCAGATGGACAGATGGAAATGATCTTCCTGGGGAACAAATCAGTTCTTTTGTGTTCTTTTGTTAGTCCTTTCAACAGTGAAGGCAGCTGAAGACTTTAATTTGGGTACCTTTGCAAGGGATGGCTTCAGAGACCTTTTATCATCTGTTAGACCTAAATGCAAGCTCCTGAAGCACCAAATTTGTTGATAAGCTGCTCCATTTGGAGGAATAATGGAGAAAACAGAGCTTTATTCAATGATCAAAGGGAAGGGAAAAGAGATAGAGCTGATTTTACAGATCACCAGAAAACTGTCTGTTTGTGATGGAAAAAGGAATGCCACATTTTTTGCCTTGGAGGTTTTTATCTATTTTTAACTGAGCAGGAAAGTCTAATTAAGCATATGCCAATGGAAGGGAAAACCCCGTTTTCAATTTGAAGGCAGAAAGGAGTCTGCTGTCTCTCTTGGAGTCCTTGAGTCAAATACATGTTCAGAGCAACAGATAAAGATAAAAAAACAATAATGGAAACTTGTCTCAGAAAGAGCAGGTAGGTCCCGACTGTCAACAATAATCTAAACCTATAACAAGCACTCTTGTTTGAAAACGAATCCAACTGAAAATGAAAGATTAAACAAGTACAACAACGTAAGAATAAATTACACATAAATCTCTCTGGTATTCAGGATCAAAGGAAGATTAAAGAACAAGTTATGGAAATGTGGTAGAGGCAAAGAGAACCTATTAAGTGATATCATTTAGCAAGTATACAAGTAATAGACAGTTCAGATCTGAGTTCAGAGGAAAGGGAATGAACCTTTAGCTGCTAAAAGCGGCTTCAAATGATATATGACATTGATGAATATAATACAAATATAATTTTTATAGTCCAAAACCAAAAAAATATGATCCAGAAGCTGAGCTCCACTCCACTGCTTCCGCTATGAGAAAATCTGCTTTCAGCTGAATTTTAAGGGTACCAGAGAAAGACTAAGTTCTTCCAATCCATCCTGCCATATTTTGAGAATGTGATGCTGCACATTGGTGGCATGACCTTCTCTTCAGGACACATGACCAGGGTATAAGCTGTTTCTCAGAGGCAATGGGTCCCTCTGGGATCAGCAGAGCCTGTCCTCCCGAAAGGCATTTTGGAAACTTGCCATTTTTTTTTCATCTGAACATGAGGAAAATCTTGACTGTGAGGGTGACAGCACTGGAACAGGTTACCCAGAGGGGCTGTGGAGTCTCCTTCTTCAGAGATATTCAAAGCCATCCTGGATGTGATCCTATGCAATGTGTTGTAGGTGACCTTGCTTTTCCAGGAGGGTTGGACTAGATGATCTCCAAAGGTCCAGTTCAACCTTAATCATTCTGTGATTCTGTGGTTCTGTGCGTTTTTGTTTTTGTCAGTCTGTACTGGGTTCAGGTCACAGCATTTCCTTCAATGATAATACTGAGTAAGGACTGTATTTTGCCCACACTAAAACATTTGTTTGTCTGTGTGCATGTGTAGATATGTGTATGGAACATCTGCCCTATGAGGAAAAGCTGAGAGAGCTGGGCCTGTTCAGCCTGGAGAAGAGAAGGCTGAGAGGAGACCTGAGCAGTGTCTATAAGGACCTCAAGGGAGGCAGTGAGGAGGATGGGGCAGCCTCTTCTCAGTGGTGGCCACTGACAGGACTAGAGGAAACGGCCACAAACTGAAGCACCAAAAGTTCCACAGGAACTTAAGGAAAAATTTCTCGACAGTGAGGGTGACAGAGCACTGGAACAGGCTGCCCAGGGAGGTTGTGGAGGCTCCTTCTCTGGAGATCTTCCAAACCCGCTTGGACGCAGTCCTGAGCCACCTGCTCTAGCTGACCCTGTGTGTGCAGAGGGGTTGGACTAGATGATCTCTAGAGGTCCCTTCCAACCTTAAGCATTCTAGGATTCTATGTGCTTGCACAAGCTGGTTCTTTCATGGTGATGATGTTAATACTGAAATGCCCTGTGTCAGAATCTTCCTTCTCATATTTCATAACCTTCTGACTCGTATGATCTAAGTAAACCAGAATGAGAAAAAGGAAGCCCTCTTTACTACAAGTGGCACCATGTAGAGTGCTCTCTGAGTGTTCAGAGGAAGCAAGCATCTTGTCCCAGCTCATCCAGGAAGGCAAGTGCAAAGTGAGCCTTGAACCCATGAATCCAGAGCCTGTGTCTTAGCAGTGCTCCTTCCTTTGAAAGCATGAGTATGATACTAAACAGCAGTTGCCTCTCAGCTTCCCAGGAAAATAAACTTCTTTGCTCTGCTGCAGCTAGCCCAGGATGAGCTCTCACTGTGGGTTGTGCAAGGTAGGTGAGTATGGGAGGGCAGAAAGCAGAGTGGGTCTCTTTCAACATAGATTTCATTGTCATACAAACCACAGTCCTCCCCAGTGGTGGGATTTCATGGAGATTTCTGACTTTCAGTGACTGGTCATGGTGCTTTTCCTCTGGGAAAAAGAAACATAACCTGTCTGGTTCTTTGGGGCATCAGCTAAGGATAGAGGGGACTGTCCTTTAGTCAAATGTCATGTTGGGGGATGCCTCACTTTACCTCAGTGGGAAGAAAAAGCTGAAGTTTTAGCTGCCCACTCCACAGAGCTGATGTGGATGGTGGACGTTCCACCGTCATCACCAGTATGTCTATGAGAAGAGACCTGTAGCTACCTGTAGGTTCCCAAGAGAAGGGCATTGATTGCAGTGACAACCTGAATGTTTGTGGTAATTGCAACTGTTTATCTATGCTCTGAATTCTCTTCTCAAGCATTATTTGTTTCCTAGTGTAGTCCTCTTCCTTTTCCTTGTGAAAACCAGTCAGGAGAGATTAGAGAAAAAAGGGAATTTAACAAGCCTGGTCCAATACTTTCCCATAGAGAAACCAGCTGGAAACTGAAAGACACCAAGGTGAGGGAAGTATTTGCATGTGCAAAAGATTATATGAAAATAACAGAGATCATATCAAAGCAAAGGCAGTGCAAGGTAGTTAAAGGAAAGGTTTGGTCTTCATCTGGCACCCCAAACCAAACAGATAGCAATCTTGGATAGCTTTGAAAGATATTTCATGCTCACACCTCAGATGGGTGTGCATTTGCTAAGCATATTGCCCAAGGGCAACTTGATTTGTGTTCAAATGTTTGTGGTACATGAGGTGCACACAAATCTATTTATAGATCTATATATATATATATGTTTCATATGAAGGCATGCAAAGCAGAGATTTTCAGCCTACAATACACAAAGCAGCTCAAAGCTGTGCCTGGAAGCAAAGCCTTGCAGAGGTCCTGACCCAAGTCACGGTATAAGTTTCTCCATGCAAGTGCTTATCTCTGAGCAGCAAATGTTTGTATATAGGTGTTCACACTGGTGCCTCCACCCAAATTACCCCTGAACCAGTGCAAAGGAGCAGGAATTGGGCTAGATCTGAGGCTGGGACCTGGGCAAAGCGTAGCCATTGCCCAGATGGAGCACAGGGGAAGAGGAGCCCTTTGTGGCTCAGCACAAAGCTAAGAGCTATCCCTGCACTGTCACTGCTGCTGGGACAGCAACATGCACCACTGGCCTGGTCGTGCTTAAACCTGCCTAACGCACAGATGGCAGCTCTGAGGGAGGAAAGCTGTTAACTTAATGGACCCAGAATTTGCCTCCTGAGACAAACTCTCTGTTGCAGGGACAGTCTCTTTGTACTTGTTTGGAGCCTCATTGTTCTGGCTGTTTCATCATCAAAATGCATAAATAAAATGTCTCCTGCATCCCTCATCATTGACAGACTTCTCATAACACTTTTCATTTTTAGACACTTCACCTTTTCAAATCACTGATTAAATATTAATGAATTAATCCCTCTCACATTCCTGTGACGCACTGAAGACATTTTCATGATGATTGTCTTATGTTCTGTTTTTTTATTTGAATATCAAATAAATCAGCTAGATGTATCATTCAGTACAATTAACTGGCAGTTATAAACGCAGCCAGAAATGAAGCCTGGCAAGCTGTTTTTTTGCTGCATTTGAGCTTAAACACAAGGAGTGAAAAACAAAGAGCTGGCATCAATGATTTTTAAAATGTCTGTGTTCTTCAATAGGTAGTTCACTTGTTTGTTTGGCAAGAGAGAGTTTGTTTGTTTCTCAATAGATAGTTTCCTTGCTTGTTTTTCAGTTGTGCAAGTTAGCAGACGTTATTAAACCATCACGGAGGCCAGGAAGCGCTGCTGAGCTGAATGTTCACCCGCAGCTGAGCACATCCTGGAGGGGAGCAAGAGCTGGCGTAAGGGACTCCCCCAGCCCCTCCCGGGCAAGGCAGGGAGTTTGAGAGAAGAGTCGTGGATACAGGTGTCCATCCTGCTCGCTGTGCAAAGCCACTCCAGGAGGAGTGGAGAAAAATGTTCTTTCAGGCCATTCACTCTATTCCAAAGTGGTCAAAGTTTGAAGCCGCTGAGGAGGTGAGGACACGGCTGCTGCTGGAGCCAGACACATTTTGCGAGCAGACAGGGTTGTCTGTGCACTCAGGAGAGCAGTTTCTGCTGGGCAACTGGCTCCCACAGATGAGTCTGATTTGATTAGTTTCAGCATAATCTTGGCTTGAGGACTTACAAATGGTCCAGCAATAATTAGGCGAAGTTGCCTCTTTTTAAGACCTGAAGTGTTCACTTGGGCTTCAAATCTATCCACACCAAGCACATCCTTCCCTGACAGTTCCGATCTGAAATACTGGTGAAATCCTCCTGTGTGATTCAGTGAATCACAGGCCTGTGGTTCAGCTGGAAGTGAAGTGAGGCTGTTCCTTCATTGTTTTTTGAAAACAAAACAAAACAAAACCCAACCCCCCAAAACTTAAAACTTGTTGTTTTTTGCCATGCTGTGAAGCATTTCCCTATGAAGACTGTGCTTTTAACCAACATGGGTCCCACACTCCCCATGCTTTGGCCAAGCCCCATGCCCGGCGCCTGCAGGTAGACTTTTCCTCATCTCCCAGGGAAAGTGACAGTGACAGAAGCAGGCGTGGGCCGATGGGAACCACTGTCATGGGTATTGCTTTTCCACAGACAGAGGCCTGGGCTAGCTGTGAGGCCGGTGGGAGCGTCAGAGCCTGGATGCCAGCCCCTCGGCAGAGCAAGCTGTCACATTCCTTCACCACGCATGAAGAGCCGTCACGTCCGAGGTGCGATTCAGCTGATCTGCTCCTGACATCTGCTGCGGAGTGAGACGGATCGTGCCCTGCCAGCGCCCGTCTCTCCCCGCTAATGACGAGGGCTGCCAAGGCTGACTAGCTCCGTGGCTGGCGGGGCGAATCCCAAAGTCTCCGCTGCCGGCCAGCCGCCGTGTCCGTGCGTGCCAGCCCCTCGCAGCCGCCGGCACAGGGCAGGAAGCGGCTGCTCCAGGAGACAACAGAGGCAGAATAGGGGAACAGCTCTGGGGAAGCTTGCAGGAATCTTTTGAATACCCAAGATTATTAAAAATTGTATTTTGGAAAACTGACGTGTGGGATAAGCACACTAAGAAGGCTTTCTCAGCACTGACTTGGTTTAGCAAATATCAGTGTAAAATTGAGCCAGACAAGCAACATGAAACAATATCAACCCCTTCCCTTTGTGCAAGCAGTGGTAAACAGCAGCAGCAACACTACTGGGGACAGGAGACAGCTGGAAACCCGACAAAGTTTGCAGCATAGCTTAAAAAAAAAAAAAAAAAAGCCATTGTAATGCAACTCAGCTGCCTGAGCAGATGTTTGACCTGCCTACTGCTTAAAAGGGAGATACAGCAAGAACCAAGTACCACCTCGCTCACAAACTGTTAATGCAGAGAGCAACACCCAAAGGAGATAAACCTCAGCAGTGAAGCAGTGGGATCGAGGGCTTGTGGCCCTCTGGCACAATTCGTCCTTAGCCCTTCTGCATCTCACGCCCGCGGGCATGACGTGACTTTGGAAACCGACTACTGAGATGGGAGTCTGAAATGACTCAGTGAGTTCAGGTCACCAAACTTCATGGTCCTCAGGGGGTGCTCGAAAGAGTCCAGTGTTTTACTGCCCCTCAAACACCTGCTCACCAGGCTCTCTCAGCACCCAGCCCTGAAGGAGTTGAGAGGAGGAGAACCTGTCTTCATCTGCTGTTTGATCTGCAGTGCCCCAGCAACCTTTCATTGCTCACTGGCACTGCAAACATTGGAAGTAGCCCAGCTGCAGAGCTAGCCAAGAAACCAAATGAGGCACCTCAGGGAGTCTGAGAGCTTGTTGACCGTGCCCGGTGTTTAAAACTTGGCTGAGCAAAGGAGTTGGGTCTGCTCTTGCACAAGGAAGAGTTAAGGGAAAGGACGTCAACACAAACCTAATCGCAGCCATCAGGATATTCCAGGTTTTTCTGTATGGGAAATGCTAGTGCTTTTGCAATTCACCTCTTTTGTAGGTGCAGGATTGGGCTTTAGATCATTTAATTGCTGTGTGTCCTCTCATTCATAAGGAAAACTTGTACAATAGCTGTTGCCACAACAGCTTTTTCTTTCATGTGTCCCTTCAGATTTTTACTTCCTGGATCCCAACAATTTTCTATTCCCCATATAGCCGTATTCCCCTATGTATAAATATATATACACACACACAAATATATATATACATGTGTATACATATAAATATATGTGTATATATTATAATTACTATACATATAAATATATGTATATTTATATATGCACACATAAGATATTTTTTTTTAAATTAAGAAGGCCAAAGAGTCCACAAGGAGAAGTGCAAGGTCCTGCCAAGGGTTAGAAGAACCCTGTTCAAGTGTGCTCATCTCAAATCAGGCAAACTGCACACTGGACTACACTAGAGAGAGTATGGCCACCAAGTCAGCAGAAGTTATTATCCTTCTCTACTTTGCATGGCAGGGGCACAACAAAGTGGATTGCTATGTCCAGTGTTGGGCCATGCTGTTCAAACGGGCTGTTGTGAAGACCAGGATGGTCGGAGGCCTCGAGTTCCCATGAGGAGCCATAGAGGCAGCTGGGCTTGTTTATTCCCACAAAGGGGAGGCTAAGGACTAGCCTAAGTCCTTGAGTCCTGAACACTGACTGACCTATCAGTCAACAACCACTTCAACGGCAGTTATGGAGAGCGGAATCAAGACGGTTTTGGTATAACATGGGAAAATGGCCTCAGGATGTGGATTGAGATGTATAGGTCCAAGTCCCTTCTGGCCACCACCGCTGCGAAGCCAAACAAGCAGCACTACAGCCATGCCAAGTCAGTGGTACTTACCCTGGCTTGTCACCAGCAGCTGTCAGGAAAAATACTTATAGCCTCTGGCAAAGAGGCATGTTGAGAACCAAAAAAGAGGGCTTATTAGTATTCATCCCTAATTGTTTTTTTTATACCAGGACTAATTCTGAATAGACTTTTTAAATATCTGATAACACTCAGCCAATCTGAAGTAAAATAGCTTGCTTGTGCTTCTCCATCTCCCTCTTGCCAATTCCTTAGTGTACATTTTTCTTGTCTAACTGTAGTCCTAGCTATGTGTGTGAGGAGGTCTCTGGAAAAGCAGAGACCTTGAGCCTCCTCTGGGTCATCTTTTCCTCTGTTTCTACTATGAGCTGTAGCCCAAGTAGGGACTCAAATGTTGGAAATTCTGGGTGCAACTGAAAAACAGAGAAATCCTGAGAGGGTTGATTTCATCATACATCAAGGTAACATCAGTTACTTTCCAGTGCACAGGTAACTAGACAGAAAACAGAACTGGAGCTTTACCTCCAACAAGATCTGCTACAACCATCCATCTGCTGTTTTTAGGTGCAGCCTCCCTGCAGCAGAGCACCTGCAGCCATTTCCCCCATCAGTTAAAGTCTTTTCCAGCCAATCAGTCTTCTATTTATTCATCAAAAATGACTCCATGTTGATTCTTTAGCACACCTGGAGCTTTCATTTTGAAATTACAGGCCACCTAATGTGGGCAGGTGTGTATGTGTGTGCATCTTTGTCTGAATGTGTGTGTGAGAGAAGGGAAGGGAGAGGTCTGACTAGAATCAAACAAAAAAATAGAAGCCTAATCTCTTCTCTTTGCAGAGCAAATTGGAGCAGATAGTTTCCAAATGAAATCTGAGATGATGCCAGCTGCCTGCAAAGTATACCCATTTTAAAAATAAAATCTCACTGCCTGCAAGTCATCCTCATCTATGTTGTCTCAAATGCAATCTCCCTTCAGCCAGAACCAGAGCAAGAAACGAGCAAGTAGCCATTTACTTTGCCCTAAGATGCGGGTATTAAAAATCACCATTGTGAACTGAACACAGCTAGTGCTAACCACTGATGGAAAAAGGACTATGGACTTTAGATCCTGGTGCCTTCAAGGAAAAAAAAGAACCAGAAACATCCCTCTTTCCTGGGAAGGCTGCAGTCTTGTAAAGAGGAATCAAACAAGAAGTATCAAATAAGGACTAATTTTTATGCATCTTAAAGAGTCCATATCATTCACAGAAAGAAATCAAGGTGTGAAGCAACCTGAATGACTAATGAATATTAGAAATGTCAAAGCACCTTCACAGGGACAGCAGGAGAAATGAACACCCTGCGATGCACCATCATACTGAATAAATACGTCGCACATTGCAGTAATAGGATTCAGCTGATGAGGAATCATTTGTATGGGAAAGGAATCATGGCCTCATTGCAATCAATTGACATGTTGCCACTGCCTCTAATGGAGCTCCGGTTTCGTGATGTTTATATTGCAACATAAGCCAGGATGCCTGTGAGCTGTCAAAACCCTTTAAAGCCATTTGTCCCAGCAACCCCACAGTATCACCCCCTACGACTATTATGCAAAGAGACCCCTTTTATTTTTTATTAGAGCTAATTCACCAGATGGCTTTTCCCCTCCTCTCCCTGCTTTGATGTAGAAAATGCAAGCAAGTGATTTTGCTGACTACAGATCAAGGCACAGATCAGCACTATTTGCCACGCACAAAACATGAAAAGCAGAGCGGGGACCATCGGGCAAATCTAACATGTTTGTAAACAGCGATTAAACCTTCACAGACACATGTAAGGCAAAGCAGCCCCCTCTCCTGTCTGCAGCGAGGGGAGGCCCGTGCGTGGGCTGCAGGTTCAGCCCCCGGGAGAGCTGCAGGGAGCTGAGTGCGAAAGGGGGCGAATTTCTACATATTGATGAGAGATTAGACCTGCTTGTGTCGCTAAAAAAGAACTGATGAGAGAGCAGGAAGATGACTTCAAAAAGAAGGAGTAAAAGCAAATCAAACAAGGAGCTCTGTCCTAGAAAAATGCTGACAGGCACAGACAGACAGACGTACTCCGCAGTGACCCAGGCCGCAGGTACTTTACCAGTTTCACAGCTTTCTCTTCACTTAAGTGAAACTGTTAACTGGAAGATTTCAAATGACACAACAACAAAATGCACTCAACAGAGCTTGAAAGCTTCAGAGATGGAAAAAAATGTCATTAGGTTATTCAGATTCAAATTCCCAGCAGCCTGTGAAGACTGTTCTACCACTTGTAAACTGCACTTTTCACAAAAAAAAAAAAAAAAAAAAAAAAAAAAAAAAAAAAAAATCTTTCACTGTAAAATGGTGTTAAAGTCAGAAAAGCAAAACCAGCAATTCCCCAACCTCATGCAAGCTGTAATCATTAAAATTAAAAAAAAAAAAAAGAAAAAAAAAAGGCAATTAAAAGCAAGCATAAAGCATAACTTTCTCCACATTTTAATATACTCCACAGAGATGAGAAGCAAAGCTGGGGATGGGATGTGCTATGTTATTTACTTGCAGCTCTGTTTTGAAGGCAGATCACCAGCACTCAAGAACATACCACAGGCTGCATGGGATTATGCTAAAACTTCATCTTACCCCCATACCTATACCAGGTATGAGATCAGGGCAGTGAATCCCAGAATTCCCCGGAATTATTTCCCTGCCTCCAAGGAAGGGCAGATCAAGGACTGCTCAAGACAGGTGGTTCCCCTGTGTTAACCCCTGCAGTAATGAATGACGCACAATGTCAGTGGCATCACAGGACCTCTACCCAAGCGCATGTTACCTTGTGCCACATGCATGACATAATTGCCCTCACTGATGGATGAGCTCATGTTTTAATGGCACATTGCAATGACTAATGTTACAGGAGAGGATGAAGTAAAAGAAATATGTTTTTAAATGCAAAACCATAACTTTATATGGCTGTGAAAGCATCCAGGCTAGAATGTACAAGAAACAGTTATACGAGCAGGGAACAACTGCATCCTGTATCTTTATGCATGTCTGCCTCCTGCGTGGACTCTCTGGTGTTTAATAAGGTGCAAGCCACAACCAAAGCCTTTCCAGCTGTTGGGACTTGTTCATCTCTACAGATTCCCTAGCATCTAATTAAGCTCAGGGCTCAGCCGCTCCTTCAGTGGCAGCGCTAACAGGTTCCCTCCCCTGCAGCGGCTGCTTGTTTTCGTGAGAAACGGCCTGTAATATTGCTGAGACCTCTGCCTCTCTGGGAGATCTGATTAAAATGAATCAATGGGCTTCAGGATTTATTGGGGAGAGGGGATTGGCTGGCAGATGTGTGAGAAAGCGTCGGGCTGGCTGCCAGCCTCGGCCTTGTTCCTGGCGGAAACCAGGCTGGGGAGACCCCGGTGCTGCCTGTGGGCTCTGGAGAAGAGCGGGAGCTGAAAAACACAGGCGCAGCACAGCTGCCTTTCCCCCCAAAAAGGCAACTGCCTTGGCTCCGCTAAGATGTAGGCAACTACTTCAGTGAGCAGAAACAAAGTCTCGACTTCAAACGAGGTGAGATCGTTCCACAACATAGCTGCTTTGCTTAATGCCTTGCTCCGGGGTGGCCTGCAGAATAGTGAAATGCTGTTTTTTTCAGTTACTTCACCACCATGTGGATTCCTCATCTAATCAGGTTGTCTCTTGGGTGCCTTGTAAACTGAGGCAGGTGGGGTAACTTTTTCCAGCTTTGCCATGAGTTGGGCTTCTTCTCCGCAAGGAGGCCATGGAAGAGCTCTCGGAGGAAAGACAGGGTGTGTGGAGCATTGTACAAAGCGCTTGGCCTGATTCTTTGGGACAACCCTTTGCATCAGCAAAGAGAGGAAAGGAACTCTCGTGCCTGGGAACCGGCCTGACGTATGTGGCAAAATGCAGTCCTTGCATCCTCCTGGGCACAAATGTGCCCTTTGCATTGCTCTGCAGAGCAGCACAGGAGCTGGGGATTATGGACATCTCTCCGGAGCTGGCTTGGGCTCACGAAGGGGCTTGCTGAAACTCGTAAGCACTTGCCTGCAGTGAAGGAAGAGAGTACTGCGTGCTGAGAGACCAGGAACCTCATTTAGTTAATAAAAATTGCCTCTCAATAGAGGAGACAGTGTTGTAAAGCACTTCTGTGTTAACCTATGTCAAAACGCCCCAAGTCCATTCTCCCCGTAACACCAACATGTCCTGAAGGAGAGTTCCTGTTCTTTTTTCTCTCTCTCATGTGCAGATTTTGTTTTTTTTTTATAGCAACACATCGCCAGTGTGGCACATTTGCACAAACAAAGTTAAACTGCTTGGTTTCCATTAGTAACATGAGTTGTAAAAATAGAGGACAGGTGTTTCTTAGGAGGTGTGAAAGATTAACAGGATTTTCTAGGATTGTGGATGATGCTGTCACTGTAGGGTATCTACATTCCCCCCCCAAAGAATAAAGGGAGCTTTGCAATAATACTCACCGGTGCTTAGCGGAACGCAGGCAGGTTTGTGCCTGCTGTCCCTGCGGGCAAAGAGGGATTGCAGAAAATAACCCCTTCGTTTGTCCATGCAGATCCTCTTTTCAGTGACATCCTTGCCAACCTGCTGGAGCAATTAGCCAAGGGTGTCTATTGAGGGAATTGCATGGTAGAACAAACAGGTAGAATGAATAAACAAAGATGCAAATTGCTACATGGGGTCAGTTCAGCTCTTCTGCCACGGTCCTCCAAAGAGTCTTTAGCTGTTCTTGAAAAAAAGGTGTGTGTGACCAAACATGCCACCGGAATACTTCATCTCCCACCCTTCAGAAGGAAGTCAGGAAATGCCAGCGGATGGCGTTTGTGTCATAGTGGTGGGTCTGGAGCATGCCCCATGTTCATAGCATGTGAATCCATATGTGACCTTGAAACAGAGCCCTGGCTACCTGAATACCCAGATTTTTTTTTATAAGAAGGCCAGATCATGCTGTCCTGATGCTGACGGAAAGCATAGACCAGCAAGGCTATTCCACGTGCCTTCCTCTGAGTGTCTTCTCATAGTATCTTGGCACTGGGCTTGCTGCAGTGATCAGGGCTAATGGGTGGGAAGGGCAAGTGAACAGGGTGGCTCCAGCCTTTTTGGCATTTGCCTTTCTTCATCCCTTGAAAATCACCACTGTCTCTCTCAGGAGGGCTGCGGATGCTGGGCCCTGTGCACACAGCGTGCCCTGTGGAAGAGTATTTGCAGAAATGGGAACCAACTTCACAAAAACCATTAAATGCACTGGCAGCCCCAAATGTACAGACAGTCTGAGTGAAGCCAATGGGCCTCCTATTTGTGTACATATCTTAAATACTTTGCTGGGTCATCTGGAAACAGTTCTGGTGTGAGAGCTGGCCAGGCATTTTCCACACTCCCTTGCCCTATTTATCTCCTGTTTATGTCAAATGGGGTGTTAGGGCTCTAGTGCAATACACAGCATTTGAACTTCCCTTTTGTAGTGAGTAATGTCAACAGACTGCTTTTCCTCATGAAAAGATCCTGAGCCCTTAAACATCACCCCGGTGCGCTCTATATTGCTCCCTTTGTATAAATTTCCCCACAGTGCTCACCTCTGCTCCTGTATCATAGTGAGATAAATGCGGTGCTTAAGGCCTGATTTATTTTAGTCAAAGGACAAATAGTTGGATATCAAAAGGAGCTTCGTAACAATTAACATGACAGGCAAGGAGGATTAGCTGTTGTGATTTTTTTAGCCCCAGCCGTGTGGCGTAAGAAGGCAGGTGCTGTTATTTGGACTTCATCCCTCCCCCACAGCCCTTGCCATTAAAGAGATAGTTATTGTACCGCTGTGAAAAGAGCAGCTGCTGTTTCCGAATTTCCGAATTTCCCTACCAGGCACCGTTTCTAGTGTCACCATGAACTGGGGAGATGCTCTTGGGCTTTAATGAGCTCCAAGTGGCACCATAGACCTGCCCTGCTCTGACACACACCCCAGGACACTTGTGTTGAATACATATTAATCTCCCCACACATGATGCCTGGGAGACAACTTCCAAAAAAAAAAAAAAAAAAAAGGAAAGTATACACTTGGCTTGATGTTAAGGAAATTAAATATAACCTTCACTCTTGACTCTAATAGCCAAGATGCTTTCAGATTCGCATTACAATTTTTTAGCTCTTTGCTGTTGTTGCTGTTGTTGCTGACTCTATTAACAGCTCAATTTAATCAAAAGCCTGCTTTCAAATAGATGAAAACCAGTTTCAAAACCTAAGCCTAAACTTTGAAAGGGGTAGAGCTAGGCAAGTAATTTTGGCACATTAAATTGACTCCTGCATCAAATGATTTTAGTTGGCTTGTTAGGCAGGGTGGGCACGAAAAGGAAGGAAGGTTGCCAGCAAAACTAAGCACAGATTATCCCAACATAATTACTGTGGTCTTGTTGCTGTCACCAAAGGTTAATTTTAAAAGAAAATCCCAGAAACTGTGGACTAGCCAGAGGATCAAAACAGTGGGCAGATTTATTGGCAAGATGGGTGAATTTCTCAGCAGCCTCTCTGATCACGTTCCTCCTTCCCACTTCTCGCAGACCTGCAAGAAGACTAGACTTTGTCTCCTTGCCTTAGCCACTAGTCAAGCTGCCTTTCCTGTGATCCTGCTATGTCTCCTAAACTCGGAAATTTTGGGCCAAGTTAGGATGGGTCAGGACATTTCTGTAATAATCAGAATGCTTGAATGAAGCCTGCTTGATCACAGGGTTGCCTGCACACTCTTCATTTTCCTTGAATATGTTGGGCCCACTCAAAACACCCAACCAATGCTATTTTTCTCATTCTTTATCTCAGACTACTCCTGAACACATCTTAAAAAATTAGGAAACAGAATTATTGACAAGCCCTAAAGAGTTAATCTCTTTGCGATGTGTCTGCCAGCTGGTATGGAGGTCTTTGTAGTGTAGCGACGTTTTCATCTGCTGTTTATGTAGCCTGTAGCAAAGATGTGAACTGGAATATTTTTTGTCTGGAGGTTTTGCCAGCCCGGGCTCTCCCAAGGCGAGCGCTCGCCGGCTGCAAGGGCGTGCGTGCGAGCGTGCGTGTGGGCAAACTGCAAGAAAACACTTTGCTAGAAATGTTGCAGTGTTTCTCAGTTTGGAAAGTGTGGAGAAGCTCTAAGTGGCCTTGAACTTTAACTGAAATCCCAATGTTTATTGCTGTTTCTTTTGATCTCTTCTGCCCTCATTCTACGCTGTTGCTGCTGGGGAAATTCAAGCTTATCCCAAAGTTAGGCATATTCAGATCTGAACAGGTTTATTACTTCTATTGTCTCAATCTGACCTGGTACCTGAGAAATGAATTTATCCCAGAGCTGGGGCCAAATATCAGAGTTCCTGATATGCTGTTAGTCCTTAGCCTGAAGATGCCCAGATGTCCTTTTATTACTTCTTTTGAGGAGATTAATCCTCAGTCTGGTTTTTTCTTTCCACCCCGGCCATACCTGCAAAAATAATAACCGCAGAGGTGGTGTCCTCCTGGTGACTGGTGAACTCGAAACCACAGCCCCTGAAGTCCTGCTGACGGTGGCTGGCACCAGATCACAGCAGTTGATTTAAACTCCATTCTTTGCTCAATAGACCAAAAATAAAAATAATATTGAGAGATGAATCAAAACTGTTTTATTTTCTCTTGAGCGTAAAGAGTAAAACGTGTTTTTCAGTGTAGATGACTTGTCTTGCAAAGAGAGGAAAACAATAAGGAGCCAGTACCAGGTCCCCTAGGAGCAGATGAGAACAGTGTCGTGCTTTGTAACATTTGTCATGTGGACTGAAACATGCACTGAGGGGTCTTGCTGAGACAGAGATGATTTTCCCATTCTGCAAATATTTTTTTAGATTAAAAAAAAAAAAAATCTAGACCAAAAGAGAGTAAAGCCTTCAAATGCAGAACACATCTGAGAAAAAAAAATGAAAAAAAGTCAGTTGAAGGCTCAGAAATATTTCATTTTGATTCAAAGCATCTTCAGTTTCAAAATAACTTAATTCTCACTAGCGCAATTAATTTTTTAGCCATAAAAAAGCACCCAGCTAATTCAGTTTCCAAACCACTCTCTCTAAAGAGAAAAAGGAGAATAATAAAGTTGATAAATGCATCAATACTGACCATTTCCCACAAAACCAGTTTTCTTTTCTACGAATCAGCATTTTCTAACAAAACAAGGCACTACACAACTTTCCTGAGCGGCTCTATTCAGAGCAGGACCAGGGGCCAGCAGGGACGCTGCTTTAATGTAATGATGTAGTTGGAGAGAACAAAATGATCCTCTTTCCCTGGCGTGTGTACGTAGAGCAGGGAAATCATGAAAGGGGAGAATTACTATGGTAATGACCGCATAGCTGCCGCATGTTTATGCAGATTAATGACCAGCGAGCCAAATCCCGAGGTCTTTACGTCAGTGCAGCTCTGCTTGCCCGTGAACCTCTCAAAAAAATGAATCCCTGATCCTGCGAGTTGGACACTGAAGCTGGGGGAAGGGTAGTTTTGCATTAAGTTTGAAAGCATTTCAGTGGCCAGCAGGAATAAGCCCCATTCTTCTTACACACAGGAATATTTTTAACAAGCCAGAACTGCTTTCCAAATCTGGGAGCAAAGGGGAAACCACCTCCAAGTCCCCTGCAAATGGCGATAGCTTTGCCAGGGATTAAACAGTACCCACTCAAGCTCTATAGTGTGTCAGGTTTTGCAAGGTTAGACTAGAGTGGGAGAAGGAAATGTGATCCTTAGTGAATGCTCCCTTTCCCAGTAGCATCTAGCCAAGCTGACAGGGAAGATAAAGTTCGCTCTCCCCTCAGCTGGTGCCGTGTGAGAGATTCGCACCCTGGAGAAAAGGAGACATGGCATCAGTCGTGACTTCTTGGCATAAATGAAAGGAAATTTTGACAGGCATAAAAATATTATTTCCTCATGAAAAGCTTCTGCTTCACTACCTGAATGGGGATGTTTCTTGGCAAAGGAAAAAGAAAGGGGGAAAGAAAAGAGGAGTCTCGGTCTGCTGCTAGTTTATAATAATTCACAGTATTGACCATTTTTCACTGCATAATGATCTTTAGCTAAGGAAATGATGAACACTCCTTTCTGTAACCACATTTAAATATAAAAATAATTGCGATGAAGAAAAGGTCATCTCTTCCCATTGCTTTTAACCAACCTCCTTCCCAGTCGTCCCTGGGCTCCTGTGAAAGCTTTTAGCACCTTGCAAGGGTTCACGTAGCCAGAAAGACCAGAGTTGTCCAAGGAAGGAGGCTGTGAGTCTTGAAAGTTTTGGTTAAAACAGGCTGCTATGTGCTGCTGAATGTCTTGTCTGGGATTACAAACTTCATACATTGATTTCTGACTGGCTCCTCCATGCAGGGTAATGTCCCGTCTCCTGGGACCCAGAGAGGGGTGCAAATAAAAACCGGGGCAGCCTTATCATGGTGGGTTAAAATCCCAGTGCTGTGTGGCTGTCAGGTGAACTGCAACCACGAGGGCGCAGGGACACCAGCGGGATCTCAATATTCAGTACGAGGGCCACCGCTGATGCGGTGCTAGCAACTCCTCCGTGCACTCTGCTACAAGCCACCCAGGTCTGTAAGCGGTGCTGGGCTTTGGAGTAACCAGCAGGGCTCAGTCATTTGTGCTAGAAACTAGTGTCAGCCTCTAATTCAGGAATACTTCAATCTCCGCTCGGGGAGCCATCACATTTTCAGCTTTACGCTCTAAGCCAAATGCATATTTATGGCCTGAAGAGCATATCAAATGCAGCCTCTGATGCTGGCCTGGGAGCTCTGCAGATCTAGCACCAATTCCAAGCACAGGAGGCGTGTGGGCTCCTCTCACCCCTCCCACTGTTTCATCCCCCTCTGTTTGTCCCAACGTTGACCCAAGTTGATCTGATCCTGTAGGACCCCATATGCCCTGACTGGGTCTCTAGACCACCACCTCCTCTGTTCCATCTCTGTCTTGACCCTTAGTATAGCTAGTGGGGCCCAAAACGTAACCCAGCCTCAGGATATATGATGTCCCACCTAACACTAGGGCAGGGATCACTGTAGTATCCACACCTAACCTTAAATAATTTATATATCTTCCTGTATCACACTCCAGTCTCAAGGGAGCCCTTTCTTAACTTTTTCTCCAAGGTCTGTGCTGGGGCTATAGGGCCTAACACAGGACAACAGACACTGCTAGTCACCAGAGCATCTATAAAGACTTGACACTGAAATGCCTAAATTTATTTGTGAGTTTACAGTGCATGTGTATGTATATTTGTTTAATATGTACCCACACAGAGCATACACAGGCACTCTTAGCTTTTCCTGATAGTCTATGCTCTAGATGATAAATAGCAAATCTGCTTTGCTCAGGAGGGCTGGGATGAGATTGACTGTAGGACCTGTGCTATGTTGCTACCTGAATTGTGTGCATGTTGTCCGTTTGGTGTGTCTTTATTTCTAAGTGAGTCATATTATACAAATCAACTAATCCAATTAATCATGAAAACATGCAAAAAGACATCTCCAGGAGCTGATTTAAAGTGTGTTATGTAGGGGTGATTGAGCAAAGAAAGTTAATCTGAGTCAGAAGACTTTGATTTTTTAACTCCTAATGTCACAGATTTACATTCTTTTGAAATAAAATCTGACTTACAATTTATTTTTCGGAGGTTGCTTTATAGCTCCATTGACATTGGCATGTGTGGTCATGCATACTGAGTCTGTTCTCTTACGCCTGACTAATAAGAGCTTTTATAGATGTACGGATCAATATAGGCTTAAGATCTATAAAGGCCCGCCTGACAGTATTCACTTGCAGGACACATCTTTCATTGCATTTATCTACAAAATTGTTTACAGGAGGTTAAATTATGATTTTATTGTATTTTTCTTCCTGTTCTCCCACTTTGTGAGAAATACCAGATTTTGATCTTCTGTGTTCATCTGCAGTTTCTGGGTTAAATCTTACAAAGAAACCTCCAGGTAAAAAAGAGACAATTTTGTAGTGCCAAATAATGTCTCCACAATGATTTGTCTGGAAGGCATCTCAGGAACTCAGCTGAAAACAGTTACTTGTGCCTTGTGCAAAGAAAGTACAAGGTGACTCAAGGGGAACAAGGTTTCCTCAGCCCGTGTGGCAAACAGTGTGGACAAACTAACAGTGTAGAATCTTCCTGGAGTCCCAAATGGGACCTTGTCAGCACACAGCAAGCTCAGCCATGTCAGATCAGTTGCCAAGTGCTTCACTCTGAGATAGCAAAACAGGTCTAATTCAAAAAATAGGATGCTGAACCCCCTATCATCAGCATTAAAATCTGTTTTGTGCGTAGCCCTAGGAAAGAAATGATGCTATAAATAGCATGTGTGTGAATGCCCAGGGGTAGGAGGGAAGGTGCGAGATGTTTCCATTTGTCATAGAAACCATGGGCCTTGGATTGCCCTTGAGCTCAGGAGCGGTGTGACCAGGGCCTTGTCCCTGCCTTGTCCGCAGCCAATTCTCAATTCCTTGCTGTCGTCCTGTGGATGTCACCTTGGCCCAACATCTTGCCCAGCCACCAGGCATTGCTCTGCCAGCTGTCACATGGGCGCATGGGACACAGCCACACCTCGAGTGTGGCACCATCGTAAGGAGCTCAGACGTGCTCCAGGAAGGTGGCATACAAGTCAGAGTGCGCAGCGCAGGTCGGGAAGGGGATACAGTGCTGTTCTCCAGCTGCATTTTTTAGGCCTGATTCCTTGCCAGGCTTATTCACTCAGGCACAGCACCTTATTTATGCATCAGGTTGGTTTCCAGATTGGTGTCTGTTCCCACCATATCAGAGCTAACTCAGGGTGCTTGCAAGGAGCAAAAGGGATCTGTGGAGAATGACACAGGGTGTGGGAGGCAGGATCAAAATTGTTTCCCATTTAGCACCATAAACCTTTTATCTTTTTCCAGGTAAAACACAGAACCACGGAATTAGAGAATGATTCATACTGGAAGGGACCTCAGGAGGTCGCTAGTCCAGCCTCCTTCTCTAAGCATGGCCAGGTATGAAATCAGAAAATTCTTATCTGTGTACAAGTAACTGAGAAGAGCAAGAGCATTTCAAAGCTAGGCCAGGCTTCCAACCCTGATTAGACTAGGTTTTTCAGAAAATATGTCATGAGTTGCACAGAGATGTGACTGTCCTGCAAAGAAAAATATTAATTCCAGATGAGGAGAAATCCCTAAAGGACACGGGCTGTCTTTGTGACTTTGAAAAAGGTCAGTTTCAGAATGAGATTTTCTTCCAACATAATCAAATAGACACTTAATGCAGGGAGTGGGATATAAATGTGTTAGGGAGGCGAGTGCAGCATTATCAACACTTCATAGAGCAGAACTACTTAGGGAACATGAACATGTAATACAGGTAATGGTGATGGATTCCTTTATCACTCACCCAGCTAGAAATGCCCAGGCTACTACTGTGCTGAGAGTCATGTAAGCACTTAGTCAGATAATCGGAATACAAAGATGACCCCACAAGGAGAGCACTAGCTGCCAATAAGCCTTTCCACTCCTAACAACCATAGCACCCTCCCACTGCCGCTTCCTCAAAAGGGATATTATAGGCAAAGCCTCTTCCCCATTACTAGAGAGCTAATGGCATACTACAGACCAAGTGAGGAGAAGATTCAACTCAAAATCCCATTACAGCTGGTTAAACCCCATTGCCTTGATTATGCCTTGGATCAGGTCCTGCTTCCTCTGCAGTACATCTTCTAGAGGTACCATGTTTCATATGCTCTGATCCCTGGAGCACACAGGTATTTTTGAAAGTGTGGTGCCAAACGCCTAAAATGATGCAAAGATGACAGACTTGCTGGTCAAAGAGAGATCATTAATCTTTGAAGACAAAGCTGGAAAACATTTTAAGAAGTCATAGAGTCTACTTCCCTGTTCCAATCTTATTGCAAAACATGTTTTTTTCTGGTTAAAGTAGACTCAATCTTCTTGAGTCCGTCAAAACTGTTTCTTAAGACAATTAAACTTGCTGCCCTGGTGACTCTATAAAAACCAAGACAGGGCAAAGAAGCCAGTTTTGCTGAAGACAAGCCTAATGTTGTAGAAGAAATTTAATCTTTTACCTTTATATTGCTGCAGTGTACACTGAATAGATTACAATTTTCAGAATTCATTTCCCAGACCAGCAGCAAAGTGTTGGTGTCTGCTTCTCTGAGTATGTTATCCAAGAGGATTTGAAGAGGAGCACCTATTCCTCTGAGTATCATCCACTGTCTGCATACATGAGAACAGGCAATGCTCTTATCCCCCCACAAGCTCTGAATTCATTTCAAGATATTTGAAAACTACCTATGTGTTTTTCCTGTTCTTCGACTGGTTAGCTGAATGTGACAAAGATGTTGCTTATTCCTTTCTAAATGCTCTTCATTATCTGAAGAGTTATCCAGAATAACTCATCAGTGTAATTGGTGACCTCACCCAATGTCCAGTAAAGTCGATAACATCTTTCCATCACATTACAACAATTCTACTGTTTGGCTTCTGGTTGTAATTTACAGCTGCTTTCATTGTTGGCAACTGATTCTTTGCAGAACCCTTTCCAAATGTTGATACAAGATATGGTGCACTTATACACTTTCCACTTACAAAGCTTTAGCTATTTCATTTATAAAGTCACTGTGATTAGATTCAAGCCTCCCAAATCCCACCTGTCTTGCTTTAATGAATGGGATTAGAAAAGGCAGCCTTTTTGCAAACTAACATCTATCTGTACATGTCTGTAGCTTGTAGCGCTGCATAGGGATTAGAAGGTCCTCAGGTCTGGAGTTCTCCTCGTGGCTGCTCTGTCATACTCAAGAGCTCTTCATCTTCAGAGCACATCTCAGAGTGACCAGACTGCTCTGGCTTGCTGAAGGAGGATATTGAAGGAGTGATTTTTATTTGGGTTTCAATGTGTTTTATTAGCTTGCACTTCAGTGTGTGCTGCACTTTTAATTAAAGATCTTGCAGGATGGCTGAGTGTTAAAATCAGAATGCTAAGTAGGTTTGGTCTTGGAGGCAGCATCCTCTTGGAGCCTCATGTGACCATCATTTGCTGTCACAGCTCTGCTGACCAAAAACCAAGTCTGTTTCTTTATCCTGACCACTTTTCCACATCCCAGCACTCCCCACCGTGGCAAATGTGTCTTTCAGCATCCTGGGGAGGAGGGTGATTTTCCCACAATAGACATTGATCTCTCATTAGGGTCCATCCTGTTAGTTAAAAGCTGTTTTTACTCAGACAGTCCAGAACTCATTTCCACCCTTAAAAGGTTACACCATCCTTGGTATAATTTTTAACCACTCTATTTACTGAATCTGCAAACGCAGTTATTGGAAGTGTTTGTATACAATAGTTTCTTCATAGGCTCCTGAGAGCAGGAGCAGATGATGATCCAGGCAGTGCTAAGTGCAGTCAAGATTTTCCGTTATTCAAAGCAGAATACTTATATAAATGTATTTTATACTTATACAAATACCTATGTTCCATGTTTTGCAATTAACTGGCACATCAATGAATACAACTAAAAGTTTTTCAGCCCTTCTGCCTAGTCTGCGCTTCCCCTGTGCCAGCTTTACTCTGCCTGACTAGGTGCAAACTCTGGGTCAGGAGCTGCTGTGGCTTGAAAAATGCCTTAGCAAAAGGGAGAAACAGCTTCATTTCTTAGAACATTTTCGGGTGTCAAGGATTCATGTGTGTGTGTACATATGTGTGTTTGCATGAGCAAGGACGGGGGCAGTCTGCTGTGATATCACGCAGGATTCACTTGCTAAACTGGGTCTTGAACCTGGAGAAGAGGACACCTTTTTGGCTGAAAATGCTTTCCATAGGGCCAGTGTTAAGGTACAAGGTAGACTCAGCAGTTTCAGTGGACTATGATGATTTAAAACAACTAAGTACGTGTCTGTTTTTGTTTTTGCTTTTCTTTTTTTTTTTTTTTAATGAAAAGAGAAATAACTTCTTGATAAACCCTCCTTCCATAACACTTTTTACACTATTCAGCTGTTGCATTGTGTTTTTAACAATACTAGCTGCTTCACTTCAAGAATTGGTTTTCTGAAAGTGAAATGCCTTCTATCCTGAAGAATCTCTGGATGGTATCCATTATTGATTTGGAGTTGATGACTATTGCAGGAACTGTCCCTGACTCCCTGCACCACTTAGAGCTTTTCTCCTTCAAGTTAATAATAAGCAGCAAAAGGCAAAGAGGAACTCAAGGACTGTCTCTGTAGTGCAATTACGCATGCCAGGCACGTTTAATATAGTGTGTATCAGGGCAACTCTGTTCCTTTCCTTTTTTTTTCTGGGGTATTGTGATATATTTTTTGATGTATATTTTGCCCCTTAGAATTGCTAAGGGCACAATTGAGTTTCGCTCACCAGAGACAATGTGTGAATTTTCAAAATGTGCAACTTTGATTGAAATGTGTTACTGGCTCATGGTGAGGGGAAGACCCTCTTTCTTGCACAGCACATCATCTGCAGAAAGAACTCCTAAAATAGAGACAATGCAGGGACCTCTGGTACTTCCCCTTTCATCTTCTATTTTCAAGCACCAGGGACAGCCGCTGGCCAGTTGGATGAGTGCCTCCAGTCTAAAATATCCCTTCTTAACCGGAGTTTTCACTGCCAATGATGGGAGAGATGACAGCTGGATATGTTGTTTCTCCATGAGAAATCTCCTTGGCAAGGTCTTGCTAATGGTCAAGGATGTCCCACAGCATTCGTCTCCTGGCTGACAGCGACAGCGTGCAGGCAGAGAGGGCTGCCCACAGTTGTGGTGTGAATGCTTCCAGTTTGACCTCTCACTTGAGCAACTGAAGCATGGACATGGAAAATGAAGAGGAAGAAATGCTCCTTAGCCTATTTAGAAGTGCCAATGCAGAATTAAAAAATGTTTGTGAGATTATCTGTGATTCTCCCATCCCTACAGAATGGTTTTGTGGTTGACTGGGCAAGAGGAACTTTGAATCAAAGAGACTGGGCACTGGTGCAGAGAACCAGGTCCTGCAGGGAGACCCGAAGCATGTCCTGAACTGTTTGTATCTTATGTCTTTCAAGCTTGCTTGGGCCATTCCACTGATGTCCACCAGCAGATAGAAATCCCTTTAATTGCTTCTTCCCTTTCCTGCCCTGGTGATGAAATAAGAACTGAGAAAGATCTTCCATGTATTGACCATGGGATCCCAGAGCTGGGAAAAGGTGAAAGTAGGGCTTGGGAGAGTTTTGGTACAATCAGCATCAAACATCGAACAGTGGATATTACTGATTTCTAATTACAGTCCCAACTTACTCTTGCAAGCACAGACACACACTGAAAATCCTGCAGACAGTGCCTATTGTTTTTTCTAAGAAAGTAGACACAGTTGGTGAAGGATGTTATCTTTATTATTTTGAAATGATCCCTAGAAATAAACATTTTTATTTCAGGCCAAAATTTCAAAATAGGACTTTGTTTTTTTCAGCTCATCTTAAAATGCCCTTTTAGCTTGGGTTTACAGGACCACTCTTTGTACTAGGGGTTGTTTCCCCCAAGGTTTCTTTCCACTTTTCCCTTTTATTTTTTCTTCTCTTCCCTTAGTTGCCCCAGGCATCCTGTTCACTGTATCACACCAGAAATCTTGGGAGTTTGTTTCACAGTGTAAGAGGAGTGGGAACATATACATAAGATCATACAAAAAGTTCAGAAATAGTGTTGAAATGTATCTGGATCTACCAAGTTTCCATCTCCAGGTGTCTTTGGCTGCAGATTTGCTATCTGCCTTTTGCTAGTGCTTACTGGTGCAGAACAGAGCAGTTCCTTGCTGTCCCCAGCCCCAGGACTTGTCTCATCTTATGCCAGGACTAGCGTAATGGGGCAGGCAGGTGGTCCAGGAAAGTGGTTTGACTGAAAATGAATTATTTGCAACTAACTAAACTAAAACATATCTTTCAAAACAATCAAGCTGATCCCTCCCAAAGAGTCAGGATGGACATCCAAGCTGCAAAAATGAGACTGTGGGACCACCCTTCTGGGGCTGGTATTGTATGAAGTTAGCCGCCTGAGGGCCCTGCACGCAGCAGAGGACACAGTGTGTGCAAAGCTCTCCATATTAGCTTTGGGTCAGGGACTAAGCAACAGGGAAAGAACAGCCTGGATTGTAATGTGAAGTAGCTGCCGAAGTCCCTGTGGAGTCCGTGAGTACTCAGGGGTCATTAATGCACCTCCATTGCATTTTGGCATAGCCATAAGGCGGCTAGTGGGAATATTTGCGCTCCAATCACGGCTCCTGACTGCACTGCACTGCAGATGTATCCTGAGTCATGTGCCCTTCTTTGTCTCCTATTTATCTGCCTAGATCTCATTAGTGAGGATTTGGACTCAGCACCAGGAAAGCTTTGTCCTTGTTGCTGTGCGGATTTTTTTTATCTCACGGCCTTTCTGTGTCAGGTCCTAAATGGAGATTTCAGTAAAACCAAAGAATCTTATAGCAAACAATGAATCTGTCTGACGAAGTTCAAAGTTGTCTGCGAGCGCTTGGGCTGTGCTTCGGAAACCGGGTGCTGAGAGACCGCAGGGCTGCACAATGCAGCAAAGGCCGGAGCCGCAGCAGAGGGAATTTCATGTGGCTCTAGGATCTTGGAGCATCTATTTGTAGCATCTATTTGTCCGGCATTTGGCCCAAAGCTGGTAGCAAAATGTCCCAGAGGCACCAGAGCGTGCTCTATTAAAAGAAAATAACTGATACTAAATGTCACAGTAATTGATCCTGTCTCCTAATTACCTGACCATTTTTTTTTTCTAGCTCTTTCTCTTGTTTCCTCTTCCCTGGCACCTTCTCCTGCTGTTTTTTGAAACTATTTGCATGCATGAGAAAAACAAACCTGCTAAAGCCGCGAGAGACCCTCAGGATTTTCCACTTTGTCAAAAGCTGCGAGGCCGCAGGTGGCAGAAGCACGCTGGCAGGGATGCCACGGCCGCTGTGCTCAGCCCCGCTGACGACTCTCGAGCAGCATTTCCACATGAAAAGGAGACAAATGCAAACAACATGGCAGGGGAGATGAGGATGTCAGGGAGGGAAGCTCTGCGGGAGGCCACCTCTCTCCCCGCCTCTTTCCTCGGCACGCCGGCGCGGGTCCAGACGCGGCCTGCTTGCGACCCATGTGCACGCGGGGACACTTCCTCCAGATGCTGCCCCGTTCTCACCAAAGGCTCTTTCTGCCAGTAAGGGGAAAGGCCTTTTTATTTATTTATTTATTTTCTGGCAGCAAACCTGCTGCAGTAGGGTGGATTTCTACATTTGCTTTGAATCTCCCGCGCCAAGTCCCCACCATTGCCCTTGTGTTGACGCAGTGGAAGCTTTCCGCAATCACAGCGCCAACTGCACCTGGATAATTGGAACAAAACTCTGGAGGCTTCCCTTCGGATGGGGGAGCCTGGACAGAGATCCCGGAGCAGATAAATGGACAAATATGGAGAAATATGTCAATGCAGAGGAGAAGGACATCATGACACCCACGCTAAGACAAGGACAGGACTCTGGTGGTGGCCTCCCAGGTTCTGTTTGTGTCACTGAAGCCACTGCAGAGCCCATGTTTCCACCATGAGCTTCCTTTAGGCTCTATCTTGAATCAAACCCTTTGGTTAAGAACAGCTGAGACATCAGTGTCCATTTGCCCAGGATCCTGCTCTCAACTGCAAAGTTCTAGCAACTTCCTTTCCTTTCTCTGGCTGGTGAACAGCATCCTTGCTGGAAAAGCTGGGCAGGCACTGGGAAATCGCTTCGCATTATCAAGCACCACTTCTTCTTGGTAGCATACTGAAAGGGTTAAGCTGGTACGTCAGCAATGGACTCGAGGTTCAGAGCTAAGAGCTCAGACAGACATGAAAAGCATTTTTGGCTACTGAATTATTCTTACTTCTCTTGGATAGCTGAAGTGCCACAATCAAAAAACCAATCAATGCGTACTGCAGACAGATTTATGATAAATCAGTTCCTGACCACAGCATTGTTTGGAGAAAAGGGCCATGTTTTCATTTTCTTTTCTAAAGAAATTAAACAGACTTAGGTGGTAGATGTTCCCTCTCCCAATATAGCTGATTCAGTGTCCACCAAACCACAGGTCATTGCGTTTTCATTTTGATTTGCAATCTCTTATCTCTAGGGTTTTATTCTAGGAGTTGTTACTTCAGTGCAAACATTTTGCATGAAATGTCTGGGCAGAGCAAAGACTCCAGGCTGTCATTGGTGACCATAGCCATAATAACCTTGCATGAATATTGTAGTAAAGCCAACAGTTAAGCCATATTATCCTTGAAGAGATGCAGTGTTCCAACAGCCTTTATGACACCACGTTCCCCTTCAGAGAGTTGACAAATAAAAAAAGAGAAGTCATTTATATTACGTCCAAACTGGGCAGAGGAACACAGCTACTGTACAATACACTGTTAATTGTGGGTTTCTATTTTTTGCCATATAATATTGATTTCCCTCTAGATAACCAGATATCATTAGTTTGATTAATGCTACCACAGCTTGCAATAACTGGCTGAAAATTCACACTAGGGCATTTATCAGCAGAAAAAGATAGAGCACCGATCAGAATTCTTTACTTATTCCCAGGAATATTCTAGCCCAGGAGATTTCTGGCCATCTTGAACAAGAGGGTTAAGTAAAGGGATGCGAGAGGAGAGCTGGAATCAGACTATGCAGCATGACTCATAATATCAGGCCAATTCAGCTAGCTCCAGACTGAGGTTTTTAGGTTCTTTTTGTTGTTGTTGTTGCAAGATACCTAGGTTTTCCTCCTAACAAAATCTGTCATGTTTGCAGCAGGAGCTCCTGGCTCACACAGTCTGTCATGCTGTGCTGCTGGATGGAAAGGTGGCAGGATTATGGTTGCTTTCACCCTTTGCTGGCTTCAGAAGGAAAGGAGGCAAATGTAGAAGCTCCGAGTGGTTGCTTTATCAGTTGGATAATGCTTAGGGAACAAGTGTGTTGTTTAAGGGCTGAGCATTTTCTCTGCCTTACAGAGGGTATCAGTTTGACACTGCTTTTGGGCAACATCTTTCTTTTCAGAGAAAGGAAAGCATGAGCTGCATCAGGAGCTCCACTAAGACCCTACTGACTCCATAAACACAGATTATCTCAGGAAGAATAGAGATAAGAAATTGAAGTTCAGACCTGCAAAGAGCACACGCTAGGCAGTCTCCTGGGGGAGCAGTCTCTGCCAGCTCTTCAAGCTAGTCAGTTCTACCATCTAGAAGATATCTCTTGCCTCCTGGGATATGTAAACAGAAACTCGCCTATTGATTGATACATGTAAATTCTACATCAGAAATGTTAGAATGTCCAGACTCATGTACTCCTCAGGCTCAAAATAATGGTAATAGAAGCAGAATGGTCACTTGGCCATCACACATATCAGGAAATGGAGGGGGAGACAAAGCAGACTATTTCTTTTCTTTTGGTACATCAAAAATATACAGATGGGACAGTCACTACACATAAATGTAGGGCTTCCGTGCAAGTCCATTTCTAGCCTCCTTACTCATGTAGACTACGCCAGTAATAGCAAAAACAGTGGGACTGCTGTCTGTGTAACATGTAAGCAATGGTAGAGCCAGACACTTCATGAGCACCAAGTCCCAGCTCTAATAGTGTTATAACACAGGTAGCAGAATATGTAGGATTTTCTTCAGATAAACCACCTACACCCAGGCTGGTAGGTCCATCAGGAAGATGACATTGATCTGGTGTGTCCTATTTTTTATGTAATAGTGCTATTGCCCATAATGAAGAAGAAATAGCTATTAGCTCAATCCAAAACTAGATAAACAACCACTTCTTCATCAGCTTGATGAAAAACTTGTAAACTTTCTTTCTCGTGGGACTTATGGGCTCTGCATTTTCCCTTGCCTGAGCTGAGCTCCTTCTTAATGTTTACATTAAGCATATGGAACATGTGGTCCATAAACAGATGCCCAATATTGTGCCATTGACCTCTTACAGTGCTTCATCAGATAAGTCACATCCAAGCCAGTAAATTGAACTAAGTAACTAGTTTGTGACAACAGATTAAATGAACTAGGACATATTTGCTTCTCTTGATTAAAAAAGTGTTTGAATGTTATTGACTCTGAACACACTGCAAACATTCAACTTTTGACTTGGTCTGACTGGCCAGCTGAGTCATGACCTTTTTTTTTTCTGGTTGCTGTGTCTATTGTGGGACAGTCGTCTTGGGAAGAACACTTCTGGTGTGTCTTTCAGTAATGTGGCGTGTATGTGAACTTTGAATTCACTACCTGTGTGTCCTTTTTCCTTTGCAGTTTAGACAGCCACTATCTGCAAGCCTTTTGACTGCCTAATCACTCAAATATTCTCTGAAAGCAGCAACAAAATTCTAGTGACTATTGTAGAAACAAAGTTGTTTCACAAACCCAAATGTAGCCAACATTTGCTTTGTATTATCCCCACTCTCCTCACACATTCCTCTCTGCAGGGCCAATTTTAGCAGCTCTGACCCTGAGAACCTTTTCTCAGCTACAAGTGTCAGCAATCAAGTCCATCTTAAAAACACAGAAAGATCTAGCCTGTCTTCCATGCCAAGCATCATAAAGTGCATTGATGCTTTTCGTTATTCCTTTTTCCAGGCAACCACACATCATCTGCATTTACTGCTAGGAAAAGGGAGAGATGACGTGACAAAACGCTCATGAATTCTTTCTGCAGGCTGGATGGGAAGTGCAGCTGAGGATTTTGTTCAAGCACTGAAAGTGCAGAACCGTATGTCTCTATTTTGGAGACACAAGTGAAGATCAAAATATTTTCTCTGCTTTGTTTTCCATGAGAAGCAAAGTAAATCTTTTTAACTCTCTGCCAGCTCTTCAAATCAGGAAACTTTGAAAGATTCCAAAATTAAGTAAAGGCGAGTTTAGAGCTGCTTAACCCTATCATTAGCATTTGTAAGCTGCCGAAGATTGATATTCTGTCTACCAGACAGGCTGGGTATAATGAAAACACAAGGTAATACGATAGGAATCTGTTATCTAGTGAGTACAAACTGTTAGCTAAATCAATACATTATAGACTTGGGAACTTCCGTAAGCTGAATTATTGCCGAACTACTCCAGAGAACCACCTCCAATTTTAAAAGTTCATCTACTTTTGCAAGACATTGGGAAGAAGTCTGCGAGGAGAATGGAGCTACTTCATAATAAACAGAGGGAAAGTAAAAGAGAGAAAAAAAAAATAAAGGGAGTGTTGAACTCTCTCTCTTTTCTTTTTGTACACAGTGCTCTCTCCAGGGTAAGTGCAGAAGCCAAGACCTGTGGAAGTATTTTGTGATTTTGCAATGCTCATAGGAAGTGCCTTATGGGACCTCATTTTCGGGTAACATTGAATACAGCTTTTGAAATTTAGGCTCCCATAAGACATCTCATAATGAACATCGAGTGTCACTGCTCAGGTCTGTGACCTTGGCCTTGCCATGGCCAGTAGGCTTCAAACTCCTCACCCGCACTCCAGCAGGAAGGTTGTAAGGTGCAAAGAGCTGTACCGAATGAAATAGACTTCCTATTTCTGCCTGCCTGATTTTATTTGCACAGTATGTCATAACCTTTAGAAATACAAATTGCCCATGTATTTAGATTTAAAAATAATGGTGCGGGGGAGCATGGCAGGGGAAAATTGATGCTTGGTCCTGCAAAGGGACACTCAGGAACAAAAGAAATTTGTTCCAAGTGATGAACAGATGTGAAAATGGCAATAATACACATGGGCTCCTGGAACAAAAAGATCATCCGGATGAATTATTCTGTTGCTGCAGTAGTTTATTCCTGTAGTCTAAGTTTGAAGCTTTTATTAAAGATTACTATAATACCAATGAAGTATTCGTCACTTGTGATACTGATGTAAGATTAAGTAACATGTTCAGAGTCATGACAAATCTCCAGCCAAGTCTGGATCTGAACCTACATTTCTTGATTCCCTTTAATTTCATAGGGAGAATTTCCAGATAACAGCTTTTGGCTTCATCTTAGCCAAAGGGTCATAAATGGAACGTGAGAATGGAATGACCCCCAGGAGAAGGAAGGAATTGTTTACACCCAGCTGGATCGAGGTGGGGGGATTCAAACAGGAAATATTGAAACCTCTTGCCCTGTAGGTGTCTCAATAAAATCTTTTCCTTGTGTGAGCAGATGATCATAACTCGAACTCAGATAAAATTTCTGCATAATTGGAAATTCTCCCATTATGCCTCCTTGAAACAAATGTGCCATGCCTCCCGAACACCTGCAGTCCAAAATGAATCTTAAGGTTAGTAAAACTAATATCCAATTTGCAAGATTTTGCAATGTTTATATCATTTTATTCCTGGTCCTCTACATATACTAACAAGGACTCCAAACAGAGATGCTCCCAAAGCTAAGCCATCTGTCATCAGGGATACACGTTCAGTACCTACAGCAGGACTAGGTGATTAGGTATAAGAACCAGCCTAAGCACA
The DNA here is from genome assembly GCA_013398735.1 of Nothocercus julius. Taxonomy (NCBI): domain Eukaryota; kingdom Metazoa; phylum Chordata; class Aves; order Tinamiformes; family Tinamidae; genus Nothocercus; species Nothocercus julius. The sequence goes on from VZSV01000086.1 coordinate 2,806,919, forward strand.
CTCAGGACCTGTGGACCCAGGACCTATGCTCTTTCCAGCCATGCACCTGCCTGTTACATCAGCGGTGGTTCAAAGCTACTGATTGAAGACTGAAGCTTTCTGATCAGTGCTTCTGAATGCATATAATATCAGAAATTTGCACTATCACTTCTAGATTAGTGAGGTGATCTCTTCCCTTCCATGGCAAGAAATTAACATATGTCTCCTGTTTGTGAATTTTTTGACCTCAAATACTATGTGCTGAAAAATGCTCTGAGCAAGTATGGCCACCTGCTTGCCATGTCCGTATCCTCTACACCGTGTGTCCATCTGCTCTGGATCCTGTTGGAGGTAGCACAAGGAGGAAAGCAAGCCTTCAGTCTGACCTGGCAGAGGCATTCTTGGTTCTTGTGCGTGTAAAACTTACACACTGGTTGACCTGGCAGGATTCTGATTGTATCAAAAACAGTTGTGTGAACTGAGGTTGGAGGATAAGCCCAAAACACGTAAGTGCTGTCTCAAGCTGGATTACAACTTTGTAGCCAGCTGCCTCCAGATGTTGAGAGGGACTGGCTTTGTTTTATGTGGTAGATATAAAGATGCTGCAATTGTGAATGGCCACATGACAAAGCTGCTTGTTTGAAAGGGCTTCAAAAGAAAACAGCTAAAAAATTGAGAACCATGTGGAACAAAAGAGGATCAGCTCCTTGGAGCAGATCTGGCTCTAGGGAAGCAGCTGGGCCAGGCCCCAATCTTGCTGTGGCTGTGGGTTTCGTTCCAGACTCCTTCACCTCCCAGCCAGCTGCTTCCCACCTCCAGTGCTCTCCAAATGGCTCTGTTTGTTTGCCATCATCCCCACACCTTTTTGCATGTGCTGTGGTTGTTTTGCTCTGCTTCAGCATTACATGGAATTTTTCTGCTCTGGGCTGAGGAACATCTTGATCAAAATGTACAGACAGAAGTTTTTACACATCTTGAGTGCTTATGGAAAAGAAGTGGAGTCAATAAGAAGACAGAAACGTGAGGCAAAGAACTTCAACATGCAGTGAAATTCATCTTCCATTGTCCTCCAATAACTGAGCTTTCCCTCTGGTATCTCCTGGAAGTCTGTGGCATTAAGCACATCAGAATTTCCCCTGAAGCTACACCTAGCGTTTTATCTCACAAAGTGACTAAGGGTGGGTGCGGCGGAAGCAATATGAGTAAGGTAGGTATATAGTGACCATCTGTCACCCTCCAGATTTCTAGAGCCATAAAGATACTGTTCCCTGCCTGCTTGTGACCAGTCACCTGGCCTCAACAGGTGCTTAATGCTAGTTTCAGTGAACACCCACAGGAAGCAGAGAATGACAGAGTGCTCTAGATCTGCACCCAGGATGTCTTTCGTAGAGGCTGAGAGAGGACAGAACATCATTTTTTTCCTGTTTGTTTGTTTATTTCGTACAAGGCTCTGAATTCACCTGTGTTAATCAAATATTGCCATCATCAGGACTCTTCTCTGATACCTTCTCCTGGTCCTTTGCTCTGATAGCTGTCCCTGAAATCACCATTTCTGTGTAATAGTCAGAGCTGTCAGGATCATATGGGTGCAGGATATCACTGCTATCTTGTGGTCATACACTATGCATTTTAATAAGTTGAAAAGTTAGAGCAGAGGGATGAAAACAGGTCATAGATTCAGAATCCCAGCACTAGTCATAGGAATGGACCGAGCAGATTTACATAAGATCAAAACATTTCCACAAAAAGCCAGTATGATGATCCTCATTTGTGTTGATTGCCAGTCATGGGAATCACATTAATTTACTGAATACTGTCATAGTTAGTGTAAAGGGTCTTGCTGTTACTGAAATCTCTCCAGTAGACACCTGATGACGTTCATCACTAAATGGAAACTCTCCTGCATAGGGACAGTTTTTGCAAGGAGTTTACAAAGGGCCTATCACAATGGAAATGGCAATTCATAGGTGCACGTGCCTTCTGGTTTCAAGCCCTGGACTGAAGGAGTCTTAAATTATCTGTATCACGCTACTGATTTCACTGGGATATAATTTTTGATAGCTGGGCATTTGCTTCACGTGACTCAGTTGAGTAGCAAGAAGTCAGGATGCTTCTCAGAATGCTTCTCATCAAAGGTTTTGTATCCACAAAAAGCCGCACAAGTGAAAGGGGCCCAAGATGGGCCCAAGAGGGGACTCAACCTGTTTCCTCATAGAGAGGAGTGCACACCCCCTGACAAGTGTAGTGGTAACGCTTGTAGGCTTTGGAAGAAACCAGTTTATAGTTGTATTCATCAGAAAGGAAGGTCATGCTAATGATGGGCCTCTACTTCTTGGCTTGGAAACTCCTCCCCCTTGGCAGATCTTGGCTCCTTTTCAGAGTTGCCGGGTTTCAGCTGGAGGAAATTTGTACAGAGCCTCTAGGGAGACTGGAGGGGTCAGTAAATTCTCCAGCACGGACTGTTCCAGTTGATTAGTGGCAACATGCAATGTGTGTCCTGATATCAACCTGACGAATGTGGTGCTGACTTCGGCTTTGTGTATGCCTGCATACTGAATATTGTGTGCTGGAGAGTAAATAACAGCAGAGGAGCAAATGGGGCTGTGATGACATTTCAGTGGCCATAATGCTTCCATCCACAAAATGCAGTAGTTATGCATCATTTTAATGGTAGGGATAGATAAGCAGCCAGCTATCCGTATCTGGAAAATCAAAAAAGGAAAGCAACATTAGAGGAAATAGATAGGCAGTGGGTGTTCAAGGGCAATGAGTCATCCTTGCCACAAATAAGGCTCAGAATGAGGAATACTAATAATTAGGCAACATATTTCAAAAGTTCAGATCTTTCCTCCTTTCTCAAATTATCTTTTATGCCCTGAGGATATTTCAGAATGACAATGTCTGCATTAGGAGGTAGATGTGAAGAAAATCCACTACGGGAAAAAATGACCAAATAGTATATAGAGAAAATTAAAATTCACCTGTGAAACTTATTTTCCCTGAAACTCAGGTAGCTCCTGTGGAGGAAACTGACATCATGATGGCCAACAAACAGAGTTAACGTATTCAAGCTAAGTGTAAAGCTGATGGCCCCTGTAGCTGCCATTCTTCTCACTTTCCCCACGATACTCACTGCCCTGGCTTTGCTCAGTTCTGGTGCCATTCAGCGAATAAAATGAATCCCTTTCTCACCCAGGTAGCACAGGTACCGGGGGGACCCAGGAGACACAGACGCATGCCTTCCAGTTTAGAGTGCTGGCTGTTTTATTAGAGCGATACCACTCAGAATGAGTTTCTTCTGCTCTGCCTCCAGCTGTCCTGGGTTGGAAGCAAAGAGTGTTTGATCCCAAAGGAGAATAGGTAATCCTAGCCAAAATCCTGACTGTCTGGAGCTGAAATTGCCAAAGTGCAGATCTGGATAAATACAGATTCTACTTTGAATTCCAGCACTCCATCTTCCTAGAGGTTGGAAACAGACATAAAAGACGGGTCCTGTCTTCATTAATGGTTTCCTAGGAAAGAAGTCTCTTTAGATCTTCAGTCTCTCTTAGCATCCACTGGGCAGATAAAAATAATCCTAAATAGCCCCCAAAGCTCAAATCACAGACCCATTTTGGGGTCTGTGTTTGGTAGAGTCTAATCCCTTTCCCAGCTGGAGTAAACCTTTACTGAGCACACAGTTCTTCCGAAACTTCAGGGCTGCAGCGTTCCTCACTTCCTCATCTCATTCCCTTGGCTGCCAAGCTCTGCTTCCATCAGCCTGACTTCACTGACAAATGTCATTGCTGACACTGCTATGGTGGGTGCACATCATTATTGTAATCTGTATGCATTTAGCTATCCCAGCATAAGAGAATGATTAGGCGAATAGTTAGGGAGTAAATTAAAAACTCCCAGCAGTTTCCTCTATGAAGCTACTAACTTACAGGCATATTTTTTTCACAGCATTACTGAAAAATGCCATTAGTTATACCTGTGAATACATGTTAGATTTAAACCCCTGGTGAGAATTTTTATTAACATACAAATATGTTAGGACTCTTATGCTGCTTAAAATGTAATTAACCATCTTCTGAAGATTAAGGGTGCATAATCATAAAAGAACTACACTCTTGTGCATTTAATTCTTCTAATCTGCTTTATGTTGATGTTAGTGTGGAAGAATAATTGCTAGTTTGCCTTAATAGTTTGGGTTTGCGCTGCAGAAATAAGTTGTTATTGGAAGTAATTTCAAACTTCATATTTGGTAGGCTTGCATTGATGGAAGATGATAAACTGCAGAGACAGAGTAGGAAAACTTGCTTATTTTATTCTTATGTTGCTGTTGCAAATGCTGTACAGCTGTAAAACTGTATTTCAGACAGCTTCATTCAGCAGACATAGCAGGCAAACAGGAATAAGGTGCAGGCACATCCAGTGAGTGATAAAGATAAGGGTAGTAGACTTTAAGTAATCTCTTTAAGCACTAATTTTACACATAGCTTGTCAAGCAAGTCATGTGGGGATCCAGCTATATCTTTAAGCGTATGGAAGCTGAGCAGCAAACACAAGGCAGAGGAGAAGACTTTTGAGTCATCAGTTTGCTGGGCTGTACTATGGGAGCTGCGCTTGTGAAGTATACTCTAAGAAATATTGATTTTATGTTTTCAATAAAGCATACTATTGCAGTAGTCCATTCTCCCAGCATTGTCACTATGCCCATGCAAAGGCTATCAAACCTGTATGAAAAGAGGTTAAAACCTTCCAGGACCCAGAGCACTGTTCCTTACGGGTATTTCTTTCCTAGCAACATGATCAATAAAACCATTAGGTAACTCAGAGGATTCCATAGAAATCCTTTTTTTTTTTCCTTCCCCCTCTCTCTTAGCATGACTTCTTGCAAACTAAGGGGGAAAAATGGATACTGGGCATGGGGCATGAGCAAAGGGTCACAGCTGCATGAATTTACATTAAAGTTGGGCAGGAATTCTGCAGCCTGATTCCAGGGGCATGAGCAGGAGAGGAGCTCACATGGAAAACCTGTGCGGAAGAGCCCACTTGCTCCTGCGGTGTGAAGGCGCCGGAGCCTGGCTGGCCTCCACGAAGGCCACCAAGCAGGGAGCCTCCTCCTTGCTTTCCAGGAGGGCTGCTGTAAGAAAAGTGAGCAAGGGCTCTGCAGGGTGCTCGAAGAAAAATGGCCTCCCACAGCGGTTATAGCAATTGTAAGATGATTCTACGTTTAGCTGCTTTTCAGGATAAGGGGCTAGGCTTTGGCACTCTGTTCTCTGTGGGCTCACGATAACTTGTGGCAGACGGCTATGGTCAAATGGGCCCTGCTCTAAGGGAGAGTGGGACAGCACGACTAAAGGGAGCAGCCACACACGGTCTGACAAGGACTCGTTGGCCGCTTTGTGCTTGTTTTTGTTATTTCCAAGTGCACAGGTTTTGCTGAAGGTCTGTTTTCCTTGCAGCCTCCTTCTGAGGCAGGTGTGATGAGCCGCCCGGGGGTTTGCTCTGGGCCTCGAACCACGACAAGCTCTGCGGCAAAGTCAGGGAAACCATTCCACCACATCCACACCCTGCTCCTACCCCTCCTTGGGCCAGAGGGGAGCTGACGCAGGAACTACAGGAGTTTCTGCCTGGTGGAGCAATGGCCCTAGAAGCTCCTGCTGAATGATTCAAATCCATGAAATTTTTTTTCCATGGCTTTTTCATCAGGACTTCAGACTGCTCAAAGAACATTTTCAATTCCCACTTTTCAGCAGGTCATCATTTTCAAACACAGACAAAAGCACCAGAGATTGTTCAGTTATGAATGGAGTTTCAGATAGCAATGCCCAGCTTTCAGTTGTGCTGAATTAGAACTGCAGGTTCCTGCAGCACCGGCATGAGGCCGAAGGGCACTGTCAGATCAGAGCAAGCTTCGGCCCACTGCCCATCATGGCTTGGATCCAGGCTTTTCAGAGCAGTTTTAGAACTGGATAAATCTTAAAATCCCACTGAAACTGCACAAGAGTTCAGTGCTCAATTCTCTTAGCATCTTCTGAGCATACCAGGTTGAACACATATATCAAGGCCAATGAAGAGGATCGCAGATTCCCATTCACAGCTCTGTTTGAGGACTAAGAGCCTGAACAACCTTGGATAAAGTGAAGTTGAAAACTTGAGCAATTCTGCTTGCCATTCAAGCTTGTACAAAATAAAATATTAAACTCTGGACAGAACACCAGACATTTCCCCATTCTAATAGATTTAAGTCAACACCAAACAATAAAATATGTATATTTTAGGTTCATAATACAGACAAATAGGAAATAGAAGCTGTATTGTGTTTGACATGCATGACTAGCTCAGTAATGTTAATGTGATTATCTCACTGAACTTTTATGCCATTGCTTAAGGGTAGCTTTGTCTTGCTTAGCTTGGATGTCCATATTTGTTTCTTGTAAGCACAGATTGGTAGTAATTTTTAAGCTTACAGAAAGGAGTATGTCTGATTTTCCTCATCTGCCACAAAAATATTGTTCCTTCTTGGTGTTGCTTGGCAGTGGCAAAGCTTGAGTGAAGTCTCTACAGGTTCTCAACAAACTATTTTAATGTCTCCAGCTTTATTTCCAGAAAGAAGTGTGGGAAACCATATGAACACTTAAAATATAAATTATAGTGAGTGCTCAAAGTCTCTAATGGTGAGATAAGGTGCATAGTCACAACAATAAAAACTCAAATTCAGTCCTGCCTCTCAAGCAGTAAAAACGCCTCCAGGGTTGACTAGTTGGCCAGAGTTCAGTTTGGCCGGGATCACTTGGTTATTCACCTGCCCAACACATTTTTCTACCTAACCTGCTGGCCCTACCAACTCAGTAGTAACATATATTCAAGGTAGGGGTGACAATAAGCAAAACTGGGCAGAGCCCAACCACAAGGGAGTCTTTAAAGGTCAGAGCAAGGAAACACTGGATGCCTCGGTAGCAGAGGTGAGAAACAAAAGGTGGTGGTTCAGAATGATTTTCAAGGAGAATCTGGGACAGGCTTAATGATTTTTTTGGGTGGTACTGTCTTACTTACCATTCCCTTGCTCTCCCAGCAGCATCATGCATGTGCACAGAACCAGCTGTGAATGATGCATTTCTTTCTGGTGCTGTATCTAAGTCCTGGAGCTCAGAGCCTTCAGGTCACATTGACAGCCACGCTGGGAATATAATCCTGCACCTAGACTCCTCGTTTATGACATTTGTTCTCTGGAGAGTGATCACATCAAATAATCTGGATTATTATCTATTTTGTCAAAAAATCATTAAGTTCTTATTCTACCTCCTTCTACTATTGTCCCAAGCAGGGATACCTTCTGATCTCTAGATTTACTCGTTACGGCTTGGTAAGAAATGCCAATTAATCAAAAATGTGCAATGGGAAGGGGAGCTGACCCAAAATATTTTTCTTGTCTTGACTAATCAGAACACTTGTCAAAGTGCCCCCCCCCAAACTGAAATCCAAGCAGTCAGAGCTCTTTTAGATCAAATTTCTATTTTCTTTCCTGTTAGGGTTTTTTTCTTCTTCTTCTTTTTCTCATTTACTTTTAAGCTGTTATTTTCTGACCTGGTGAGGACAATAAGACTCCTAGTTTTGGGCACTGGGCTGAACCTTGAAGACTTTACCAGCTGTATTATGCCTCTGCTCTGCTCAGCCTCGTTTGCTGTCTCTGTGTTTATTACAGTTCTGGACAGGAATCAAGAGCCAGTCCTGGCTTGGCCACTGGGTGTCTATCAGCTCGTTCCTGGCTCTCTAAAACCTGGTGCAAGCCTCTTCTCTCCCTGCTGTGTTCGCACCCCAAGACAGCTAACAGCCCTGCATCTAGTCCCTGTTCTTTCTTCTTTCACACTATGTACAGCCAGTTTTTAAGAATTCCTCGTTGAAGGCCTCAGTTCAATATGCTAGTTAAACTTAAAAACTCAAATGACCATTTACAGTTTTAATAGGCTTTGTCATAAAATGTGACCATAAACTATGAATAGTAAAAAAAATTAGCTGTTACAAATTAAAAAAAAAAAAAGTAAAAATGCATATTGAAACTACAATAAAAGCATAGAGTTGTTATCTCCCTGATATATTAACAGAGATGCAGAAATTATAAGGAACATAATAACTTAAGGATTTAGTGCAGATAATAGACAAGAGGAAGGAGGACAATCTCTTTTTTGCCAGAATTGTATGATAACAACTTGTGTCTATAGTGAGCAGGGATCAAGCCTACCCACACAATTCAACACATGAATGAACCCAAAGCTATTTTAGATCTTCCACAAGCAAATTAAAGGCCCAAACTATGTTACAGAGTCCTAAGAAGTATTTGGCAGCTTGTTGGGGAGGAGGCAGAGGATGCAGAACAGATGTTGTGAAGATCCCTCTGGTCTTAACATCTGCTCCATAGTTTCTGCAGCTGGGAAGGTCTGAAGTTGATGACCAGTTTCACATTGCTGTTATGTCCATAATCTCTACCCTGAAGCACACTGAGTACATGTAAAGGCTAAATGTGTACTTACATTGGCTTTTGGCACATGACTTCAACAAGTTGAAGTCAGTAGGACTTAGAAACTTGATGGGAGATAGATAATCAGGTGCTTAACTGATTCCTCATTAGTGGTGAATTGGTCCCTTAAATCAGAAGACACAACCACTGAGAGCAATGTAAATTCCTTGAGTTAAATTGGCCTCTGTGGAGTTCTGTTCATGTAAGTGGGAGCATGCGTGTTTGGAGGGAGGTAGGTTGATCGGCTTGTTTTGGTTTTATTACTTTCCCCTACAGTTTCTATTGCACTGTCTTCCTATTTTATTTATTAGCCTTCCCTCTCTCTCTGTTGTTGCTTCATAATTTCCCATTACTTCAGCTTTAGTATGTTTAGTATGTCTTAAAGACTGACTCCACCTCTGGGAAATCTCAAATAGTCTGTCTCAAATTCCTTATAGTCAGATGTGGACGGGACAAAATATAAGAAAATGCATCACTATTCCTCACTCCCAGCACCTTTTTGATCTTTCAGCCACTAATGTAGTTTAATTATCTTTTCTATATAACTGTTATTTTGAATAGTTGAACCTTGTGTCATATACCAAAAGTTAACAGTGAATGCCTGACAGGACATTTTCTAAAAGTACAACATTTGTCATGGTTTTCCCACGCCCAAATACGTATACCATTGTGAATCTAATGTCAGAAGGCTGCATCAGATATTCTTTCCATACTTAGTTCAGTTGCATATCAAACGCAGAGCAGGACTAAATATACCCAGAAGCATCAAAATCACTGATCAGAGGTGGTATATTTGATACATACACATGCAGTAGACACAGTAAATCTTCCGGGAGCTACCACTCTGCCCACCCATGAGATGCTTAGAAATCTTGGACAAACATGTAAAAGTCAAGAACTCTTCCTAGAGAGAATTGAGGACACTTCCAGCAAAAATTGGCCCAGATAGGAGCCCAATGTTTCCACATATGTTTATGGGTTGATTTGATAGATTTGAATCAAGAAATGCCATATTAACAGAGGTGATATTGACAGGGCAGATCATGTACTCAGAATAAATGCTGTTATATGGAAAAAAAATCTAAGGGATTTCTTTTTTTTTCTATTTTCTTTTTTTAATTCCTCTGAAATTGAAATATTGCCAGAAGAAATCTTTCAGCAAGTTTGGCTTTCCTGGTGGAAGAGACCTTCCTGCTTACTTTTGTGGTTCCAAAATAATGTATATGTTTCTCCTCTTCCATGTCCTGATGGCTTGACATCAGAGAAGACATTAGGAACTACACTGATAAGAATGATAGAGGCATTTCAGTATTTTCTCTTTGTTGCATATGGCTCCTGTCAAATGCTTTAGGCTCCTTGATACTGTAGGCAGTCAGATCCTTCATGGGAGGGTTGGTCATCACATCATTTTCAAATGGGAAGGTACATTGTTGGGTGATTTATGCTTGAAACAATGCCAAACTGTGCAAATGTGCAGCTTAGCTTGGATGTCACAGGATGTGGGTGGTTATTGGCAGTGCAGGATGACAGAGAATCCTGGTGTCACTGTATGTCAAAGGATTACAAGCCTTTTTCTGACAGCCCAAGGAAACAAATGGTTAGGATCAGATGGTACCAACCAATGACTTCTTGAAGCCTTACTTTACTGTTATTAAAGATGTGTTTTCTGTGAAAACAAGATGTTAAAATCACCTGTGGCCAAGTTCCGATAATAATGTAATCCAGGAAATAATTAGGACCCAGGAATAAAAGCAAATACATGTTATTAAAGAGCAGCAGGATTATTAGATTCCTGTATTTGGGGAAGTTCCAGATAAAGCCAGGAATGATCTGCTTGGGAGTGTGGCCTCAACACTGTGCTTGCATTCATTACGATAAATGGCAACTCATGGTGTGCGATGTGGTAAATTTACAACATTTGATTTCCTCTTTGCATTTGAACTGAAAGGTCTAATCTTGTCCTACACCCTGGTTGTAACCAATAAAACAGGTAAACATACAGGAAAACCTTTCCAGTGATACCCCTTCCTGAAGTGAAATAGCCTAAACTATTGCTCTAAGTCTCACTGATAACAGTGACCATTATGGGTCTAGCAGGATCACTAGAACTGAAGATATTTCCAGCAAGACCCCTATTATGGCAGGCATCCTGAAAGTACAGGACTGGAGAAACAATTCATTTCTCAGGTTTAACTGATATATTTTACAACAGCCTAAAAGAACTCTTCCATCCTGAAATAACACTTAACTGACCTGAAACAAAACCAGCTGTTCCTTACCACCGAAGTGCCTCAGTCTAAAAAAATGCAAGTGAAGAAAGTGAAGGCCTTGGCTGAGATATGTGTAATTACAGATTTTGTGCATGTTAGGTACTCTCTATTTTACACCCTCCAATAAACCTTGTCTATAGCATTAGTTAGCATGGAAAATCACTGGCTTAAAAATGCATTTGCTAAGGCAGGTCTGCATAGCAGGCATGTGTAGTCTTGCCTTCAGGTCATCCTTCAGAGCCAATATGGACAGGCACCTCCCTCAGCTTCTGCAAAGATCAGTGGTAATTTCCCTCTCCAGATTAAGGGGCAGTAGACCTCCAAACGATGAAGGGCCGGGACAGGATCCAGTTGTGGTGTGCATGAGTAGAGCTGCAGTGTGGGCTGAGGGCCTGTACGTACTGCTTGGGAGATCAGACAGGGAGCAGTGGGGAGGTCTCTCACCTCTTCCTCCTCATGGTTCCAAGCCAGCATCATCACAGTCTTCCCCCATGATGTTTGAAGTCAAACAAAAAATAGAAAACAAGCTGAGTGTTTGAGGTCTGCCTCAAAAGCAAACAAAAACACTCACAGACCTAGTGACTGTAGACTTGTACTTTTTTCTTTTTTTTTGGACTGCTCACCAATCAATACTGTTGATGCCAGGTAAAAACAGGTAATAAATCCAAAAGGCAAAGCTTGAGGCTGTTAATATTTTTAATAGCAATTGGCCCAAACTAGGTGGAACTGGCATCCTAAAAGCTTTTCTTTGCATTAGTTCCCAATGACTAATGTACCTCTGATATTCCCCCTCTGTCCACCTTGGTGGGCATCTATCTGGCTTTTAATTACCCTACATCTTCCACACAGTGAAAAGAAAATAAAAGAAACTAAGCAAGAGCATATAGTCCACCCACCAGCATACGCAAACTGGCAAGGTTGGAGAGAAGTCAGCTACAAATCAGGCTGCTTCCTGGAGCTGAAGTGGAACAGCAAGGAAGCAAATGATGAGACAGCGAGGTTTACATACGGTATTGTCACAGAAACCATCTTCATATTTCTGCATATGTTCATGAACATAGAAACTTGCAGACCTGGCTATGTTACCTATGTACATAGGTACACGTGATAACTCACTTAAACCTCTGGACAAGCAGCATGCTTGCAGCAATTGCTCTCCATTGGGATAAAGCAGTTTATAGATACCTTAATTTTGTCCTTTGTGTCACATCAGTGGGAAACTAAAGTAACCTGATCTACAGCCATAGATTCACACGGGCACTCTTAATTGGAGAGTGCATCGATGCCATGTTCTGCTTCCACGACCTCTGCACACTGTTATTTGAATGACTGCACAGATTTTTTTTTTCCCTACTGAAGAATTGCATATATCTCACAAACTATATTGCAGCTCGGAATGTGCCATTAATCATTGCAAGAGACAAAAGACTTCTCCCATATGTCTTCCAATGTTTGCCACATTTACAGGTGTCTCTGCCTGGAATCCACATACCTTCTGGCAGCTGCTCGGAGGAGACGAGAAAGCTCCAAGCCTGATGTTCGCTCTGCCAACTTGTGAAGGGTTAGTCAATGGTGAGGAGACGCAAACTAGTCAGTGGTGTGAAATCCCTCACCAAAACCTGCTGTCTGTGAAAGACAAGAAATATGCAGCTTCTTTATTAAAATAAATGAATAATAAATGAATAATAATCAGTAATTAAAATCCCCAGTATCACAGCCCCATCTAATGGACTGGCTGAAAGATATTCGGAAGACCTACAAAGTAGAGTCTACCAGTCTGTTCTCTTGCAGAATAAGTTATCCTGATGAACAGGACCCCGCAGCATATTAAACTATTAATTATGGGCACAGGAGGCATTTTTTATGAAAATTAAAAAGGTTGCAAAATGGCTACAGCCTCTGGGAAGCAATTCTTTGAAGCAAAACGTTAGCTCGGTGTTAGTGACTATTTTATCTGCTGCATTCAGTATTCTCTTGGCATGGATTAGCTTAGAAAGGGGAGTCTCCATATTTCTTAGTCATATTATCATTATGCCAATACCATAATCCTACAGAACAGCACAGGCCCGGGGGAAAACACAAGGAAATCACTGAGAGAAGGGAGCTATCAGCTAATCCAGGCTTCATTTGCTATTGTACATTGGAGCTTATTTTTAGCTCAGAAAAATGGCAAGCAATGTGTGGCTTCCATGGAAATAGCTTGGCCTATGCAGTGTAAGTCTAAGGGAAAACCAGATTTACGGCTGCCTGTGTCACATGCTGTGTTATTCATCCACATAAGCTGGCCTGCAACGTGGTTATGGTGGTACCATGATGATCTTAATGACGGCTACCAGCCTTTCATGTATCATGGCTGAAAACCTGTGGATTGTCCTGAACAAAACATAGTTACTAGCAGTAGGATGCTGATAAAAGGGTCATCTAGAGCTTTGCATCCTAGTACAGAGTTTCTGAAGAGAAGGGATCCTTTTAACCACCGCGGTTGATGAATGCAGTAAGTATTAGCAAACAGCTGTAAAGGTATGTTGGAGCCTAGCATTTTTGGTGATACGAAATCCTTAGTGCCTCTTCCTCCAAGCTGCTCATAGTTCCTCCAGCAGTGTAAACTGAAAAAAAAAATACATCTTGTTAGATGACTCAGAGCTCTGAGCCCCTGCTCACCAGTGCTAATGAGGCACATTCCTCCCAAAATCAGGGAGAGGAAGGCAGCAGCAGACCTTTATAGGTGTTTTTGTCCTGGGAGCCCACTTTTGTTTGCTTCCAAACCTTTCCCAGCACTTTACTTGGCTCATTAAGAAACAAGCTCAGGCAATGAGAGAGATCTGTCGTTTCCCTTGGGAGAATGAGTACCTAGGTACAAACAAGGCCTTTCTGCACCACATCAATAATAGCTGCTCTGTGTCTTGCAAGATTTCTGAGCTGGGAATCTGACTGTAATATTTACTGTGCACAGTTAACTTAGAGCCTAGTGTGGGCTTTGGTAAGTGATGTAAATCCCCGCCAGACCTGACTAGAGAACTTACCCCACCAGAACAGTAACATTTACTTTCCCTAAATTAAGAGACTCTCAAATAAAGCATTTTTTTAGGCAAGTAAAAGTTTTGAGGGAGAGATCAGTTCAGAAGAAGCAAATTTTGTATGTGATTTTCTGTCCTAACACTGATGGTTACTGATTCCCTTCTCCAGAGCCAGAAGGACAGCATGCAAGTTGTCATCTTCTAGAGGCAGAGCTACCCCAGGGACCACAGAAGTTCCCTTGTGCTGAACAAGTGCTTCTCATTTCAAAGGTGTCAGGCTCCTTTCAGGACCTGCACAAAACATTTGCAAGGAAACACTTCAGTATTACTTAGGGAAATTCATTCTGCTGGGGCTAATGACTTTGCTCAGAGACTGACTTTTCTGATGCAGGCAGGTTCAGTCCTGAAGGCAGCAGGGGCTGAGGCTTGGGACACTGTGATGGGCTGTGCCACAGCAATAGGGGCTCTCAGGTCTCAGCAGCTGTACCCAGATGCAAGGCCACCCGTGTCCAAGCTTTACATCCCCTTCTCCAGAGCCATAACAAAACTAAGGTAGAGGAGGCTGCTGGCTGACGGTTGGACAACATTGTGGTCAAAGCCATTCCCATTTCTGAGCAGTGCCATCTCTCCTAATTGCTATGACATGTAGGATGACAGCCTCATCTATTCAGAGGGCCATTAGGAAGGAAGAGCTTCGCGCAGGCAGGATTTCTACATAGTTTCATTCCCAACTTCCATATCCTGGCTTCACCACTCCGGCGCATGCTTCTTTCTGAAACGGTGCTCAGAAAAGAGGGACATCTAGCGACTGCATCCAATATTCCAATAAACATCACCATTCCCATGAAAATCTAGGAGAATTCACCTAATTCCTCTCTCAGCTCCAGAAATAAAATAATAATAATAATAATAAATTTATTCCATAATAATACAAATGGGGAGGGAGAATTGCAAATTCTTGCTTTATTTTGAAAGTCTCAGGAGCATCTCTTCTGAATGAAGCTCTACATTGGGTTAACCAGATAGAGTGAAGCTGAAGCTGATTTCAGGTGCTGCTGCTGGCCTGGAGAGTGGGACCTGCAGCACTGGGACCAAAACTTGCTGGAGATGAGCCCAGGAAATCATCACCAGGGAAATATTAAGCCTCTCCTTCCTGTCTGAGGCATCTTGGCCAGCATTCAAAGGGAGCAGATATTAATGGAGGTTTTCAAGGCTGATGACTCACAGTCTTTTGACCTTCTGCAGTACCTGCGCACCAGAAGGGCTGTCACCGTGTGTGATTTTAGCTCTCAGCTTGAGCTCCCCATAGCTAGCACTAACCACGTGTCACATTTACCCATCATCAGCCACTTACCACCCTTATCTGGAACCTGGGGTGCAGCCTGCCCGCTGGTGGTGGACTCTGTACCCCTGGGGGGCAGAGGAGGGGGGAAGCAAGGGCTGACGTGTGCTCTGCTTCTCCATCTGCCCCGCGATACCTGCTCAGCCTGAAGCCTCCTGCAGCAGGAGAGCGCGGCACTGCAGCAGCTCCCCCTTCCGCGCTCACCGAGGATGCCCACGCTGGGCAATGTGCAGGGCTCCCCTGTGGGCTCTCCTGTCCTGAGGGAACAAGAGGGAGATGATCTGAGAAGCAGGCAAGGAAATATTATCATTTACTTCAACCGTAGAGGTATGTTGCAACTCCAGGTACAGCCCCCTTAACAGGGCTTTGAGCAAACACATGCTAGAAAAGCAGTTTTTGCACACAGTGGTCTTCTTCACTTGCAAATGTGAACACACATGAATTTCACACTGGTAATGGCAGGTTTCAGTCCCCGTTGCTCTGCTAGGTACCTACCAGGATCCCTGGATTCATGCGATTTGAATTTCCCTGCCTCCAAGTATATGGATGGCGCTGACATATTGTGAAGGGAGTGCTTCATATGCTATCCACTTGTTTTGCTAGTTAATGGATAAACAGAGGACAGCCCAGTCTTCTGTGCTGTCAGTCATCTAGCAAATGCAAAATTCATTCTTCTATTAAGCAAAAGGAATAAGGGGGAAAACACAAAGCAAAAACTGAGTGCTGAATGCTAATGGGGCTGTTGCTGTTATGCAATTCTATACAGAAAATCAAAGACAAATAATAATACTGTAAAGCCACATTGTTATTTTATAGGCTCGGTACCAAAGCGACAGGAGAAAAGAGAAAAACATGCACAGCTGTTTTTTCATTCTCCGACCACTTTAATGTGCTTATGGAATGCAAAATTTTGCAAGGTTTGTACGTGCTTTTTAATTCATGGCACTACTCCCAGGTAAACTCCAAAACTTGCACTCACTAGACAGCTTGTTTTCCTCACAGATGTACACGTTACGTATAAATATTGTTTATTTGGAAAGTTTGGCTGTTTAGTGCCCAGTGAACAAAAGAGGGGTCTGCAAGACTGTTACTGCTCCGACTGGCGTTCACGTGAATACATCCAAGCTCAAGTGAGTGAACCCAAATACACCTGGCAGCAGGACTATGGCAGATGGGAGTGCAATGAAGAAGTACCCAGGAAGCTGAGGAATGTGTCAGCGATTAACCCGTGCTCAGCTATGGGCTGTTCAGCAGAGGGTTTGAATTAGCTCAGACTTATCAGTAGGAGTCTCAGGCCATTTGTGTTCCTGGTCTGCAAGAAACAGATTTATAGAGGTGATCTGCATTTGAAAACTTGGGCAGTCTGGTATCTTATGGGCTTTTATGCCCACACAGAACAAAATGTACCCACATATGAAGCTCTGGGTGAGAGGAGTTCATGGTCTTGCCAACATTTTAGCTAGATGGCCTTACAAGTAAGTAGAAGTCAGTGACCACCCAGCAGTCTGTGAAAAGGGTCATTTTTCTTTGGAGGGGGAAAAAGATCTTCTACTGAGGGTAACAGACTGTGGCTGCAGGTAACGGAGCTCATGCTCCCTCTGTGGCCCTTATCCCTTTTATATAAAGGAACTGGGTACATTGGGTCTGCCTTGCCTGCTGGGGAGCTCTCCTGCTGGTCTGTGTCTGTACAGCATCTGGGGCAAGGCGGCCTCCTCCTGGGCAGATGGTCCTGTCACAGAAAGACGGCACCTAAGCACTGCCCTTTTCTTCCTAGAGGCTCCACCTACGGGCATGGAGCTGCTAATCTTTTAAAACCTTTTTAAAAAAATGGAAAAATATGTGTGATTCTTCAAGGAGAAGCCAGCTTGGTCTGCTCTATCTCAGTAAGACAAGAAGCTGGAGAACACTGGAGCAAGTACAGCTAAGGAGACCTGCCTTCACCACTGGCAATTCCGTCAGCACCCCGTCCCTAAGTCAAGGGTATGGGCAGCAACCTCTTCTGGAAAGCAGGGAACCTGCTGAGTTGACAGCAAGGACTTGCCACTCAGCATGCAGGTGTGTTGGAGCTGGAGAGAACATCTGGCAATTGCTTTGTCTCCATCATTTTTTCTGATTTGACCTTCATTTCTGCAGTTGTTAACCCAACATAAAGCTTCTGCTTATAAGGAAAAGGAGTTAAGCAGCTAAGATTTCAAGGACAATGAATAGCAATTAGTTATAGTAGACAGGGATTATTTTTACTCCTTTTTTTTTTTTTTTTTTCCACACAGCAGTGGGCATGTTGTGATCCTCCTCAATTCACAGGTACCCCCTGCAATGCCTCTGCACTCAGAAGAGATTTTAATATTAATAGGCCAGAGAAGCAGTGTCTATACTGTAATCAGCTTAAAAAAAATTCAGATCTACCACGGATCCACCGGAAGCGGATCCACCTCTCCAAGGCCAAACTCCTGACCAAGGCTGATGGAGACAGGCAATTTAGCAAGGCTCTGTCCCATCCAGCCACGTCACGCTGTTGCGTGGCCAGGGTGGCTGCTCTGCTCTTGAGCACTTTAAACATTTCCCTGTCAGCTCTCAGGCTCAGCCAAGAGTCTGGCACATGGGGAAGGGCACAAGCTACTGCAGATCAGCCACAGTAGTTAACCTTGGGACCACGCTTTCCTTTTGGCAAGGGTCCACAAACACACTGAGTTACCCCGGCTCAGGTGACAGCGCTGTAATGTGTTAAACTTCAGGAGCTCGCTCATGTATCTTAGCTGCAGCAACACGCTAATATTTTAAACATTTTGGTCTATTACTCATCCTTCAGCTGAACAAAAAATGTCTTTTTTTACCTACTTTTAATTTCTTTTCCATGCTCCTGAGAGCACTCAGCATCTGCTGCAGTGATGAACAACCTCGCGCAAGCCCGGGTAGCCGGCAATTCGTTAGGGAGCTGCGTCCGAGGAAATCCACATCACCGGCGTCTGCTCAGCTTTTCTGCAGTGCTGTGCACTGACTCCTCATTGATCACCGTAGACACTGGAAAAACTGTCTCTTCCCACTGGGTTGAGTCGAGAGTTGCTGTGGGTGCAAGACTCTGCCTGGAGCAGGGAAACTTGTGTTATGCTGGAGTCTCCTCTGTTTGTTTCACATCTCCAGGTCCTTTGAACAGCAACAACAAAAAGAAAATCAGGACTACAGCTATCCATGACATATTAAAGTTATTGCCCAGTTTCCTCCTAGCATGCTGATCCTGAGCTGTGGGTGTTATTCAAAAAGTTGTGTGAGGACCTGTATGAAATATATCTGGTCTGAAACAGCAGCCTGTAAGGACTAAAAATTTTAGGAGAAAAAAATGAAATTAAAAATAATAATTAAAAAAAGAAAAGATTTATTTTGTCCTTAAGTGACAGAGGTCTAAAGACGAGGGCTTGCAAATTTGTGTTTCTTACCAGCCGTCTATACAGCTGGTTGTTTGATTTTTAAACTCTAACTCAACAGTGTGGGAGGAAAAGCTTCCGCCTTTCAGCAAGGAACGGATTTTTACAGCCACGAATGATCAACACACACTTAGCTCCGCAGCTTCCAGGGACGGAGCAAGGCCCTGGGGTTCAGCCGTTTTCCTGGAACACCACCTTTGTAGATACTTAATGCACAAAGTGATCTTCCTTAATCCCACTATCTAACTTCCTGCATGACAGAGTCCAAAGAAACTCGCCCTTCCTTCGGCAAGACTATAGCCTCAGTTGCATCTACAGCTTACTTTACAGGAAGATATCTTGTCTGGATGGAAAGGAAGAGCTGTGTTTATTCCCTAGCACTTGCACAGGCTGCCGGCAGCTGTCAGCTCTTTCCAGTCGGGTCCAAAATGCAAGATTCAGGAGCGCTTCCTAGTCAGGCTGGGCCAGCTTCACCCTCTTTCTTTCTTCACCCTGGTTGGTGCTGTGAGGAATCTCAGGACCATGGGCTATATGGAACGGTTGTGCAGCTTAGCCACGTCCATCAGCTTCAGTGAGTCATTGTCCAGCTCCGTCGTTGTGGAGAAGGTCTGTAACTATCATGTTTGGGAAGCATAACTGAAACGCGGCCGTGGGCGAAGGGGACGAGATGGGTGAGAGCAGCAACAGCCGAGCAGATGGGCGCCCTGATCCACTCCTTGTCGCAGAGCCTGTCTACTCCAATGGCAGGGTTTGCAGCACTGGTCCAGAAATCTTCTCCAGGATAACACTGCTGTATTAGAGTGCTGTGTAAGTTGTTGTAGGTTTCTGCTCAGGCAGACTTTTGATTAGAATTTTTGCTCATATTATTACAAACTCCCATCCTTCACTTCCCTCCGTTTCCTGGCTGCAGAGAGTTTAGGCTTGGCCCTCTTTGCTGCATTTAATCAGCCCGAGCATATTAACTATGAATTCCTGCAATGATTGAAGTGCTTAGGTTTCATATATATGCCTGTAACTGATGATTACTAATTTTTTTTTGCCTGGAAATTTATCAAGAGGATTGAATAATTGTTCAGCTCCCCACTCAGGATGGCACTGGAATGAATGATATTCATTTCCAAAGTTGTGATAGCAATCTGAAACATCCCCACCGCTGCTGCAGAGGGATGTTTTACAAACAATTAGAAACATTTACTGAAAATATCTTTGCGAATTAGAAAAGTACGATAACTTAATGAAGAATTGAGCCTTGATTTTTTTCAGTCTGAGGCTAGCAATCTAGTCATCTTTCTTCAGTGTTCACTGTGTTCACAGGGCTCAGCGTCTGTGTGAGTAGTTTCCTTATTACTGTCCTTCTACACAGACGTGGCATCTTTTTTAAAAACTGGCTGGGCAAACATTTGAAAAAAAACATGCATTTCAAAAAGGATGCAAGGTCTAGTTCTCCCTCCATCTCCCCAAATGTTTAGGTGTTCATGTTGGATATTAAATCAATTGGCCTCTAAAATGTACTCAAAAACTCCTGTGTAGGGGAAAGAGATCCTAACAGACCAAACTTGCAAAGTCCATAAAGTAACAAAAGTTGTCCCAGTTTTAGAGGTCCCTCTTAAAATTCCTCCAGGGGCCTTACTCAGAGAGGAGGGGCGCTTACACCTTTCTGACAGAGGTAATCCCTTCGAATTTTTAGAATTGTGAGGACAAAATTGGAACAGGTTATGGAAAATGTGGGCCAGTACCTAGACTCAAGGCTTGCTTGTAGGGAGCAACATTACTAATGGGTTAAAAAAAAAAGCTTGGCCAATGAGCTCTAGTAAAATCAAGAATGACTTTTCCCGAAGTATTTGTATCTTAGTACCAAAAAAAAAAAAAATGTCTTCAGCTTTCTGCTGGGATATTTTTGACCAAAACTAATTTCGTAACAAAGTGGTTAAGGACTGTGCAAAGTTTTTCTGCAAGAAAATAAAAATAATTATATAAAATGTCTGTTCCTATGTACGCAGATATTAAAACCCCTTCCAGTGCAAAATTAGCTTTGACTCTGTGTTGTCATTTCCAACACTTTGTTGGAAACAAATGGCTGACCTCTATCAGCACTGCCTGCTTCCATAAATATTTTCATGCGAATAAAATGGTGGCTTTAGGGGCAGAATTTGTGAGAATCTTCTAAGAACCATACTGGCTAATCAGTTGATATAATCCCATAAGCAGTGTGGGCTATCATGACAGAAAGACTCCCTAATTTCCATACTAGCCCCTAAGCAACGGCGAAGTTACTAATTATTCCTCTCCCTCTTCACACAAGCTCATTTCCTTCTGATGATATTTTTAAAATATAGTCCTGTAAATATGTTAAACTCTGAGTTTTGGCAGGAAAGCTGGTACACACAACCAAAGATGCTGTCTCTGATAGATGCTTCTATTATTACAATTGAAGTTTTGTCTCTCGAAATTAAGAAATTATAATTAAAGCATTTAGTGCCATGGGCTGATAGAATTGTTTTGACACTAGTTCTTGAAAAAAAAAAAAAAGTACTCCATCTTCCTTCCCCGCGCTGTGTTCTTCTGTGCTGGAGAAATAATTGAGAATTGCCAGTGGTCTGGGACTCTGGTTTGATTGCACTTGGGGTGACTTTTAAGGGTGAAGAAACATCTGACACCTTTTAAAAAGCGATGTCTGGAAAGAAGATGCAGAAGAAAGACAATAACTACAAGATATGGAAAACATACAATAATGGTAGAAAACATGTGATGAAAGATTTTTGTTGCTCTCATGAAACCCTCAGTATTCCTATGGAGAGCTGTAAGGGGTGGACTAGTTGGGTAGATGTAAAGGAGCAGGCCGAGGATAATCCTCCAGTTTGAGATCTGTTGTAGATTTACTTCATGATCATTGCCTCACTTTGTCCTTTAAACAGGGAAGTTGAATAGAGATGTTGCATTGCTTAACTCCTTCGCATGTGTGTACATCCCTACAAGTAGATATGCATATACGTAGGCACAATATTCTGGGGTGGCTCAGATATGCATGAACCAGAATAAAAGATATGCAGGCTGGGGGCCAGGGCTGCTTGGTAGACATTAGGCAAGGCTATGATAGCAATTGCATTTCTGACGCATAAAAAAAAAATTCATCTCTGGCTCCATTTGGTTTTCCTCTCTCCATAAATAGCAGGAATAGAGCACTAAAAATAGTTGGAATAAAAATTGCAGCATGGAGTGTCTTTTTCTGGAGACTCTGGTGAATAAACCTCCTGGACAGCATAGAGATCCGTATGTGTCCAGGTCTTCGCAGGTGTTTCATGCTCTCTGGTGAAAAGGACAAGCAGGGGTGTCACCTCCCTTGGGGACAAGAGTAACTGCTGGGCTGACGAAGCCCCCAGCAGCAGAGCCATGCAGGAACACCACATTTCAGGAGGGACATTACCTTATTCAGTACATCCAAGGTCTCAACACTATGGTGCAAGACACTGAATCATCTTCATGTGGCCTGGAGAAACATTTAGGAAGAGGAATACACGTGTGAGTATCCACTCTTTCCAAAAGACTGAGCTATTTAAAAGCAGCCTTGATGAAGATGACCCAGATAATCATCCTCTTTTAGGATACTACATAGGGAATGGGCTTAAGAACACACTTAAAGTACTCAAAGTTAGTCCTTCCATGCCAGACATAACAAGAAAGAAAAGAGGAAACATTTTTGAGCGTGCTGCAGAATGAAAGATACACAATGTGGTCCTGTGCAAGAGACACAGCCTTAGTGATGGGGGTGGTAACAGGATAGCCCTGATACTACCAGGCTCTGGATCCCGTGAGCCTGACAGGAGGTGACAGAGATGTACAAAGATACAACTAGGGTGTTAGATACATGGCACATAGAGGATCTGTCATTTCTGGAGAAGCTGTCTGTTAGGCTGAAATTTTGGATTTTTTTTTTTTTTTTTTTTTTTTTGTGTTCAGAGCTTGTGGATATAATTATGACAATTTTCATAAAAATCAAGTCCCTTGTACAGTTTAATGCAGCTTGTCATGAGGATTTGGAAATGATTAGTATGTCTGCGCAACACAGAAGAGCTGGAGCCCTATCTGCTGGCTGTGGGGCATGCGAAAGCGCAGACCCCACGACGGGACGACTGCTCATGGAGCTGCGAGCTTGCCTAACAACAGCCATCCTCAGGCTCCAAAGCTTGGTTTCCAAATCAACATGTAGGCTTTCCAAGAAAAGAGACATAATTCTCGGGATTTCTGCATTCCCACCTTCAGAGCCGGATCCTACCTGGCATTGCAGGTAACACCGCCACCTCCCTGGGGAGCACACGAATGTTCCCAGCACCACTGTAAGCACAGCAGCCCATTAACTTTGGAGAGTGCTGAACTCACCCTTGTTGGAGGTCACCACGACTGATTTTCATGTACCAAAACAGGGTCTCACTTCTCTACTTCCTCTCACTGTTCTGGGTCTGGAATAGAGCCAGGGGAGGGTTAAGCAGCCTTCCTCTCTATTTCGCTAGCTGGTGGCTTTCAGCATTTCCCAGGACCAGCTCTTTTATTAAGGGGAAGTGGTGACTGAGCCCAAACCTCCCAGTTCCCTGTGATTAAGGACCTAGCCCTGAAATGTTAAGAGAATCAATGCTCTCGTAATATTTTTTCCTAGTGTAAAGTAAACTAAAAATATTTTTTTAATTGTGGAGGGAGCAAGGGGAGACAGTTTTGTTGTTGTTGTTGTTTTTTATTGGATTACAAGATTTCTGATAACACTGCAAAGTTACCAGAGGAGGAGTCAATAAAAAGGGCTAACTGGGTTTGGTGTGAAAGACTGGCATACAAGTTATTATTATTATCTAAGCCAGTCACAGCCCTAAGTGTGCTAAACAATATGAGTGAACACTGCTTTTAATCTGACCACAGTTGAAGCAGTGGGCAGCTCTGCACATTTAGAGCACTTCTACATAAGTAGCTCAATATGAAATTGAGGGCCTAACTCTGAGCCCCCAAGAGGGAAAATTCTGGCTTGTACTCTGCCTACATACATGCACATTAATGCATAAAGCAGCAAGTTCCTTCCTCTCGCTCTCTGGCCCTTTCTCTTTCTCGCACACGCATGTGCGCATGCGGCCCTGACTCCTATACGAAGTTCTGCAGGGAAATTACAGCCTCCCTGTGCAGCTTACTTCTTAGTCACTGAAATAACGCCCTAGGTCTGGAACATGCTCTGTGCAATACCAAACTTTTTCCAGCACAGCAATATCATACATTGATAATATAAAAATTTAAGTCTTCTACTTAAATCAGTGATTTTTCTTTTCCTTCCAAAAACTGTCTTGCAGCTGTATTAGTCATAAATTGTAGCTTTCATGTTGGTAAATCTTTGGGAACTAGTCAAGAAGAACCCAACTTTCTGTTGTCAGGTCATATTAACTCCAGGATTTCTTACAGGCAAATTGTGTCTTGAATACTCCGCATGATTCACAAAAAAAGGCCTTTCTCTGTGTAAAACATCAGCTCTCATTAAGCAGAAGAAATAAACCACTACATGCAAAAGATGTGAGCACGTGGCTTGTGAATAAGCAGAATAACTTAGTAAAAATCACCTCAGAGCATGGCAAGTTCTTAACACATTGAGATTAGTAGTTCTGAGACCAAAGCATCTGGCTTTCTCTTGCTGTTCAAAAAGGGCACAGCTCATGGCTTGTTCTCAGTGGCCAAAAAGAGGGATGTTTTATGCTGTAAATCTGAAAGGAATCCAAGTGGTGGAGGTAAGGAAGGAGGCAAGAACAACTGTTTGCCTGGATGTTCAGCAGAGAAAGGGCTCTGGGCCAGGACGTATGTTTGCCAAGGGAGAACCCTGAAAAAGCAGAGTTGAAAGTGTACAGGGACATGCATGGAGATAATTTTATCATTATACTCTAAGGGTGGCCATCCTTTAAAGAGACTGAGTGCCAGGAAAATAAAATGTCCCGTGGCAGAGAGCCACGGCTTTAGAGAAATGCTTTGTTCTGTATTTCATGGGGAACTTTTAAATATTCTTACAAATATGGAGTTCCAGTCTCCTTTTCTTTCTGTGTTCTGGCAGAAACGAGTGAAGTTATAACCCAATGCATCTCTCCATCTAAATAACACGCTTAATGTTACTAATTGTCCACATCCTCAGCTTGTTTCTCCAAAAGGCAGACTCCTATTTTGCCCTTAGATCTCCCACGCAGATATAATTCAGGACCACTGTTATGAGCTCTCAGAGACGCAAACCTGTGTAAAAAGGTTTTTGCCCTCCTTCCAATCAACACCATGTGCTGTCCTATGTGCATCACGGAAAATCATAGCACTGCAGCTGATACAGAAATGATTCAGGGCCTCAAATTATACCTCCTAGGAGGTCTTGCCCCTTAGACAGGGTTAATAGGGCCCTTCCTTACAAAACATTCTGTTATTTTTTTGCCGTTCACAAAGTGCCTACAGTTGCCTGATCTCATATATAATTGTGGGTTCTCTCCTCCACATCAAAAGAATCTTGGATGTTAACGATTCTCCACTTAATTCAGCCCCCAGACTGGTATTTCTAGCCTCAGCTCCATGCCTACTGATCACCTGATCACATCATTTTTAGTTACTTGGCCAGGCTTGAGAAATTCTCAGGTAAATCATTTCCATGTTGACTTGTAAATCTCAGATATTTTATTCATGTGGCAACACAAAGGAAATTTATAAAGCATATGAAAATCTAACCTCACAGCTTTTACCCATATGAAAATGCAGCATGGTTTTCCCAACTTTTCTTTCAGAAGAAAGGAGGACTTGGGAAGGTATCATCAGAATTTTACTAGACATCAAAACTGCACCTGCAAAGAGATGTCAACAACAGTGCCAGGTCTCCGTGGAAGGTATCTCCATGGCACTGAAGATCAGAAAATCATAGCAATCAGAACGTCTATGTGCAGATGAAAAATGAGTATTAGTTCTGTTAGACTCACCAAAGACAAATTAAGTAGAAAATGAAATATTTTAAGAAGCATCCTATGGTAGGTGAATTCGAATTAATGGCAAACGCGGGTGATTTTCCTCTCATAACCAGACCACACAGAATAGCTGCTTCGATTAAATTCACCCTTTCTATCACATGTCTTTCCTTTATTTCCTGGCATAGATAGATGTGTGATTAAACTATCACTTTTGATAACACAAAAAGCTGAAGAAAGGAGATTACACCATAAATCATAAGAATCTTCCTTTGCACTTGTTTGGGAATTTTAGACAGCTTTAAAATTTTTCTCTAGTGATTACAGCAAATTGTAATAGAGATAAAACATAAAGTGTTATGGGCAATTTTTTTTTAGAGGCCTGGATTTATGTGGTCAGTTTATGGGGATAATTTTGATGACAGATGTGAAGTCATTTAGGGTCTTTTTTTTTTCTTTTTTCTTTCTTTCTTTTTTTTTTTTTTTTACTTGCTATAAAGCTGTTAGACTAAACGGCACTTAAAATTGTTGCCTCTTTGTGCTAACAGGAGTGAAAAGAAGGCATCCCACTGAGTAGGTCATTGTCGTTTTTCATTTTCCCTCTTAGGGGTGGGATATCCCCCAGATGCAGCCCCAGCTGATGTGTCCAGTAAGAACACCCCCAGAATAATGTCTTGTGTGTCAGTGTTCAAAGTGAGGGGCAGTACTGGGAACTGTTGGGTGTCAACGGCTGTTGAATGTGGTGGTGGGGATGGGGACTGCACTCTGTGAGGTTTGTGCACATACTGGTTGTTCCTGAGGCTCCCCTGTGCCTGCTCCCCTGTGGCACCCTCCTAGGCTCCATGCGGGTGGTGTCATCCCAGCCTTGTTGCCATCAATGGCCATGCAGCTCTTGGCGTCACCAGGGCCATGGTATCAGCCATCGATCCTGTTGCATGCCAAGTAGCTTTACCGTCTGTGCCTCTGCCACTCACAGGGAATTAATGGAGGATGAGACTGAACATCTGTGCTCTTGGGCCTTGATCCAAAGGGAAGAGCACTCCGTGACTTCGGTAGGGTTTGAATTGACTCCTGAATGGGCTCAGGACTGATCAGCAAACAGAGATACAGGGTAAACATAAAACAGACGAATGGGACCTGACACATACAAGTCATGTTATCCACCGCTGATTTAGAGGCAAAAAAAGAAACTCCAATAGCTCTGTTGTCCCTGATTAATTTTACAAGGTGAATCATTCTCCCTTCCTGGCTTTCTGGGCAGAGTAGCATTGCATCTGGATTTGCAGGAGCGCACACAGGCAAGGTAGGACACACAACCAGGGTCTCCTCACAGACCTTAGGGCTCAGGGGAGCTCTCCATCCATCAGTTCAGGCATAGTTGGTTTATCTAGGGGATCATGAATGAGGAGGGGAAACAGAGCCTCAGATTACCTTTAATCCAAGAGCAGAAAACACTTCTTTAATTATTAAATGAAGAGGTTGTATCAAAGAACCAACACAGGCTGTTAACTATAAACTTTTCAATGCAGCTAACAGCTCCACCCTGCTTCACTTGCCTGCAGCCAGCATTGTCATTGAACATGTCTGAGCTGTTTTTTTCCTAGCCATTTCAGAAAAACTGAGACTGTTCCTGATCTGATGACCAGGCATTGCACAATCTGATGAACACGGCACAGGATCAGGAGAGACATACATGTGCACACACACATACCTGCAGTGATGCAGGGCATGGCCTAAACATAAAGACAACAGACATTTTGGAGGCTTACTGAAGGACATGAAAGCACACTCCAAAACTGGATGAATAATTCAGAGCATCATTTATTCAACTCACTTTGCTTGTTTTACCTGCAAGTAAATTTTCTGTGAACAGATCAATTTTACTTGAATGGAGTTTCTATCCTCAATTATTTTTTGACATGGACTCCAGTCTCATAAGCATTTATACAAGCACTTCTCTTTATTACTCTACTAGCTGTCCCTGAAAGCAAGGGACTACTCAGAGCTGTATGAAAAAACAGCTGGATCTGAGCACAAAATAGTGATGTGGTGGTAGGTTGCTAGTGGTCGGTTTGCAATATTTATTCAGGTTTGTACAATTAGATTCAGAAGATAAGTAATCTCAGGAGGCTGCGATATGATAGCATGGTTCAGAGCCATTAATAGAGTGTAATAACTGTGATGTTATTGCTTATGCCACTATTCTTCCTGTTACGTTTTCTAACTCTTGCATCTTGCCTTCAGACAAACCAGGTGATACCTGGGCAACTCCACGTCTTGGTGAAGATACAAACAAACACTGGGGCAATGTGTGAAGGCTCCCAATGGAGTGTCCTACCCACTGAGGGCTGAAAATCACCCAGGATGTGGTTAGGTAGGTTCCAAATCTGGCACTTGACTGTCAGCACCATAAAGGACTGGACTGCCCTGAATCAGGACCCTGTGGGACAGAGTACAGCTTCATACTTCCCACAGTTTGTAGCCACTTTGACTCGTAGCGAGTGCGTTGTTAAGTACCATGTGTTGTTACACTGAAGTTTCTCTGTAATTATACAACATTTACACTTTCTGCTATTTGTCGCTATCATTTAATCTATAATCAGCACATTCCCTACATGTTTGAGAACCTCTTCTATGTTAATACAATATAATTAAAACAGCCCCTATTTCAACAGTATCTGCATTAAAAAAGAACACCATGAGAGTTGTGAATAAGCGAAGAGAGGTTAATAACAGGTCATGTGGTTAATCTTCCAGTTACAAGGGCAAACGCTAATTAGAGGACTGGGAAGGTAAAGGGCAGCCTGATTACAGTGTGATTATGGTGACCTTGTTAAGGAGCGATCCAATTTCTTGTGGAGGCCTCAGTAAATACAGACGATACGTCCCTTAGCACCCACGGCAAATGTCAGACCAAGACTGAGAGCAGCACTAGCCGGCTCCGCACGCCGGGCTGGGAGCACGGGCGCTGAGCCTTGCTCTTCTCCAGCTCCACTGCAGCACAGCAGGACTGCTGCCTTCTCGTCCTACTTACAGAAAAAAAACCCAAATGCACTGGCTACTGATAACAAATATATCATGTTGACTTCTACAGGGCTCCACAGTACAGTTTGTTGCAAATTAAAGTGAACTTCGGCTGCTCTAGCGTCAGAGATGTGGCAGAGTGCTGTGATTCACCTTGCTGTCAATGGTGGTGGTGGTGGGAAATTCCCAGGAGCTGAAATAATACTAGTTACTATCTAGATTGAAAAAATGATAAAAACTCTGGCTTTTCCTGCTCTTCCTTTAACCCCAAGTATAAACTCTGCAGTCCAGGAAAACATACCCTGCAGATTATAACAGTTTCATTATCTCAGCAGAGAACTTGCTGTCTGTGTTGTAAAGTGGTCCATGGAGAAATTACCAGGCTCCCAAATTTAATTAGGGCAGGACTCAGACAGGGAACACAGTGAGGTTAACACAGATGTCTGTATGTCCCATCATTCTCACATCTTGTAATAAACCGTCATTCAGAGAGCCATATAAGTCAGTACTGAAAGAAAACAATCCTGTATTACAAACATGATCTGATCCCTGCTAGACATTCACAAAACCACCTGGGTCATGGGTATGGAAAATATTTTGTTACTCATGAGCATTTCATACATTAATTGAGTACAAGGGTAATATGAAAATCAGTGTTTCTGAACATATCAGGGCCAAATTGAGTTCCTTGGTCTGGAAAAAGAGAGCAGAAGGAGCAAGGGGCTTGTTGGCTGGATAGGCGCAGAGTGAGAGCTGTTTAAATTCCATTTCTAGTGTAGGATTCTAAGTACTTTGCAGAAATATTATTTATTTTGGATTTTTTTAGCTATTTGTTACATTTGCTTTTAACTTACATTTTGTTGAAGAGTGATTTCACAGCAGCTGCTATATGTACAGACAAACCATTCCTCCTGGTTTAGCTATATCTATAAATAAGCTTTTGGCTTAGTCACACAAAGCCCTGCTCTCAGGTATCCAAAAGGGAACAGGGCATTCGTTCAGTTGCCT
This sequence comes from Nothocercus julius, assembly GCA_013398735.1. Lineage (NCBI taxonomy): Eukaryota > Metazoa > Chordata > Aves > Tinamiformes > Tinamidae > Nothocercus > Nothocercus julius. The sequence goes on from VZSV01000086.1 coordinate 2,836,437, forward strand.
GCAATGTCAGTTTGAGAGCTTGCTATGTGTGTGAAGAACACAGGCCATCAGCTAAGGTTTCCAGAAGCAGGAGGAGAATGAGAAGAGTACTTGAACCCTGAAAGTGTGAAAGAAATCAGTGACAATCTGTTTCTGTGGATATGCATGTGTATGTGTGTGACTAGGCACAAAAATGCAGAAAGCAATTAAACCTTGACATTTATCTCCAAGATTCCACTCAGGAGGATTTCCAATTTAATGCCAAAAACAAACTCCAATTAATTAATTCCATTTTATCCACATAATATTTTGTACTGCAGATGTTGATAGAAAACAATTTCACAGTGATCACAGATAACCAAAACATGTTTACAGGGATATTCCTACTATCTCTTATAATACCTTCTGTAGTGACAGTTACCCAACTTTGAAATGACTAGCTCAATGGTAACCACTGAAGAAGTGAAAACAAATGTATAGCAATAGTAATTTCTATTAATACTATTTATTTCTACTGTCAAGCATATCAGGTTAGAATATCCTGGGGGCAGAAATACGTCTACAGGAGAAAGGATCAGAGACTCAGATGTGCAGTGGTTTTCCATGCATGATTTTGTTCCCAGTACTCCCATGCTGGAATGTGAGCTGCACTGGGACTAAGCAGCATGTGTGCTCTCTAAGCTTTTGAAACATTCTCAAGATCTAGACTAGTATCACGATATAGAAACAGAGGCATGGATAGGACCCTTAATTGTTGTCTCTTTTAGGCCTCAAAGTGCCTGAAATCTCACTTATACATCGCCCAGACTGTTTTTTTTTTTTATTATTATATTATTTTTTTACCTTGGTAGCAGTGTAATTCCTACAAGTGCCTGCGGAGAAAAGGAGGGTGGGGAATGTCCCTGCAAATTTCCAGGTACCAGATTGCTGGGGACTGTTGTCACCTTGGGTGAATTCCACTCTTTCTTCAGTGACAGATCACATTTTACAGTTTTTGACAAAGGTAATTTTGTGAAGACAGATATAGTGAAGCTTCAGGCTGAAGGCAGGGCTCAAATACAGCATTCTGGAATTTACCAGCTTTGAATTACCTCTGATTTGAGGATATATATGATTGTATCTAATAAAACTTAACTGTTTATTTCTTGCTATAAATCAAGAGTTTTGTCAGGGTTGCTAAGGGAGACTATTCATTCTCATTTTTATTTGCAGGCTGAATAGTAAATAGTTCTCCCTGGAAGCAACTTAATCTGTGATTTTGCTTTGTAGAAGATGGCATTCTTAATTCAGCTGTTACTGCTGCTCAGCAGTTCTGCTTGCTACTCCAAGTTTAAGCATGACAAAAGGAAGAACAAAGGCTAGGAACTTTCTTTTAGTGTAAAATCCTGTACAAAAAACATTTAAAGCATGTTGTTAAAAAAAAAAAAAAAATAGTAACAAGCACATTATTCAGTGCAGTGAGGAAAGCACTTGATGATTTTGTCTTCTTAGCATGCCTGCTATTTTTAGTTACAATATCCCTAATGAAAGCCTGAGATACTACCACTGGGTTTACCCAAGGATCTGGTGTATTAAAACAGTCACAAGATTCATCAAGGCTATAAAAGCAATGATGAGCCCAGAGAAGCAAGCTGTGAGGTGTTAACAAAGCCACAAAATAAGAAAGATGATTTAAGAGAGTTCTTTGGTAGGAGAACCAAAGATTTATGTTCTGGTTCCAGAGAGTAAATACTCTGATATATTTAAAGCTCTAGTTGCTCCTTTGAAGAATTTAGAAGTCTGGCCCTGGTCATCTTGTAAGAGGCTGTTGTGTCACGATAAAATGTTGGCAGACGGAGGAATAATGTCCAGCATTTGGATCCCTGCTAATATTGTCTGATTCCTGAAGCACAATTAGTTCAAAATAGTTGCTACTAATCCCAATGAGCCTCCCCCTCCGACTACAACCGGTGGCATCTCAAAAGTCACCCTTCTCCACCTTGCAATGCCAACTTACGAACTATGGAACAGGGTCAGCGCATCTTGGCTATTCACTTCTCTCATTGCTTAATGCAGAAAGGACTCACATGAACCAGGGAAGGCTCTGAAAGAGTAAGGGTGAAACTGAAATTTATAGAGATGATGATGAGAATTAGAGCTGGAGAGAAAACTGTTTATAGGTTTTTGAAAATTGTAGCCATTCTGCAAAAAAAATAAAGGGACAAATTTCTCCATTTTCAGCTTGAGGGAGAAATGGGACTTCGGACACCTGAAACATTCCATCTTTTCCAATTTTAAAAATTATTTTTACTATATATTACTTTCAAAATTCAAAAAGGAGTCCAAACATAAGCTTTTTTGTTTAAAGTCTGAAGACAGGATATTTAACAAATGTCCATCCTTTACCTAAGCTGGGGATGGCAGATGCACAGTCTAGCACAGCTCCCTATCATCGGGTGTCCAGTCTCTTGGGCAGCCTCAGCTGTGTTTCTGGGGCTGTCCCTGGATTTCTGAGTGTGCCTTCTTCCAATAGATGCCCTTCAAAAAGCACTGATCCTGCAGGCCCCCGACAAAAGGAGGAGAGCAGGACACAGGTCAGCTCAGATGAGGTGATAGGCCAGGTCTTGGTGAAGATGCCCTGCCATTACTGAGTTTACAACTGCCAAGAAGTTGGTGCTTGTCCACTAGGCACCCAGCTAGATCTTTGACATCAGAGATTTACAGTATGTGTGGGAATGTTTGCTTGAGTTGTTTTTCTTCCACATGTGCTGGCAAGGGGAGAGGATGGAGAAAGGGAAGGGGAGTTCCTCATGTTTGTTCTATGCAATAGCAGCATTACTCAATATTTGCATGAATTGCTTTTTACTGATTGAGTTTTTATTTATTAGGATCTATATTCTTAGGCAGGCTGTGTACCTCAGAGGGACTTGAATGAATTAATCAACACACACTCTGTACCACTGATGAAATACAGGATAGCAAGAGATGGCCACATGCTAGCAATTTCCTGGCAGATGGGTCCTATCCACCATTTTTCACTTATTCAATTTAATGCTGAGAACCACAAGCAAACTAATTGAAAAATAGCATTACATGCACACACAAACCCTCTTTTTCTTCTTTCCTTCCATTCGCACCAATTGAATAATAAGTAGTAACTGATGTATTATCAGACCCACAGCGCTTGCTTGAAGACTAATAAAAGCATAACTTTGATCTGTTGTGACAAACGCAAGTACAACTTTTGAGTATTTAATAATTACGTTAGTCAAAGACACTGATCATGACATGCTGCAGTGTGTTATTTGGAGAAAGAGAAACAGGTATTTGCATCACCAGGGTGGCTTCTAACACTACCAGAATGTGAGAGTTCTTACCCTCCTATCTCCCACCTCTCTTGGAGGAGCATGCAAAGAAAGCCTGAATCAAAGGCAGCAGAGTCCTGTGTCCTAATTCAAATGCTATTACTATTTGGAAGTGTATTTTGCATAGGCAATAGTTTGCTCAAAAAATAGTTGAAGAAGTTCTATGAAATTACGGCCCATGAAAATGTTCTTCAATCCCCTGCTTGACTGACACAAGGCAACTGATCCTATGAGCACCTCCCATCCATTTCAGTGCAAAGAGAAACAGATTTATTCAAAACACCTTTAGGAGTGGTTTCAGCTACTCTGCTTTCTCAGCAGGCTGATGACTTGCTTGTTGACTTAGGCACTTAGGCACTTGCATGATCATTTACTGTGTCTCAACTGCTGTGCAGTACTTTCCAAAACAGTTACAGCATTTCCTCCATTCAACGTCCACCTAGAGCTTAGAGTTATGGTTTAGCCTTGGTAGATACTGTGCAAGACAAAAGTCTCCGATAAAAGAAATTTTCATCTAAATAGGAAGCAAGAGACAGTAGCTGGAGACAGGCAGACTGACTAGGAGGAGTGGGAGGAAGTAGGAAATGAGGAGACAATATTGGTCAGGATGGCGGCTAATAGTCTCAGCGTATCAGCAGACTAACTGATGTCAAGTTGAGAACTTTGGCAAAAGGCCATCCTGGTTCAGCATGGAAGGAAGAGAGCAATTACAAATAAAATAGCACTCTATAATAAATGGAAAAAAAAGGAAAGAAGCTAGCAATCAATATAAATGAGAAGTTAATGAGGTACAGAAAATTATAAATGGAGAAAAAGGCACCAGAGAAAAATCCATCTCTAAGAACACTATGAAGAATTTTTAAAGAAGAAATGTTAGGGAGAAAGCCAGGAATTGAGCTAGACCAATTATCAGAAGGAGTTGGGGGATGTGTAATAATGATCCAGAACTAGCATAAATGTCCTGTAAGCAATTCTGTTCTGTTAGCAGGAGGAGCAGGAAGCCGTGCTTGTATCACACAGGCCTGATGAAGGACTTCAGTTCCAGGACAACACGTATACAGTGGGCTAATTGTTGATCAGAATTTAAGCATTAAAAAAAAATCTACCAAGAATGTTGAATCACAGAAGATTGTTAAAGGGATAATTTAAAGGATCAATCAATCATCAGAGCAATCTGCTTTGTGTGTTCACCTGACCCTCCTCCAACACATCATATTTTAATATAAACACTTGAAAAATCTGGGAACATAGGAAGTTGGCTGAACCTACAGCATGCAGGATCGACATGCTATTAGAAAGCATTAATTCTGGGAAGGATGTAGGATTCATAATGAAGAAGCAGCTCCATTATGAGTGGAATCACATCCTGTACTTCAGAAGATGCCAGAGCTATAAGGGCTCATTCAATCTTTGGCTGCAAAACCAGGAGAGCAGCGAGAAGGAACAGGGAAGGGATTTTCTTCTGCTGAAATGCAGAATATGGTGCAATGGACCTTGCTGAAATGTGGCATGCTCTTTTGGTGACACAGATGCTGAAAATTTGAGAAGAGTCTGGAAGAAATCATGGAAGCCATGGGGAGGCTGCTGGAAATGCCTCTGTCTCAGACTCTTAAAGAACTGGATTCATTCAGATTATCAGAAATCCTGTTCTTGATTGCAATATATAAATATGCTCTTAAAGAGAAAATGTGAGTCTCTAGAGGAGTGGATTAAAGAGATGAAATATAATGCCCTGAGATATTAACGGATAGTCAGATAACAGCATTTAGTGGTTGCCCTTGGGCTTAATATTTGTGAGCTTGTAACATCTGTAGACATTCAGAAAAGATGGACTTTGGAGGTGGGGGATGCAGCAGCTCAGCAGATGTTAACTCAGAATAGTTACCCAGGAGCTAATTGCAAAAAAAAAAAGGAAAAAAAAAAAAAAAAAAAGCCCACAAAGATAGTCAGCTGGAGATGTAACAAGTGAGCAAAGGAGTTGGACCAATTAGAGGATAATTTTAATAATGGATAACAGGTGTCAGATAAAACCAAGAAAACTTTAAAAGCTAACAGCAATAGAGAAATTGGAGTCCATGGAGAGGGGTGAAGAGAGAGCCAACTCAAAATGAAGGGCTGAGAAAATTATGTTTTGCAGCAGAATGTCCAGTTGAGAGCCTATATTTAATTTGTAAAGGCACAAAGAAGGACATGGCAGTTGCTTAGCTTGGCCAAAAGTCTGAGCTGTGCAACTAGAAAAGGAAGGCTCTTCCGTGGAGATGGTTTGAGGCAAGGAGGGAAGGAAAGGAGGGATGTTCAGGAAATACAGGCAGCTCCAGCCAGGCTAGTTCACCGTACGTCCCTAGCTCCACAACTGTGAGTTTTGCTACACATTGTAAGTGCCAGGCTCAGGCCCCATCCTCAACATTTCAGACCACGGAGCTCCAATGACACCCCTCTTGACTGGCTCCTAGGATGGTGCCCACCTCTGCCCAGGCCCTCAGGGCTGGAAGCACCCTGGGCACCAGGGTGCCAAAGGGCAGGTTGTTGCAGCCCTTGAGATGCCTTTTGGATTTACATCTTACTAAAATACCCCAAATACCCAGTGCATGCCAGAAAATGTGAATTCCTGTGGAACTCAGTAAGTGACAAGATATGAGGAGCTTGTAGGTTAATGCCATAACTTTATAACCATCCTTTCTGTCCTCACTGGGACTCCGGGAGAAGAAGGAGAGCCATCCGCTCTCCCCATGAGCACTGTCTCATTCCGGCTTTGAAAAAGGAAAATCAACTCCAACATTTCTGAATGCTTCTTCTCCATTTCTTTGTCAAAGCAGCTTTGCGAAGATATAAATACGCACACACACATATATAGCTGTTTTGCATAAAAAGAAAAATGTCATTGAAAATTTGTGCTTTTGTCGTGTATTTAAATTTCTTTTCACAAATCTCAAAAGTTTGCTTTAGCTCTTTTTTTAGAAAAAATGAAAATGGAAACAGTTCCATCAACACATCCATGTCACCAGAAAGACATTTTTTAATTAAAAAGATTTAAAATGTATTTTTGATTGCCACAGAAAATAAAAGTCTAAACTGGGACAGGAGAAAAAAGCTCATCTGGCCATTTCACATATTCAGTATCAGACTCAAACACAGCCAAATTCTTGCTTTCAGATCATCTCAGTTTGAACAAGAGATTTTTCTTCCCCCAGTCTACTGCTGAGAAACCTGCAATGTCTCTCTGCCAGCCGTATCTGTGTGGAGCTGCAAGGAGCACATTCACACAGTGAGAGACAGCCACTAATCCCCAAACAATTGTGTAAATATTCCTAAAGAATTATGAATTAAAAGATTTGCAAGAAATGGGTGGCTCTGAGGTAGCAGAGGAATGAAAGCTGAAGGGATGTAGGCACAGAAGTTCTCTGAATATGAGGAGTAAACATGTGACACTGACATCTCAGCAAGCAGCTCACAGGACACACTGGATTTTGTTTTGGAGAGGGTTGGATGTGCTGCTCGCAGTCCCGTGCAGACATCTCCAATGCAAGGGCCTGGGAGCGGAGGTAGAAGTGCCCCATGCAGGAGCATCTTCCCACCCAGGCAGAGCCTGGTAATTCCCTCTTCCCTTACCCCAGGTTCTCTCACAGAGACCCCAAATGAAAGGGGAAGGTGATAGTAAAACTGATCCTACTGAGACCAGGGTTTGAATTGCTCTAGCTAGTAAGAACTCCTGACCCAAAATGCCAGATGAAACAGAAGGCTTGGCAACAAAAATGTCTTCCACACGCTTTACACTGCAGGGGTCAGCCAGCAATTCCTGGAAATGGTAAATCAATAGCTAGCTTAGATCTCCTTGAAATCTAAATCAATTCACATACTGACAATTTCACAAAAAGTGCATGTGTCAGCACTCAAAGGCTTCCCGCACTCTTAGATATGTATTCCCTCTGTCCATTCCTCCCTCTTCAGCTTTTAGGAAAACTTAATGTCAAAGGGGATGAAGGTACTGATAAAGTGTCAAGCACAGCAAGTAGCATGGAGCCTATGGAGCTAATGCCTTATTTCACTGAAGAAGGAACTCTATCTAAAAGGACAAAAGCCAATGAATATCTGCAAGAGAAGCCACCTGAGAGCCTGTAGGGATACAGGCATAAGGCAAGAATTCTGAGTTTTCTTGAGATCATGGGATTTAGTCTCTAGACTTTGGTGTCTGTTGATCATAATAGGTTTGGATGAAGTTGCTGGTGCAGATATAAAGACAACAGAAGAAATGACTTGCATAGATTCTTAGGGCTGTATTCAGTTGCCTAGATGTAAGTGTTGAAAGTCTTTCGAGATGTTTTAGAAAATCCCATCTGGTTTCCAACTGCTATTCCAGAACGGTATGGATTTCACATAGATCTCACGTCATACCCACCAACCTCCACAACATGTCTTGGATAGCCTGGGGCATATGGGGTAGAGGGCTAGTACCCACCTTTAGGCAGAAATACCAAGGTGGGTGACAAGTGAGGGGCCTGATGATGCCTTTGGTACATTAACAAGTAAGCAGTCATTTAAACCATATTTGGCAAAGCCTGGCCTTCCAATTTGCACAGGCCCTGTTTCTGGTCATGCTGCATGCTAAGCTAATACTTAGCCTCTCCTATGCTCTGTTGTGGCCTGGGGTAATATGTTTTAAATGTACTTTCATTACTTTCAGGAATAGGTAAGAACATGATAGTATGTTTGCCTTTTGGGTAACACAATTAACCTTTCCTGGAACGATAGAACATACAATGGCTAAATCAATATTTTTTTTTTTTTGTATTGTGTTTATATATGCCTTCTTGCTAAGGTGTCTAAGCATGGAGATTTTTCTCATGAAAGAGATTTTGCAATTTCCTCCTAACCCATTCAGATCCTCTTTTCTTTCCTGAACTGCATCTACATTTTCACAATTCTGTATTTCTGAGTCAAAAATACTTATCCAGGAATGAGGTCTGTCATTTGCTGAGCATCGCCAAACATTTCATCTTCATTCCTCTGCTTCTTCTGTGGGCTCCAGATTTCTTCACTCCCAAGCTTTTGCATTATTACCCACCAAAGCTTTTACACGCAGTAAAATCAGAAATCCTTCATGATGTTCAGATATCCTTTACATGATGTGAATAGTTACTGGAAATATTCCAGTTCAGTTCGCAAAGAAGGGTAAAAAAATGCTGAAGTCAGCAGAAGAATTTTTAAAACACGTCATATAAAAGGGTGAAACCTGTTATGTTCATTATACCATTTTCTTTAAAAGTCTGTGTTGTTCTTTCCTAAGAAACTGTAGTATGAATTAAAATTAGTCTTTTTGCCTGGTCAGCCTCTGGCTGCATCTGCATGCAAAAATTATTTAGGCTGTAAACAAGTGCTCTATCTTCTACTCACTTTTAAAAAGCCTTCATTTAAGCAGTAGTTTTTTTTTTTTTTTTTTTTTTTTTTTTCTAGCAAATACTATACTGCTAAAAATATCTCCTATATAGGACCAATGATTTGTACATTTGATTGGAATATGAAAATTAATTTTACCATATAGGATGAGTTGTCTTTTACAATTTTAAGTGATAATTCAGTTCAGCCTTTTAAAGAGCATGTAATGAAGAGCAAACTTATCTCGTTTGGATGAAATTCCTACTTACCCCTCCCCAGGCCTTCCCCACAAACTTATACCCTAATTACATGGTATTTCTGATCTCATAGTGGGATGAAGTGGTTCATAAAAGAGTGTGCAAGGTTTCTGGGCCCTTTGTGGGCAGATTTTATTCTTGAAGAACGACCATTTCTGCATTCTGTTCATTAAGAACAAATACAAAGCACATGAGTGAAACCAATCCAAACAGGCCTTTGGGATGGGAGACATAGCTGTGAATAGTTTTTCAGTATTGAACAGCTTGGGTCTCCAGGCCACCAGTGAAATTGTGCATCCTTTTAAAGAGATTTATTTTTCTACACCTGACCCTGAGGATCCAAATTTTCAGCCTCATCTTTAGGCAGTGCCACTCAGTGTAACTTATGTCCTTTACGCAGCTACATTGCATTTCCAGGCATGGGAATAGTACTGGGATACCTGTAATTTCACCTTAGTTCAAAAACACCAACAGAAAACACCCCGACAAAGGAGACGCAAACCTGGAGACAAACAATATTCAGGCTCAGGAAGAGAAAAGGCTCCTGGGGTACCCGCAAATTCTCTCAGAATATGCTTGGACACTAGAAGGACTTCTTTCAACCCAGTATCCTGTTCACACTGGTGGCTACAGAGAATACTTAGGAAAGCCTAAGGACAGAGCAAGCAGAGAGTGAGTGTCTCTGAATATACCACAAGCTTTCAGCCTTTGCAGCCTGGGGCTTGCAGGCCCAGAGCTAATATCTTTGTATTTAATAGTGCAAACTCTATTCCATTGGAGAGCACCGCGTTCTTTACAACCCCAGCTTCGCGCAGTGCTGCAATGCGCTCCTAGGCAGGCTCAGTCCCCCCAGGAGCTGAGCAAGCTGCACTCACACAGAGTCAAGCAGGAGCGAATTGTGCTCAGGAGTTTACACTCGCCTGGGAAATGCCCTATTTCTAATGCTTTGGTGAAAGCCTCTCCCAGCTTGTCCCAGCTCAAATCCTCTGCGGGACAAGAAAATGCAAGGTTATTAGAAAGACAGTAAATTTATTCCCTGGTTGTGTGCCCCACTCATTCCTTGCTTAAACTGTTTCCTCTTGCATAGCTATGAACATTTTCTCTAACTTCACTCACCTCCCCACCCCTGAAAAAATAAATTAGATATGAGACAAATCTCTGATTTATTAAAGACATTAAGGAGAGACAAGGAATTAAAAACTAATTCCCAGGTTTTAAAAATGTAATTGTCTAAGTTCTAAGTTTAACAGTTCAGAACATTGCAAATGAAGATTTACAAGAATAAACAGAGAACCCCATTGCTTCTAGTTCATAAACATAAAGGCAATCTATTTGACACAGAGCCCATGATCTAAATTAATATTTCATCAGTCAGTAGTTTTATTTCTTGGAAATAAATTACTTTCTTAATGGAACTGGACATGTTTGATCAGCAGTAGAAGAAATATTCTCAGGTTTACTCTGCAGGAGCTTTTGAAGAATAGTGTTACTTGCTACAAAAGTTTCCTTTCTGCTTTCTGGGCTCATTCTGACCAAAGATCTGATGAAATAAGGTAATGTTCCCTCCTGTTACCAGAGCATTTTTCACGTGTTTTCTGCCACAGGACGATGGAGGATAGTTCTCACCCAGGCTTTGTCACAGAGTCAGGACGCAGCCATTAGAAGAAGCCTGAAGTCAAAAACTCAGTTACTAGCTCTGTGCAATGTCAAAACCTAGGTAAGGAACATTAATCAGGTAACACTTTCGCTTTTTATTTGTAGTAGCTTCACAGTGTGAAGCTGGAGGTCTGATCACTGTCTTCACTTGCTAAGGTCTGGTCATGGTGACATTATTTTTCTCCTTAGAAACTACGTCTTGAAGAAGAACTATTGAAAGAGCTGTTGCATAAAGCATAGCAAATATAAATATAGCCAAGAGATGGAAAATAACATGACCAAGCACAAATGTGGACAAGCATTAAAAAAAAAAAAAAAAAAAAAAAAAAAAAAAAAACCTAACAAATCTCCCAAACACAGAAACACAGAACCCCACAGAACCCTTTTGCTAGACACCTGCTGCATGCAAAGGAAGGTTCTAAACATTAAAGGATAAAGAGATGCTGTTATATAGGCCTTGAAGGAGAGTGTCATGTTTCCATTATAATAATCCCTGAGATGATAATTAAGTGGGCATAATGCCAGATAGGCATTTTATAGGCATCCTTTTTTTTGCAAGTGTGCAGAACCAAGATGAGATTCAGAATAATGATAGTGGTGTGAAAATGCTGCTGTGATCCATTAGATGGTGAGTGTTATATTTAATACACAGTTATAATCCAGTCAGCACATAAGCTTCCATGGATTTAAAATAGAATATCTTCAGGGTTTTCATAATAAATTTAATACTTCAAAGAGACATTGACTAATGGTTTTCAGATATTGTAGGGCATACTCTTCCCTATAGGAAATCAATTAAAGTTGAATCTTATTGATTTTAACCCATTTTTTCCATACAGTTAAAAAGCAGACTTTGAACTCTCTTTGGATATAACCCTGATAGTCTATTCTCACCCATGGCTGAGATAGAAATAATTTCTAAATCAGATCAGATGAAAGAAAGGAAATATTAACTTAATTGTTTCTTCAGTTTTAAAAATCAACAGTCTCTTTCATGTAATCTACTTAAGGAGAAGCAAGATAAATTCCAGGTAACCTTGAGACATTGAAAGCCTGAAAGCGGGTAAAATTTTTACATGTATAATCCCTGAGAACTGAAAAGGGTATGAAGTGACAAATAGATGTGGCATTGACTCTTTGCAGTGAGATGAAAGCAATTTCCAGACAGCAAACAACATTTGCAAATACAAAGTAAAAAATAGGACTGAATCTTCCTGAGAAGTAGGCTTGAAGCCTAACATTTCTATCAGTTTCATAATGATTTTTTCTTTAGTAGGATGAGCAGTAACTAGTTCTCAGTAGTTTCACTAGATTATAAGAGGTGACTAAATACTGGTCTAAAAAGACTCAGCTCCCTTAAATTTAGATGTGCATAACAGAGCTGGTCAACTAGTCTGAAAGAAAAAGTGATTCCAGAGGGTGGTTCATCTGATCTATGTTACATATCTGCTTTAAGAGACAAGTTTTGTAGGGTAGAACCACACCAGACCCTATTTCTATCCTTGGACCGTGTGGAGATCACCACATCTAATGCAGAAATAGATGTACACTGCAGATGTCTAAAACTGGAAATATTAATGCTACCCTGTGTACTGCATGGAGGGAAAACCTTAGTCTCATTGACAATTGCATAATAAGATTTTGCAGCTGGAAGCTGAAGACAAATGCAGGTAAAGGTTAAGGCATAAATTCTTAAGCATAATAAATTAGAATAAGTTAGTTCAAGAAGTTGTGATTTCACTACTACCTGAAAAGTTCAAATCAAGTCTGGATTAAAAATATGCTCCAGCTCATCTACACAGTATGGATAATGAAATTGCTGTGGGAGGAGAGAGGCTTTGACGTGTTATGTCAGAAAGTCACTGTAAATGGATCCTTCTGGGGTTCAGATCTGTTTTTCTTCCTGTTGCAGCTCACACACACAAAAAAAAACACATTAAAGCAAACACCATGCTGATCTAGTATGGCTTCAGTGGCAGACTGTAATCAGCAGGGAACTACGGGTGAAATGGCATCCCTGACATAGCCAACAGCAGGACTTGGCCCCTGCCTTCACCCCTCTGCACAGACTAGTCCTCAGGTCTCTGCTGACTTAGGGCGCTGGGAAAAGTACTCTGCCCTGAATCCTTAATATCTCTGGGTTTCCTTGTCTTGCAACTACCTCGTGCTCTCCCTAACTGGAAAATCACCACTCTAGATTAGTAATGTCCAGAAAGCCATGTGAAATGCCATCCAGATTCCTGGAGATCAGGGAGCAAAAACATCAAAACGTTCATATGAAAACTGAGTTAGTGTCACACAGATCTTCTGGTTCTCAGTAGGACCAGTAGTTCACTTGTAAGGAAGTAGGGCCATGTGTAAAGACGAGAATATCCATACTGTTTAGGACAGACAGTAACAAGCTCTGTGCACCTGCTGTGCATTTCTACATCAGGATGGCTGGCACAGCAGAAATTAGAATAGTAGCCAAAACAATAAGTCAGGTCTTTAGGTCCAGCTGAGCTTTGCTTAGCACAAGACCCAAGAACAAGCAGGGTAAAGATAAATTAAAACCCTTTTGTTCCTTCAGCAAACTGAGGAAATTACTGGCTCCTTACCAGATATTAGAGCACTTTCAGGTCAATTCACATCTACATCAGCATAAAAGGGTTCTGTGGCCTGTTTTGCCAGCTGACTACATGTGCTGGCAGAGGATGGATGGGTGATCCAGACACCCTCTCTGGCAGCTCTGAGGACAAAGCAGGAACAGATGCCACTTCCTTTTTCCAGTGCAGAGAGGACTGCACATCCACCTCATCAGTCTCCAAACTTTGGAAACAAAATCAGCATTGAAAATAAATTCCAGAAGACATTAATCTGTCTCGCTTCTGACACGAAAGGATAAAATATAGATCTCTCTCAAAAAAAACTCACTATGAGCAGTATATTTTCATTTTCCAAATTACTGAAAGAACAGAACATGAATCCTCTTCTGTCAGCCTTGAAAAAATATTTTATTTTCCCTGTGAAGGAGAAGCTAACGTAAAATAATTCCATAAGTAAATGGCAAACAGAGTGCTGTTAGATGAATTATAATTTGTTGTAGCCATCAAAAGAGCCTGTAAGTATCTATTGGCAATGAGAAAACTTCAGCAGACACTTTTTTTTCCTTCTTCCTCTTGATCAAGTTGTTATGTCATTACGTTACAAGCAGTCAGAACAGCAGGGTGAAGAGGTCTGCACTGCATAGCTTCACGAGGGAGAGCATACATGGGATGATATGCAGCAACACACAAAGTTTTCTTTACTAGTCTTTCCTTTAAAGATCTTTTTTGTTGCTTTTTCCTCAAGAGGAACGAAACACTGCAGTATTCCTGATATGTAAATATTAGCATGGTGCCCAAAAGCAAGCAACTGCGCCTCTTTGAAGGCATCAAACTATAATAATATTTAGTGAAGGGAGCAAAAAAAAAAAATGCATGTTAAGATGCCAAAAGTCTGGTTTAGAAGAAGAAATTTCTTAATTAAAGATGTGTTTAGTCATGGAGATTGCAGAGACATAAAATATACAGAAGTGGAGAATGGGAAAACAAAGTGTGAGCAAATGAATTTATAAACAAATGTGTTATTTTATCACTCAAACTGTCAAGTAGGAGGCAGAGGGAATTAAGAAAAATAAGGAGGAAGAGTGAAGATAAATAGGAAGAAGGACGGTCACAGTTTATCATGTCTAGACTTGGATCACAGCCACTCACTGGAAGGTGACATGTCTGAAAGGAGTCTTAAGGAGGATGAAGCGGGTACCATGGCCAAGAGTGCATTTCTTTAAGGCACAGACCTAAATCTTTTATGCTTTGGCTTTCAGAGATGACCTCAAAAGCAACTTTGAATGCCAGATACTCCCTGTGTAGGAATCCTGCTCTGCTTATTTCAGCCTCAGTGAAAGACCGAAGGAGGCTTGGATGAAGAGATTTCCTCATTGTTCCAGAGACTCTCCATGTGGATGGATGGGCCAGGCTCTAGCCCCACATGGCTGTAGCCCCCACCACCACACTGAACTTCTCTTCTAAGAGAAATTCCAGCGTGGGTGCCCCATAAATGAGCCAGCATGGCATTGGGGCCTTCCAGGTATGAGCTTGTGGACAGTGTGGCCACCTAACATTGACTGCAGGAGACAGGGTGGCAGGCAGGGACCCTGCATGCCCACTCCCGTTGCACCACACACCACAGCCCCCCTGTCAGACACGCACCTACAGCCACAAAAGAGGCTCTAACTCCTGCCCAGCCGTGGTGAACTTTGGCACCAGCAGATTGCTGAAGATACCCAAGGGAGTGAAGAGCCAAGAGAACATTCCTGCAAGCTCACTGCTTGTCTCTGTACAAATGGCTGATGGGGTGAGAAAACGTGGCCTGAAGCAAGATGCTCTTACTCGGGAGAAAGCAGAGACAAAAGGGAAGTGGAGCTGGCATGACTCGGAGATGGAACAATCTCTCCAGCCATCTGCAAGCAGACAGCCATACTGTAAATTATTTTAGGTTCTCATGCCAATATATGTGAGAATGCTTTTCAGGTGTGTACAGTGCCCAGGAGTAATAGTAAGCTGCTTTTCTCTCCTCCCTCTTCATCTGAGCATTGCATTTCCCATGCTGCCTTCAGTAATCCTTGTGCCAAGAACAAGGAAACCCTGCAGTGAGGTGATTGCATTATTTTTCTCCCCTTTTTCTTGAGTGTGCACCACGCTGAGAAGACATGAGCAGCTCAGCATACCTGCCTACAAGGGATAAAAATCAACATTTCTAAGATTCTCCTTCTGGCCTGTCCTACATATGCAGATTGCCTCCTGCAGCAGATGTAAACATTCGTTTCCTCTTTTTCAAAGGGCACTTCTCTAACAGTATAACATACATATTGAAATATTTGCATACCAATATAATCCATAAATGCATCTAGATTCAGGGACTTCTAAAATTAGTAAGGGAAATTATGATTTGGTTTCCATTCCTGCAAAGCTCCACTATTTCTCCCTGTGACTCCTTTTATTTGAGGTGAATTTATATAGAGAAAATTTAAAATCTAAACCTGCAGAAATATCTTCCAAGTGTCTCTTTTGCTTAGTAGAGCCACTCTTTTTCTCTTGTTATCCTCTATTATGTCCACCTCTGCTTTCTTGGCTGAATGTTCAGAGAGGTGCATTTGAACAAGTTCTGTGGTCTCTCTTCTTGGACCAAGTCAGCCCCCAGTCAGAGGACATGCACAGGCCCTTATTAAGGCATGAAAACAAAACAAATTTCCATGTCATTCATTAAGCAAGGAGAGTGTTTCAATCATCTATGAAGGAAAGAAAATATATTTCAATATACTTTGTGAACTACTAAATTGAAAGGTTCATTGTAAGGCAGAGGGCAATAATGCATTCTCCACCTCCATGAGAGATAAGTCAGGAAGTAAAGAGTGTGAGCTGCAGTGATTTAGAGAAGTTTGCAGCTTCCTGTCTCCAGAGAATCAAGGCTAAAATATTTGGCTTATTGCTTTAGGGGGAGAATAAATAAAGAAAGAAAGATTATAAGATCACATGCCCCTGACTGAGCAGGGAATATGGTGATGAGCTCCTGCAGTGCCTCCAGCACTTCGCAACACTCTGCTCCTTGGCTGTGCAGACCCTAACCAGGATGCCTCCCTGGGCCACCTCAGGTGTTCACCTCATGTTCCCTGTCACAGACATGGGGTGTAGATGGTCAGGCTGGATGTTTCAACACCCCCTGTATGATTAATCCACTGGTGAATAATGAAGAGCTGATGGCTGGTAGAAAGACCATGAAATGAGAGCAGAGGAGCCCTCAGCAAAGTTTCTTCTGGTGCCATCTCAAAAAAAAAGCCTTTGAACTAAAAAAGGAGCTCCAGCAAATCACCATTTGGTTCACGCATGTATAAAAACACATGGCACATTTCCTGTCACACTGGGATCTGTTAGGAAAACCACTGCTTTGAAATTGATGGGTTAACATTATTGGTGGAACAAAGCAGATTGAATCTAAAGACCAGATTCACTCTGAACTCACGAAAACCTGCTAACGTGGCTCGCGGTTTGACCACAACTCCTTTTGACATTGATCTATATGGAAGCATGATGCCAAGCTGCTCTTGCAAGCAAGGAGGTCAGAGGGATATACCTTTCACGTAGAAAGTTCTTTAGCAGCTGAACAGTTAAAGATTATGCACGCTATGTTTTCCTGCCTTTCAGATTCCTCATTCATAATGTATGAGTGAGATCATTAAAAGCAACATATTGGCTGATACCATCACAGCTGCTACCTAACTGTAACACTTCATAGCAAGGAATAACATTACTCTTCTCTTACGTATGTGTTCAGAAATGGAAAGAAAGAGACTTGTGGCTGTAAGAACAGTGTAAAATGTTTAACATTACTGAAAAAGCTTTGTGTGTTGGGCAATTCAGAGATGTTGAGAGTATTCTCAAAATGAATAAAACATATTAATCTCCTTTTGTCAACCCTTCTCTTCTATTGCAATATGGCAGTATATTTTACACACAAACAAAATCAATATCACATTAATTCCCTTAATAATAAAAGATTAACTCCTACAATGGACAGAAAACTTTGTCCCCATCCAGGGAATTTTAAACTCTCCAGCTCTTGACTGTTTAGAACTGTAATGAGGCTTATTTTAAGCCAAGTATGGAGTGTTTCAACCTTATCAAATGGAGATAAAGATTGTCTTAGGGTTTCTAGACATAAGTTCTGTAGTTTTTTTTGTTTTGTTTTCTGATTGGTAAGATGCCTTGGGTGCTGATAGGGTTAAAGAGATTAAATAAAAGCATATTTAAGTCTACAAAGAGGAACACTTTTGAGTAAAGTAAGGCACTTTTCATTTCTCAATAGTTATCCGAATCTTTACAAGTTTTGGGCCTACATTTTTCTCTTTTACATTTAAGAGAGAGGAATGAAAATAATGTGCTATATAAAGTTGGCTTTTAATTTCCAAATGTCTTTTTTCATATTCTAACCTGAGAGAGCTGCTTATTCTTTATAAATCATGAATCACCTCAAAAAGCTTTGTTCCACTGCATATCAGAGTTTCTAGGGTAAAAAAAAAAAAATGGCCAAGTCCAAAATGGCATGAAAAATGAATTAGTTGTCTTTGAAAGAGAGGGCATTTCCCTCTGGGCATGTAGCAACAACTCTGAATGTTACCAGCTAATCCCCAGACAGCCGGTCTCACTCCGAGCCATGATGGAGCCTGAATCTGCACATATGTACCCTGCTGAGCTGCGATGATCTGACTGCCCTCCCCTCATGCCAGGCTTTGCACCACAGTAGCCCTCGTAACCCTTCTGACATCAGCCAAGATGTTTCTGGCTTTACTGGTGCAAAAGGAGAACAGGGTCCTGTGCATTCATTATCCTTAAACTTAAAACCAAGTAGCTAAGCTAGAAAACCTAGAATGAAAGACTTTCTTCTGTTGCACATTCATAATGCATTTTCACTGTGGTGCATGAAATGGAGGGGATAACATGGTCCTCTCAAAAAACTCCTCATTCAGAGTTTTAATTGTGTCTCAGAGGAATAAATGAAGGGGTTTTACCTCTCTCTCCCTCTTCCTCTGGTAAGATTTTTTTTTTTTTTTTTTAAACTAGCATCGCTTATGGTTTCTTTAATAGTTCTCAGTCTCTGACAGAAGTGTTCTGCTACCCTTCTCTGTTCAATAATGAATGGGTACATTTGAAATTGCAAGTATTTGCACTTATGAGCTCATCCAGACAAAAGATACAAGACACGTGACTTACCTAAATGGCAGCCTGGGGACCAAGTAAATCACACAGGCCCCTTAGCCTTTTCTCTGCTCTGCCTCATGGGTGCAGTACCTAGCAGAAAGAAAATGACAGATTCTTGCATCACTTCTGCTGAATCATTCCAGTCTCCAAACTCCTGTAGGGAAAATGCCAGTCTCAGGGAAGCCACATGAGGTGCATCCAGTTAATCTTGATGCATCCATGCTTGTCACCAGGGGCCTTTTACAGACAATGGAGGGGAAAAAAGCATTTTGGAAATGCAATTTATTTAATCATAAGGTAGATACACAAAGTAGATCAGATGAGTCTCTCTCCCTAAAAATGCCTTTTTTCTTTTTTGGCCCCAGAGGGCTGTGTCTCTGAGGCAGTGACCCCACCGTAAGTGGTAAGTGAAAAGGACCTCTCTGAAGGGCTGGCGAGGGTATCTGGGGACAAAGGCAGTACTCATGAGATTGGCTAAAGCCTTATGAGGAAAATGTAGAGGACACCCAATCTGGAATTTCCTTGCCAAGACTGTTGTGGAATAATTACTCTCTGAGTAACCAATAAGACAGAGTTTAATTAAAGCATGTAACAAGGAGTAGGCGTTAAAAGCAGTCCAAAGAAAGCACTTATGGTTCCTCTCTGAGGTCATTTGAACCTGGCTTTGCAGCCTGACTGTGTGCAGTCTCTGGAGCAGAACATGAACTCTCCTTCCTTAAAGCTTGGCTCATACCAGAGGGGAAAATTTATGAAAAGCAGCCATTACTTTAGATGGTCTTAAAATTTGCACTAATCCCATAGTCAACACAAGAAAGAAGCAGTGAAAAGTTAAGCATTGCAGTGACTAGCTTCTACATCTCAGTGTCCACACCAGATTGCAGAGCCTGGCCTGCTTTTCCCTGTGCATTCCCGGGAGAGGAATCCCTACACAGGCCTGGCAAGGCCTCTAAGAGTAAGATCCAAAGCACACAAGATGCCAAGCAGGGAGTTATCCTGAAGCAAGTAATGTGTAGGCAATGATGCAAACAAATCCTAAATCTCCTTTGCCTTGATCAGGGCAACTGGGAGGTCACTTGGGCTTCAGAAGCCAAAAAGGTCTCTGACAGGTTTCTTCTATTCAAATTGCTGGGCAGAGTTCTCTCTTTTCTTCTAAAATACAACTGAAAAAAAGTGCTTTTGTTCTGTAACACTGACTAGACTTTTATATAATAAGTCTTCAAGTATTCAACTCAAAAATAAGAGAGCCAAGAGCAATTCTGACCTTCGCCTGAGGCGGTTCAAACTCATCTTTTCCACCTCCTTTGCAGGACTCCTAGCCATTCAGGGCAGACCCATCCTCTGGAGATGAAAGAGGAGGAAAATATGTCACTGAGAAAGTGGGAATGAGCAGCCAGGTGAGCCAGCAGCCATGCATTTAAAGCGT
Organism: Nothocercus julius; assembly: GCA_013398735.1. Lineage (NCBI taxonomy): Eukaryota > Metazoa > Chordata > Aves > Tinamiformes > Tinamidae > Nothocercus > Nothocercus julius. Next base: position 2,856,244 of record VZSV01000086.1, read on the forward strand.
ACTTGTTAGCCAGAGATTTTGGTCTTTACCCGCTCAGGACAGAAATGGGAGGCGAGTGGAGGTCCCTCACCTACAAAGTGCTCTAACTACTAGGCTACTTCAGGAAGGGAGTAGTCACAGTCCCTGCAGTTTGGTGAAGCCTGGGTTGTCCTAGGCATGACCAGCAAATGCCAACCAGCTCTGGAGTCCCAAACTCTTCAGCTCTCATAAGCCTTCAGAATACATGAGAAACTATGACAGGAATACCATCAAGCTCCTGGAAGGAATGTTTCCAGGACATCAGTGACATTGAAGATCTTTTTAGAAAAAAACAAAGCAAAAAAAAAAAAAAAAAAAAAAGACACCTTCAGGCTTGTTCACAGGTAAAGAACTTCTTCCTGCATTCCACCTCCATCTCAGTTCTGGCGGATAGAACTGACTTTTACAACAAAATGGAAGAATTTAACTTTACAAAATATATATGAACTGTCCACAAACAACAATCTTCAAAAAACAAAAAAACAGGCATTCTTGAATGTATAAGAGTAATACACAGCATGTACATACTGTGTGGCTTTAGCTTTCTAAAACAAGAGCTTTAGAAACAAGTTTTGTTCATTTCAATCCAAAATAAATAAATAAATAATATCCACAAAAAGAGATTAAATATTCTACTCTCAGGCTGTCTTTTGAGTTTTGACTTCTCATTTGGAAGGAATATTTTCCAGCCAAGTCTGAAATTCCCTGAGACTGGGAATTGCTGACATAGTTTGCACACAGTTTTAGTAATGCCAGTGGGCACTGCTGCAAAAAAAGCATGGCTGCTATTAGTGCAAACTCCTCTCTTCTCCTTCCCCTCACTCAGGCAAGCATCAGAAGAGCTTGAAATGTAAAACACATTCTTACGTGACAATGAAAGAAAAATCACTTGGAAGAAGACAAGGAGGAATTGAAGTTACTCACTCAAACAAGTCGGGCTGACAAATTGCTTCTGCTGTCTTCATTCATCCACATAATAGATCCTCCATTCCCTGGCCAGTTATAGAAGAATAATTATCTCTTTCAGATCAGCTGCCTTGGCTTCATCATAAATCAATTCTTTCCTCCCCTCTTTCACTCCTTCTCCCTCCCCTATTTTTATCAATGTATCATTCCCATAAGTCTTTCCTAGTCCAACTTTTCATGGACTATGCGCATCTGATGACCACAGCCTTCTGTGAACTTGTCACTTCTGTCTCTTAACCCAAAGGGCTTATTTTCCTGCCATAGCTAAGCAAGTTCACATGCTTATTTGTGACAAGTTCACAAAGCTCAGGAGAGAATAAGCTGGTCATTACATATAATAGACAACATAAGATAAGTAAAGCTGATCTGAGCTCAGCTCTGCAATGAGAAATTCTGGCCTTTTCAGAGCTTCATATATATCTCACTCTACTAAAACAATGACAAACAACCCTTCTAGCAAAGCCTATAAGCATGTATGTAGTCTCAATAGAGATGCATAGATCATTGCAGTACCCTATGAAATGAGTGAGATAACTTGCATGATTATTCCTCATTTGTAACTAAGTTCACTGCTGATGTTATGTGTTAACAACTTTGACACTCTCAAAGTTCAGATGGAATTTTCTGACATGGCCTAAACTCTGAGTCATTGCACTTGGAAAGAGATCAGACCTAGCACAAAAATCAGGGACGCAGAAAACCCCGTGAAGATGCCTTACCACACTTTCCCTTTGAGGTTCTTTCACATGACACTCACCTCAGTTTGCCTGTTGGAAGGACAGCACATGAAGCCAGCTCCTTACTCCTGAAGGACACTGTGTCACACTCAGGAAGGGCTCTCTGCTGCTCTGTTAGATGCCACAGAGCCTCATCTCCTCTCACTAAAATGAGTCCACCCTGTACTGCCTGCACTTATAGAGAGATACCTTCAACTCCCCCTTTCCAGCTTGTTAAATCTACCCTACCAGCTGGCACCTTCCCTACTCTTGCTGCTCACCCCTGATTCCCATTAGCCTCAACACTTCAGCAGCTAAATCCTGCCTCAGCTGAAATCAATGGGAAAAATCTCATACTCCCCCAAAGCCAAGATTTCGACAGAGCTGTCCTCAGAGCAAACAGCTGGAGGGCTTGTCTCCCTGGTTGAGGATGGGCTGCCTTCATGCTGAAATGCCTTTTTCTCTACAGTCCATTGGCTTTATACGATTCCATATTAAAAGCTCTTATCCATTTTTGTGTCTACTATTGTGTGAGGGTTTTAGCTTTATTACAGTATCTCAGCTACTTAAAAGTTTAAAAGGTCTTTTTAATGCATTAAATGAGCTGGCAAAATTTCACATTTTGCTGAGGAGAGCTGTGAAGAAAAAAAGTATCCATAGTAGCCACTAATTTTTGGTTTAATTTCCATTCTTATCTCTATTTCTTATTCAGGTTTCCTGAAATATATATAGCAGACAAGAGTTTTTTCCTCTATTTCCTTGCCTGACAAGACCAAATGGAATGAGAATTCCTGGGGGTCCTGGTGAAAATAATGTACAAGATGTGTTCAGCAGAAAATTTTAGACACTGCACTTGTAGCTATTTGAAGCCCAAAAGGCAAAATGACCTAAATTTCCCCCCTCCCCCCCCTTCTTTTATTTACTCATTCTGGTCTTCAAAAATGTAACAAAATAAACTTGACACCTTATTTAAGCAAGATCTATGAAAAATAAGCTATCACTGCTGACTTATGAGTATCTGGGGAAAACAAATGAAGCAGCCTATAAACTACTTCTTACAATGATAGCACTCTATAGATGGTGTTTTAGCGCAGTTGTTTTCTTCTGAGGGCCTAATGCTACAAGCCTTAATCTGAGATTTGGGAGGATTTAGGCTTTAGTGAAGAACCCTACACAAAGCCCTTTATTTATGATCCTGGTTAATGGCAAAACACTATTATTATGGGGCATGACTGCCAGAATCCAGAAAGGCTTTTGAACAGAAAAGAAAATGCAAACCCACTAAAGAGCAGCTGACAGACGATGCCGGATTCATTCGCAGCATCTTGGATTGTTTTTCTGATTTCACGTGACCTCTTCCCACAGGGTGTGGCTGCAGCAGAGTGGATTAATGAGCATGGGACAGTAAGCAAATAGAACTCACTGATTTCCTTAGAGAGCTTGGGATGATTGGGGTTGGGGGTTCAAAAGGACTTTGGGAAGAAGCAGATAGGCAACAGCTTAATGAGCCTGCCCAGAATAGCAGGGCTCTCCACAGCCATGTAATGAACTCGGTGTTATTTGCAAGTTTCTGCTCTACATTTTTGGTGCTGCTTCCTCTCATCCCTGTCTTCTTTAATTAGCAGTCCCCTGCAAGAATAACAGGTAGATTCGTTATGTTTGAAGCTGAGGCAGGAGTAGGTAAATTATTCCTCTTCCTTGGCACTAGGACAGATAATCTAACCTCTAAGTGGCACATTAGGGATATATCACCAAGGCAATAGCCATATTCCCTCCCCACATCGAGCTCCCTCGCTTTCCGCACAAAGTCAGCAAGCAGCTCGGCTGCTTTGCTCACAGAGGCAAGGCTGCTCAGAGACAGCAGCAAGCAGGGTATTTTTCCCATTTCCTCAAGTCTCCTGACATAGTAGCTTCCTTTCAGTTTATTTCATCTACCAGTCATCTTTCTGTCAGCCCCTAAAGAGGGAAGGTGGCTCCATCCTGTAGCTGTTCCAGGTAACAGGAAGCCCTTGCTCATCTTCCTCTGCACCCTAGACACTTCTCCTTGACAGCAGCTGGTTTTCCAGATGTTCCTCACCTTTTCCCCTGGTAAGGGACATTCAGACAACCAGCGTGACTCTCTGTAGTCTTTGGACCGCAGGGTCACCGTGACCGTGGCTTTCCTTGTTGTGCATCCTCACTGATAGATTAAGGCTTGCTCCTAAGTTGTCCCACACGGAAAAGTGTGTGAAGACTCAGGAGAAAACTGAGAACTCACAGCTATGACCACAGTGTCCAGCACGCAAGGAGATTTACCCCTCTGCAGAGCAGCAGGCAGACACCCAGGAGCCCTGGCTTAGGCTGGTACAGGAACAGTAACTACCAAGTCAAGGCCTTGCTCTCTCCCAACAAAGTCGGTGGTGGGCAGGCCTGTGTGTGTGTGTGCCAGGACTCCAGACGGGAGAAGGGGCTTTGGTGAAGATGCCCAGATTCTGTGGGGCCTCAGGAGGAGCTATGGCTTTCAAGCTCAGCAAAGCCAGGTTTTACTGAACATAAAGCAAACGCTTGACTTCTGAAATAAGAGAAAGTGCAAAGGGACTTGGTAAAGCAGAACAGAAATAAGGAGGATTTATAGTCCAATCTCTTCCTCTGCTTCCAGGCTCCCTTTCAGCAAATCCTCTCTGGCCTCTAAGTGCTTTCCCTTGCTCCAAGGCCTGGCAGGTGACCCACTGCCTACCCACATCTCTCACCTGAGCCTGCAGAAGAAATTTGCTCCTTCCCTTCCTGCATGTCCCTCTCCCCTTCCCTCTCCTGTCTTCCAACTTCCATTGCAGAATCCTGAGTCGCTTGGGCAGGTGCTCCCTCGCAAAGCAGCAACTCGTTTCCTTCCTTCAGAGACCTCCCTAGCCCCTCTCAGACCTTTCTAAGAGGAACAAACATAACACATAAATTCAAAAGGAATAGCTCAGCTAGTGCCTCTCACCATTTGCAGAAAAGAAGCTGGTGCTTTTGGGTAAGAGAAAAAGGGAAACAACTAAACAGGGAAGCAAACAGCAGTTTTGCATCTAGGGTTGGCCTCATATCCATCTGCCCTCTTACCCTTTTGCACAAAGCTAGGGCATGCAATGACACAAGACTGTCCATAGCAAAAGGTAATACCTGTTGTAGGCCCAAGAAATTAGCCAGGAGGAGCCTAGCTGATTGCAGAGGAAGGAGCTCGGTTGTTAACTGCCCTCTCAGGAGAAAATACCCAGAAATTTGGTGCTTGGTTATTGGGGATATCTTAAAGTTGTCAGAGGGTGCCCCAGAATGCAAAATTGGACAGAAATTGCCTTGCTCATCCTCATAGCCAAGGACCCAAAAGAAGACGTCCTCACTGTTGTGACTATTCCATCAATAGCATGCAATGGATCTCAGAACTTGGCAAGTGCTTTCCCCATAAGAGTTCCCATTACTGCAGCTGCTGAGATTTTGTGGTTTCTTCTGCTCAGGGAGAGATTTAACATCCACTGCATTTTTATTAGCTATTTGTCAGTTCTGATTTCTAGTAGTAATATTGAAGATCTAACCTGCAGCTTTAAAAATGTTTAGATGGAAAAAGGTTGTAGAACATAAAACACCAGCATGATGCAACATAAAAATAGCTGGGATTCTTACGTGACTAAGGAGCAAAGGCCCAGCTTTAATTATATAAAAGAGCTGATATACAGCATTGATCTAACCAGTCATAGATGCGAGGAGATAGAAGACCTAGGCAGCACAAAGCAGCATAAATCTGCCTCATGCAAAAGAATAACAACAACAACAAAAAAAGCTAATTTTGTTTATCCAGGTTTGCTAACCAAGTTTGCCCCAAGAGCAATGAAACAAAGCTGACACTTGAAATGCTATTCTCTGCTCTACTGAAAAAGAACAATTAAGCAATAACTCTGCAATAGCATTGGATGTACCAGACCGAGACACAGGCTCTCCATCAGAGATAACAAAGCTATTTATGGGAGGGTGGGGTGCTGATATAAATTCCTCCAAAGGAAAAAACATTCTGCTTAGAAACTTAGATAAATGAATTAATAGGATAAGAAAGAAAACAACCAGCAGTTTAGTTAATGCTGTTGTGCAAAAAAAATGAACAAGAGCCAAGCCAGCCACATTTGTGAAAACTGGGCTCTGTGGCATTAAACACATTATTGATAAAAATGCACAAATGTCTACAGGCTTAAGCAAAATAGGGTGGTGTAAGAGACCAGATGAGGTTGCCCTCATCCTCATTGTTCATCATGAAAAACACTCTTATTCCCCTTCTACTTGTGAAGAATTCCTGGGTAAAGGGCTTTTACTGTTTTTACAGCAGGAGATAAAAGCGGATAAGATCCCTTCCCTGAGAAAATGGCACAGCACAAACACATACAGTTACATTTTGTTTTCTCTCCAGAACATGGTTCCAGGTAACATACAAGCCCAAGGTGTCTCTCATGTTGCTGCCCTGAATTGAGGCAAGGCATGGGCTGGGAGGGAACTCTCTGGGACAGGCTGGGTTGCACAGGCAGGAAACTAAAAGCAGACAAGATGGTCACAGCACCGTGCTACACCTGCAAGAGGCTGGAGGGAACAGTGGCTGCCTTTTTTGGTCACTCCTAGATGTTGATGCTCAGCTGAAATCGCAATGTAGCTTTCAAGCTCTGCTGTTCCTGCAGCTGAGCTCTGCACTGCATATGGAGGAGCGCTGGCTCACCACCCCGATGCTGCTCTGTTACACGCCCACATTTCAGGAAAAAGGGCAAAAGTTGTCTTCAATCCTAACAGGAGTGTCCTTATGGAAAGGGAAGTGTTAAGTACCTCCTCATTTTCATCTTGCTATACACTGATATCTTCATCAGTATTGGAGCCTTTTTACAACAAAGCCTCAAACCAAAAGCTACGAGGAGGCTGCTGCTATTGCTCATGCAGCTTTTGCTTGGGCAAAAAGCATAGTGTTTTGCCTTGGGAAACAGGGTGGGATTTGGTATCTGGCCTTCAACCATCAGCAAAGGGAGGATATTAAACTCAGCCCTGTTCCCTCCCTCCCACCCAACTCAGTTCAGGATGCTTACATGCTTTATCATGACAATTTCATATTTTATTTAACTAAAAGTCCACAAAGTCCCCTTAAAAAGAAACAAATATTTGAATAATTTATTCGAGAGTAATTTCAGTTTAATTTCCAAGTCTGCTAAGGTTGATATTGCTCACTACCAGGAGCAAGCACAAGCACATGTATTGCCGGGTAACAGGAAGACAAGAAAGCACACAAAGACATAAACACAGACATGTACCTGCACAGAGCCTTCTCCTGGGCTGCTTCCAGAGCTCAGCTCCTCTCTTCTTCCTTGAGGTCTTCAGTGGCCTTGAAAACAAGCCAAACAATAGTAAGAAAAGGAATGAGCCTCTGTATTCCTGAGGGGCTGAGGGCACTTGCGGGGCTGCAGGATAAGCAAGTGAGAGCACACAGAAATGAGAGCAAGTTTTCCTCTGGCTCTGTTCCTACCATGCAGCTGCATCAACGTTTGCATCTGGCCAAGAGAGCAGCAGGGAATGAGTAACCAGGGGTGATGATGGGGACCTGCTCTTTCCAGGAGCCTCCAAAACTTGGGCTGACTGAAAACATCAATGCAAGGACGTGCAGCCTACAGAGCAAAAGCAGGTCCTGGAGAAGGCTGTATTTACCCACATAACAGTAGCATTACAAGGGCCAATTAACCAGCACTTGCAATTTGTGATAATAACACAAGGCGATAATGCAATTAACATGGGGGAGAAGTCAAAATTGCCAATTCTTAGTCCTCAATTCTGTGCCTGTTCCTCTAATCAATACAGCTTCTTCAGCTGCATGTTAATTCTGCAAAGCTTGTCCAGGTTATAAAGTATTTATAACCATGATATTTATAACCATAAAGTCCTTATCACCATGCCATGGTTTGTGATGGAACTTTACATTGCTATCAAAGAGCATCTTTCTAGGTGTTTTCCACAATTGGACAAAAAATGAAAATATCCTTCTAGCATTGGGTTCCAGCTACAGAATCCATATCAGCTGATCTTAATTTCCAGTCTTATATTAAGTCACTCTTTGAAGGAATATTAGATATTTTACTTAAGGATAAAATGTACAATTTTCACTATCTCATAATTTATCTTACTTGAGGCCAAAAATATGCGGATTTAGTAAAGTCTTGAAGAACCATGCATAATCCAGAATGCTCCAAGGAATATGTATAAAATTACTTCTGTCCCATTTGTGATCTTGAAGAGGCAGACCTTGTTTTTGCTTTTTTTCTGATGGAGAAGTCAGTGAAAGGGCATATTTTTCTGCTAATTAGACTCCTAGAGATTTCCTCAACTCTACAACTTATTTTTTTTTACATCTTCTTCAACAACAGAGAAAGACTTTGTCACATTTTTTTTTCCTCTAGTGAAGTGATTATTGAAACATCTAACGTTTTTTCTGCTTTGCTTGTTGAAAAATCTTTTATAACATTATGATATATGGACTTGCAAATTAAATAGATGATCAGACATTGGCATTCTAGAAGAAGGTAAAATGTCTTCCCAAATGGCTCTGCAATTGTGAGAAGAAAAATATTTGTCTATGATATAGCTTAAAATAACGTTATGGTTTTCCGGTGTCCCACAGCAAAAAACAAACTCTGCATATTGTTTTTTAAAATGTTACAGCTAAGACTTCAGGGATAAGAATAGGGATGGGGAGAGGTAATCCTGGACTTTCATGCTAACACTGGGAAACTGTGAGAGCCGCACACAAATGGGATGAGGGCACTGCTGTGCTCAGCTCTGCTCATGGCAACATATCTCTCGTCCTGAGAGCAGCCACAGCGGAGATGAATGGCAGTCATCTTCTGAAAGGTGCTTAGGCCTTGTAATACCACTTGCTGCTTAAACTTTACATGATTTACAGCTGCATCCAATTTCAGAAGCATTTTAGACACTTAGAGAAAGATATTTTGGAAGTACCTAAATTCCATTATTTAGAATCTGAAATACCTTTTAAATCCTGGTCCTCGGGGCCCTGTGTCCTGTAGGCTGATGAGTGAATCTTGACTCTATCTATCATTTTTGATGTCCCCGCTTATGTTTTTGATGGATTAGCTTTCACAAATTAAGTCACAGCCACCAGAGATACTACTAACTCCTGACACTTGCATCCACTGGCTGTTGGCTGCGTTCCCAAAGCTGGGATGATGGGATGGGACAGGTATCTGCACATCAATCACCTTTGTCTGGAGCTTCTTAAGGAAAGATATCTCCACCTGCCCTGTCACAGAGACACTGGCCACTTGGAGAGGTGGGGGAAAGACTCTGAGAGCGAGGATCTACCACTGCTAAAATCTTCAGGGCTCATCTGCAAGAGCACCAAGTCATTTTGGCTTTGCAGGCCTAGTACAGTAATGCTGAAATACAATTGCAGCTCTCGGCTGTAAGAGACATGCCCAGGCTCATGCTGCAAGTTAGTGGCATCCCTGCAAAGGAAAGCCAAGCCTCCTGATTACTAGTCCAGCACTCCATCTGCTACACCCACAGCCTTGCCTTAACATAGCCTGTTTTATATGCAAAAGCACGATTATTTGGATTTAGTGAATTACATCTTATTATGCATGTCTCTAAGAGTATTTGTAAAACATCAGAACTCCTATTCATAAGCATATGATTGCCCTTTTATTCTTTCATTTGTATTTTTTTCTTCTTGCATTTGTCCGTCACAGTTATAATGAATCACAAAACCCATTCCATTAAGATAGAGGCAAAAATCACTAATAGCACATTCTGGGCAAAGACTTCAGAAAACATTCAGAACATTCAGCATATGAATATTGTTGGAATATAAGTAAAGAAAATAGGACAGATGCCAGACGAGCTAGGTTTCTCAGCTGTTCCTGACTTCAAAGTGCTAGAAGGTGGAAATCATACCAAGATTGAATGAACTGTGGTAAAGCAGCCTAGAGTGCCGGCTACATTGCAAGCTAATTCTCCTGGGACACTACACATATACGCGCATGTCTCCCAGCAGACACTAACACCCTTCTTCAGAGCACCTAAACTGCACCTTCCAGGTGTTATGGTCCTTTAGGGCTTGAGCTGAAATGCAGCAACCTGCCGGGGGCATCCGGGATACTCTAGATTTGCTAGTGTGCTGGCTCTGTGTTAACTGCGTACAGATATGTATCTCTCTTTTGTTCCCTTTGATGTTTTTATATCAAAGACTCATATTACTGATAACCTCCAACGTTTTATTAATTGCCACCTTAGTATGCTCTGTCATGCACTGAGGAACTCCGTCAACTGAGCAGTTCAGGTTGCAGCAACCTGATATTATTGGTCAGATAAACAAGACTCAGTGTAGTCCTGGAGCAACTCTCCTCTTTACTGCAGCACCTCCGAGTCCATGTCCAAGCACAGACAAGCCTCCATCTCTCCCAGGCACGTACAACACTGAGCCTGACACGTCCATCTGACATCTGAAGGAGCTCTGTTCCTCCCACCTGCCTTGGCGCTCAGTGGCTTGTCTGATTCCAGCCGAAGTCTGAGAGACTTCTATTTCTTGCACTTACTGATACTCATATCTTTTGTCATAGGATGTATGTAAAAAAAAAGCCATTTCACTAAGGTGTAGCTTCTCCTCTGGAGCTGACACAACATACAGAACATGGCATAGTCTGGCTGTCAAAGGCAGAAGCAGGCTATTCTGTCTCCAGATTTTCTGTTTCCTTTCCAGACTTGGTGTCAATCATTTCTTGAACACTTCATTCTGGCCTACTCAGCAGATGACCTGAGAGTTGTTGAAACAGAGACAGGCAGCGTCCAATTTGACTCAATCTTTTCTCTTGAAGGCTGATTGGGCCCAGAGTTGAACAATTAATATAAAAAATTCCTGATTCTACCAGAAAGTACAAGCCAGATCAAATTCCATCTCTGTCACAGATAAAGCGTGCATGTGATGGGGTGGGCTCTGTGATTCCAGTCACTTTTCAGTTTCTGCCCTTAAAGCTATCTTTGCCCTGAAGGAACCAGAAGGCAGGTTAAGGCATTTACTGACTTCCGTAAGAAGACATTGCACTGTCTTCTGAGTTTAGGGTAAACATTGTCTCTAAGTATAATCTAAACATTTAAGGATATGCAATAGAGAGATAAACTTCATCCTTTAAAATATTAGGAAACAGTAGCACAGCGGGTAAAAATCAATGCAGTGCCTTTACTGTCTGTGGATCTCTTCTAGCTGCTCTGACCCCTCTTTCCCCACTTGTGAGTAAGGAAATCCTTAGAGAGACAGGCCTTCCTTGAATACTGCGGTCACATCCCTTACTCATACTGGGCTCAGGCGGTCAGTATGACTAATAATAAATGAACAAAATCATAGCTCATGGTAACAGTACATATTTATAAGAATTTCTTTTTCTTTTTTTCTTTTTTTCTTTTTTTCTTTTTTTTTATGGTCAATATTTCAATTAGTTTTCTACCAGCTGGAGGGAATGCAGATCAGGGAGAGGCTGTAGCTGATGCAGCAGAAGAAAGGAATATTGCCAGTCGCTGATTGATGTTTTATCAGGCCATAATACTAGAAGCTTTTCCTTGCAAGAATCAAATGTTAGATCTCTCTCAGGGATTTATTTTGCTAGTACCTATGGGAACCAGCTGGGCTAGCTGCCTAGAGAAGAAGACAAAGCAAGCTAGTCAGGAAGTTTATAGTGATTTAAGAGGGATGCTGATTAGTGATTCGCATTTGTGAGAATAATAAAATAAATACAGGGAACGGGAGCATTTGCTAATGTATTTCTGCATTTCTTCTCAAGAAAAAAAAGAGAGCTGCTGTGTATAAGTTAGGGTTGGGAATTTTCCCATGGCAGACCTATTTTATTGCAAAGAAGAGTGCAATACCCCAGAGAGGCAAAGATGTACGGTATTGTCAGTGTTAGAAATTCTGCACTGAGGACATTTATGCTAGTAAATTGATTGGAAGAAAAAAAAACCCTTTTCTCTGAAACAAAAACAAGAAATACTCTCCTGGGGGCAAAAGGCACACTGAGAAGATTTGGAACAAGGCTCCCAGGGGTGTTCCTGGCAGTGGCAGAGCTGCATGAGGGTAACAGTACGAATCCAGCCCTGGAGGGACAGAGCAGGTGTGATTTATTAGATACAGCTCACAACATTGCTGCTGGCCTGGGCCAACCTTTCCTTTGCTGTTTTTCTCTGCAGGAATTCAGTTAATTATGAGGAAATTCTGAGAAAGAGAGATTTGTGACTTTATTGTGAATCACTTGAAACACATTGTTTTCAGTGAATGAAGGTACTGTGATTTGACATCTTAATTTTTATTTCCTGCATTTAGAATAAAATGGGTCATTTTTTGGCAAATGGTACCTTCAAAACACTACTGAAATACACGCCCTGCCTTAGGAATCATCACTACAGACTGTGAACTTCTTAAGTGACTTCCTAAAATTCTCTCTCATTCTTTTCTTTCCCTCTGCCCACATCACCAAATTTTGTTCATATCTCACTTCTTGTCCTTGCTTTGAAATTTCTCACCAAAACTCTCTGATCCCTGAGAAGAAGATTTTTCCAAGCCTGGGATTTTGTTGCATGATCATGGCAGACACCAAGTTTGTGGACAGAGAAATTGCAATGGAAAATAGCTGCAGTATTCTAGCTCTGTTCACAAAGCTCTTAAAATAGAAAGAAAGCAGCCTTTGTAAGCTGCAGTTCAGATATTTGTCTGATGCCAGACTAGAAAGACATCTGACTCATGAGCCCCTGATTTTACTGCAGTGCCTAGGGATGCTACCATGCCGAACTGTCCACACTCCCCTTTGACTGGAGGTTATTGCCCTTATATCAGGAACAGAATGAAATAAATGTCCTCATCTTAACCTCCCTATCTTCTTCATAGTCCACAATATCATTTCAGGGCACTAGTGATGACAGGTTTGTCCTAAAATATAGTTCTGTGAATTGAGGCAGGGACTTTCATTTCTGCTTTCGGGCAGCGGCGAGTCTGCCGGTTTCATTCGCACCTGCGCAGGGTTGCCCGCACAGTGAAAAGCGGTAAAGCTCTGTTTTCCTGTGACTCTGCAATGAACAGACCTGAGTACTGAGGGGAGCAGCAGCAGCCTGTGAAATACAGGTGCAGGTTTTCCATGGCCACTTGCAGTTAGTTTTGCAGAGCACAGAGGGCAGAAAGGAAATGCATTTTCAATATGAATCCAACTTAGAGATGATGATTGAATTTTTCAATGCATTTCCACATCTCCAGGGTTATAGGTGTAAGAAGGAAATTGCAACACCTTGTTGGCAATGTCTGCAGATAGCGCAATGCATATATGAATCAGATCATGGGAATGACACGAGCAGGCTCTCTGGCCCCAGCTGGGGGCAGATGAAGGGTGCTTGGCTCTGCAAGGCTGCTTGAAGCAGCCCTTGGGTGGGTCAGGGACATCTCCTTTTCTACTGCTATGAATCAACTACTCCCACCATTGCTGAATTCTCTGTGCACTCAAACTGACACAAATAATTAAAGCAAGGACATTAATTTGGGTCACAGAGAATAAGTACTTCAATCTAGAACATAATTTAAGTTGCATAAGAAATAAGACTTCAGCTTGAAGATGAATGAGCTGGGCAATTTTTTTTTGTTGTTTTTATTTTTTTTTTAACTTCTGAAGAGGGCTGAGTGGGCAGCTGAAACCTTGACTTCTTCCATCACCTTCAGTACAGTCCCTGCTATGCAGCAGTCCAGGACAGATTCTGTGTGGCCCGCAGGTGCTTGCAGGCCTCATGGGGTTTGTCTTGAGCTGAGGACAAAAACAGTCCAGGGTGGAACAAGCTGGTGTCACTCCCACCACCCAGCTGATGTGCTGGCATTGAGCACTGGAGCGCTGAGGAGCTGTTCCTCTGTGGCTGGAGGACATTTACCTTGTGACATGGTGCCTCGTGCAGAGAGAAGGGCTATGCAAACACCCGTAGCATTTCAGCTGGCTGCTGATGAGTCATCTGCTGATGGCTTTCTGAGATTACTGCCATGGGATGCAGTTGCATTTCCAAAGCAGAGATGAAAAGCTGCTTCACTTTTTAGGCTATTAATTGTCCAAACCACCAGTAATGTTCTTAAGTGGCAAGTCTCACAGGGCTTCTGATCTGGCCCAAGCTTTTCCAGGCCTTTCCTGAGCAGAGTTTTTCAACAAAGATATGCTCTGCAGTATTTCAATTCTGCAATTCCATCCAAAGTCATTACACAGCCTGGATTGCCTCTGCTGTGTTAAGTCCACAGCCAAGGTAACACAGTGAGGAATTTTACTGTAACATGCTTCAGCAGAAGACTTAGATGTTTCGTGTCACATTAAAAGGCACATTATTCATGGGAGAAAAAATTCCAGAGCAGTTTCTCAGGTTGCTTCCCTATAAATTATGTCTCTTTTCCATTCATCAGATCCCTATTTCTCTGTGCCTAAGTAGGCCCCTTATTTATAGTGTGCACAGCAGACATGTGCTCCAAACAGGAGGAGGAATGGGCTGAAACACAGGTTATCAGTAACTTACTCAGAGACACTTTGCAGATGTTTTATGCAATCCTGTACTTTGTCTTTCAGCGAAACACACTCAAGCAAGCAGCTGATCATCTGTTCAGGAGAGAGACTGCTTAGATAATAAGCCTGCTAAAGTCTCATACACTCACACACACATACAAGATACTATTACACTCAATGCAACAGCTTTATGATGTGGAAGAAGTGTGTTCAAACACTGTACATTAGTGGAGCCTTTTCAGCTCACTGGAAATGCATTGGCCATTTTCAGTTGATCTTCTTTTTATTACATTTGCGTTTAAGTACTAGAAGCAGAGATGTTAGAGCTGCTGCTGAAGAGGAACAAATACCATCAAGAGCCATTTCACAAAGGAGAGGGTCTGACCTGCTCCCCGCCTTGCCGATGCAGCGCAAGGCACTTTGGATTTGTGCTGCGACTGTCAGATATCGTTTAACTACCTAAATCCTCTCAGTCTTACTCCAAAGTCCTCTCCATTAGGCGGTCTTCGAGGGAACCTTGCAAGCTCTCAGACTACGGGGCGGCTATGGGGAAGTCCTGACATCCCAAGACCTTGCCCCAAACTTGCTGTCACCAGTGAAAGGTGAGAGCCCCTGCAGAGCTGTCCCCTTCCTCCCTAGCATGGACACAGCTTCTTGCCTAGGTTCACAGCTGATATTTTTAATTAGGGATAGGAGCTGATAATAGGAGGAAGCTTTTGTACTGCAGTATGTGCTGGACACTGACAGTTTGGGAGCATATTCCTGAAAGTGTTGTACAAAATACTAACAGTTTAAATTTTCAGCAGTTTTTCTCAAGGTTAGCCAAGGCTCATGCATCTGATTAACTCTAAAGTGCTTTGGAAAACATAACTGAACATAAAAGAAATAGCTTCTCCATCAGGTTTTCTCAGGGTGTCAGACCTACAGTTTTTAGACTAATATAGCTGTTAGGTGTTATAACTGTGTTATAGAAGTATAGAAGTTTCAAACCTCCACTTATGTGTTTGCATGGTTGCTACAGCCAGGACATAGCCATCTGTAGAGTTAGCAGAAAACCTTTTCCACTCTTTGCATAAATTAACAGAAACATATTATTCCATGAACTGCTGCTTATACAAGTTTTGGCAGAGGATCAAAGTTCAAGAAATGTATTTATTTTTTAACGCGGCTGAAATGAAAAGCAAGGGCTGGGACAAAAATGCAACCCTGGAGCCTTTTTTTTCAGGTTACATGGAAAAAAATAAATAATGATTTTAATGGGAATGAAGAGAATCCCTGGAGTTAACTATCATGGTGCTTTTCTGTAGCTGAAGTTGCATGTGTCAGCACTTCTTGAATGTACTGTTTCTTTTAGGGCTCCACAAACGGTGCCATTGTAGGTGGCACACACAGACACAAGATGTAAAGGGAAAACAATCCTCAAATTCTAATTTTTAAATGAAACAAACACCAAAATTTTGACGACTTTAGTGCTGTTTTATATGTGTTTGCATTCAAAAACCTCTGCACAGGAAGAAATGCAGGTTGGCAAATTAAAAAAAAAAAAAAGCCATTGGCCTATGATAGAACTTGTTTTATTTGTTTACTGGTGGGTGTCTCATACATATGATGAGACATGAGTAACACTGCACATCTCTGGGCTTTGTCTAGCAAGACCCTTAAAGACAGGCTCCACTTCAAGCATCTTTAGCAGGATTCACTTCAGTGAATGAATCTCCTTGTGTGCTTGGAACAGATGGAGAAAAGGATTTATATCCTTGCATTTCAAGCTGCTTATGGGAACCCTAGTTTTACACAGAAAGCATGAATACATCTGTAACCCAGTAGCCCATGAGCTCCAGTTTGCCCCAGAACAGAGGTCACAGACCAGTGCTGATGTACAGCAATCCTCAGCCCATGTTTCAGCTTTCTGCAGCCCCTGGTCTGGTTTGAAGAAGCACAGTGCTCGATAAAGGTGTGACCAAAGCTCTGGTCTGCTGAGAAAATTGCTCATCTGTGGGAGAGAAGCTGTGGGAAGGTGCACAGCCTAGAGCCATGTGACCTTAGAAAATGCAGACAAAGGTGAAATCATCAAAATGGTGATAATTTGCAGTTTAGGGAAGAAAAATCTAGGTATAAAATGCAAAGAAAAAAAAAAAAAAAACATTTGGAAGATGGCAATTGAGCAGCATCAAGGATCAGCCTGCCCCAAGAAGCAATGGAGACCTGAACCTTTCTGGCCTGAATGACAGCACCATGGCCAGTAAATACTTATCAGGTGCCACGTAGCAATGACCACATGGATACTTAACCAAGAGCAGCTTTTATTCTTAGGTATTGATTGTTTATGTTAGTTATTAAATAATCACTTTGTGTTCCTAAGCTGTGTACACCCTCCTTATAAAGTCTCTGCTAGCATGGTCAAGTTTGCCCAAAGTGACCCCAAGAGGGAAGGTAAGAGTAGCCTTTGAGATCCACCAGTTATGGCCAACAGACTTTCTTGGTCCAGTCATTGTAGCTGATGTGCTTAAGTGTAGGATCCTGGATTTGGAATTATCTGGTGTGTTTTTGAGCTCTGAAGCTATTTTGTCAATGTTTGCATTGACACCTAGTCACTTGCTTGGTTTTCTCCACAGCTTTCCTGGACAGGAATCACAGCACAAGAAGGAACATGCAGGTAGTTCTGAGCCATGACAACTCCACCTCCTGCAGTGGTCACAAAAAAAGGGAAAAATTTTGCAAAACTGGCTTATCTCAGATCGTATGTTGGAGGCTGGAGAGCTGGTTCAGTTTCTACCCACTTGTGCTGCTGATACAGCACAGAGAACAAACAGAACTGCCCAAATGAAGCTGTTAAGGACTCCCCGTGACAAGGGAGCTTTCTTAGGTGACAACAAGCTGGCACAGACACCTTCTGCCAGTCTATAAAGCTCAATATAATGAGCAAGCCGAGCAAGCCAGAGAAAGGATAAGGCAGGCAGTATAGCACGCTGGCACATCCCTGGCAGAGGCAGCAGTTGGAAGCAGGAAAATGAACATGCTGCCCCATCAGAGGCACTTGACTTGCTGACTCATGTCCCTTTGGAGTCCTCTGTGGGCACAGCAGAGCACAGACATTCAGGACAGGGCTCAGCCTTGCTCTAAATCACCTCCTGACTCTGCCTTTTCTTAGGCGACAAAAGCAGAATGGTGTGAACCTCCCAGTAACATTACCCTTAAGCCTTCCAAGGTTTTGCAAAAAGCTCCTATCTAGTCCATGACTGAGAGAGCAGTAAGGAACTTTGTGTTATGCCTGTCCATTGTGCTGAGATGGCACCCAAAGCAAAGCTGGAAAACAAACCCAAACCCTTTCACTTGGAGACTTCTGCTCCCATAATAGAAGCTTCCCTTCATTGCAGGTGTAGCAAAGCTTTCTTCCATGTTTCCAGGATCTGTTTAACTCGCTGTTACTGCCTTCTCTCCTTCTCTCCCTCCACTGAACGCTTGCCAAGGGCACTTCCTCTGCAGCTTGGCCCTTAATGTTTTGCCCTAAGCAAGCAGCCAGGACTCCAGCTGCCTGGAGCTGGATGCTTACAGTGAGCTTCACATTCCCATCCCTGAGATAAGACAAGCTAGTAAGGCTGAAAATATACTCAAACTGAGGCTTGTATCTGGGTCACATAGCTGCCAAAACCACCCCCGTTCTGTTGAAACAGCTATTGAATTTGCTTGTAGAAGGAAAAAGACAGTAACATGCCAAGTGACACTAATTGTTAGGCAGCACCGAACAAGTATAATACACTTCTGCAAATTATCTGGGAACATTTTTTTCCCCTATTTTGAAATGCATTTTGAGGGAGGAATGAGAAAGCTGATCAAGGTAAATGCATAAGCTCTTCCAGGGAAATTTTTACAGTAAAAAAAATACAACTTCTGGTTTAGAAAATATCCCTCAAAACCACCAAAACATCATTAACCTCTATGTGGATGTAAAAAACATGTCACAAACGAAAGCTTGCCTTCCTTTGCAGCACTGGTTAGGTGGAGGTGGCATGGGAGAATGTAAGTTCCTGTTTTGGTAAAGTTGATAAAATAGAGAATTTGAGCACATAGCCACTACAAACAAGTTTCTTTTCCTCATTGTTAATTTTAGAAAGAAATATCAGATAACCAAAAAAGCCTGAAGCTACTCTGAGGTCGAGTTAACATGGTAGTTTTGTAAAAGATGATGTAAAAGATGATGTAAAATGCTGTCTAGCCTACCATAGCCTGCACATAACTGAAAAGACCTATTGGTGAATTAGTTATCTTAAAAAAAAAATCATACTACCAAATGGATAGCCATGAGATTTTGTTTTTGTCTTCTCCTTTATCAAGTCTTGAGACAAATCATTTTTCCACCTGAATCTGATCCTCTTTCCTAAATTAAGCAGTACTGTATTCAGTCAGGAGAAATCCAGACAACTATTCAGTGACAAAAGAGTTCTTCAGCTCAAATAAAGATGGCAGAACTTGGTGATTAATTTGTTTCCTTGGTTTCTCTAGTTGTAAAAGAGACAGAAAAAGACAGAAGCAGGAGTAATTACACTTAGCTGCACCAAGAGTTCTGCAGTCCTGAAGACATGAGTGATTTTGAGTTGCTTGGAGAACACCAGCTGGGAGATGCTTTGTAAATACAGGGCAGAACTATTTGAAGACAGGAATACATGACGCAGCAGCTGAAGAGAGATGTGCTCAGCTTAGTTTCACTCATTTGTGCTTTTTACAGAAAGCTGCCTGTTTAAGTTGTGGTGGCTCTGGAACCCAGCATATGGAGAGATGCTGTTACCCATGACTCGCTGCGTAGCCACATGCATCCGCTCCAGCTGCTGGACAACACAGATTTGCTGCATGTGTGTGTAGTTGAACTGGGGTGTGGGTTTAACTTAGGCCGACTGTTATTCTACTATTGACTCTTTGTTCAGCCAAAGGAACTTTTGAGAAAGCATTTTGTAAAGTGCAACTTAGACACCCAGCTGAGATTCTATACCCAGTGAAGTCAGTGGGATTTCAACAAGGTTACTCTTTCTTCTGGGGAAGGCTTACACAGACACTTCATCTGATGCATTTTCTTTTGATTAAACTTGTTTAAAGTTGGGAATGTGTGTAAGTCTACAAGGTCTGACAGTTTTTAACTAGGGAAAAGAAGCGGGAAAAAGGCTTCCAGGTGAATTGTTAGACAACATGGTGTGGAATCATTTGGGATCTCTAGTGCTCCCAGATCACAGTTTGTTCTGGTACTAAGAATTGAAGGCTGTTTCTGAAGGAGCGGTAACAGTAGAGAAGTTTTATTGCTCATCTGGCAACAAAGTGACACCATTTAGTTCATTATTTAGCTATCTCAGATCCAATTGCTCTCATGCCTTAAAGTGCATACTGATTTCAGTGAAGAAAGATCCTCTGGTATCTAGGTAGTTAACATTCTTTCTGATAGTAAGTGGAAAGTGAAGTAGGAAAAAAACAGAGAAAACAGAAATAGTGATGGCATAGTTTCAAATCTTTTACAGTCAGATGCAAATGTAATTCGGAAAAGCTCAAGTTAGCCTTCTGCACCTGACCCCTACACATAATATATGAAAAATTTTTCATCTAGATATCTGGATGCAGAGAAGACTGAAAGAATACACTAGACACACTAAATTCACCACATGTGAATTTTATCACTTGTAAAATTCACTGCTCTAATTCCTCATCTCCAGTGACAAAGGTGTTTTTGTTTTTGTTTCTGTTTTTCATTTCTTTGGGGTTTTTTTCAGTTTTGCTTTGTAGAAGCACAGAAAACTGAATGCTGCTGTCAGATCTGGATGACATTTGACAAGAGCATAAAATAATTTTATTCCTGGATAAGTCTGACAAATGGTTTGGCCCGTGCAATTCAACAAGGGCACAACAGATTAGAATCACTAGAGAATGATTTTATGGCCACTGGGCTAAAGGCAGCTGTGTTTTTTTCTGTCAAAGCTATGGGTCATTATGGATGTATGACAAAATATTTTCCAGGTCTTTGAAGATCTGAGAGGCTCTAAGATGAAATGGTAGCAGCTGTTCATACCATGGATGAGGAAGAAGATCCTTTTACATGCAAAAAGAGAAGAATGTCACCAAAAGACAAAATTTCCACATTTTAAATGTGTATGCTACATTTCTGCATTGTTTCCAGCTTTAGCTGAGATTTAAAATTGTACCAAATGTACACACAGAGATTCTTTGTTTTGTAAAAATGCTTCCTGAAAGCTTTTCATAAGCATGTTTTCAGGATGGCTCAAAGCAATACTTTTAAAAGCAATAGGTACTTTGGAGGAATTTTCCTAAGGAATATCTTCTCCTTCTTTGTCCTGTGCTGCCCATAGCAATATATCCTGAGGAGCAATATAGCCTCAGAGTGTTTTCTTTGTATGAATTTGGTAGATAGTGAAAGAAGAGATCTATGTCCTGCTACTTCTTACCTCACATCACATGGTTCTTCTGGAGCAGGTGTCCAATCCAGTATCTACACATCACCTCTAGAAGTCTTGACTCCGATTGAAGCAGGCAAATATTTATGTTTGTTTGATTTCTCTTTTCTTCTTCACACATTCCATCCTTCTCTGTCCTGTTTTTGCTAACTGTTGTTTCAGTAAATGAATAGTTTTTCTGTTGCTTCAACAAATACTTCATGAAGTATGTTCAAAGCTGAACATGTGTTGGAATATTTTGCTGAAGCAAGAATTCAATGCATAGTGATCTTCTACTGTGTATGAACAAATGAAGATCTTGGATAGAGGACACTCTTATACTGCACCAGGCCAGCTATGAAAAATTAGCCATTTTATTTTGGGCAAGAGACTACTTATTTATTTTAGCTTCTACTTTGCTGGCTACTAAGGAGAGTTGCAATGAAAAAATTCAGCATGTAAAGGATATTGTAACGATAGGTTAGTTATACCAGTATCTCCTACTTATAAGAAGGGCTGATAAAAATGCTTCGTGTTGAGGATATCAGGTTTGTTCCGATGAAGAGTATGGAACTTCTCCAAAAATCCCTTTCTATACCTTCCATGAGAAGACACTGCAGATCTTGCAGGAAAAATGAGTGCAATTCCTTTGTACTGTTCTTTTCTGCATAGGAGTCTCAGGTGTTAATTTGCATTTGAGAGATTAAAAACAAAAACAAAACAATAGAGCATGACATTCTCATTCAGCCTTTAGTTTGCACGGGGGTTATTTTGTTATAGACATTGAGCTCATATGCCATCCTGTACGGCTGGATCTTGGTCGGAAATAGAAGCTCCACCCTAACTAAATATTACTCAGTGTGTGGTTAACACCTTAAATATTGAATATAATTTCTCATCACTAGCCTCAGCACTTACCTCAGGATTTGAGTTATCCCTTGTAAACCCGATGGTCTCATGTGGTGAATGTTTCATAAGTGAGGAGTCTTTAGGAAGTGTATCATCTCCATGTTTAAATCTTAGCATAGCTGTCTAATGCTCTCTTTCTTCTTCCCTCCAGCAGTGCAGATGCTCCACTTGCCCATTATCTCTGCAAGACAAAGTATAATAAATCATAGACATAGATGTGCCTTTCTTGCTGCTTGCAATGCAGTACTCTCTGGAAGGTATTAGCAATTTGATTCAAAGCCTACTGAAGTCCACTAGAATAGTTTTCACAGGACTTACAGCCAAGGAATACTCTATACTACCTGGCAAACTAGCACCCAGAGCAGACCCTCCTGCCTCTGTACGCCAAACCTATAAGCATGGGCCAAGGAGAGCAGAGCATCCACAAAGCTCAGGTTGCACCTGAGCACAGTTACAGTCCGCCATGCTCACACAGGCAGCTGGATGGAAAATGGGATGAATACAAAAGGATGAATCCTGGCTTAGGGTGCTCAGAAGGCCATTTTTTGCAGGCTTTTTCAGTGCAGTTGACACACAAAGACATATTTGGGCTCTACACTGCTAGCTACCTTCTAGCAAGTCTTAATATACTGAGACCAGCTGAGACACCATTGTTTTACCTTGAGAAAATTCAGAAAAGGCTGCTGTAAAATTTCCTATTTGTGTTCTTTGAAAGCACAGTGAGCAGAAAAAAATCCTTTTAAATGCCAATTATTAGTACTGTGACTGAAGAAGAGACATTGGACAGATCCAAATATTAATCCGTGATTCCACAAATGGAATTCCTTCTTACAGAGGTTTTCTGTGGCAGTGGGCAGTCTGACATGCTTTGTGTTTCCCTCAGTTCCCATTTCTTTGTTGTTTGCTATTTGATCTCACCTTCTCTTTTTCTTCTTTGCTGAGAGCTTTAACTTCCTTTTTTTTTTCAAAAGTTTTTATTTTTCCCTTCAAAAATACTTTTTTGCCTCAAGCCATATCTGAGCGCTTCACTGTTTCTAGTGTATCTGTTCTCAGAGCAAGTACAAAACAGATCTGTTTTAGAGAAGGAAAATGAGGCACAGCGACATTAAATGCTTAGCCCCTCTACATCTGTCACAGAACAAAAATCTAAGATCAGAACAGGTAAGTCCTCAATTAGGTTTCCAGCAGTGGAGTAAAACACACCAATTAGGTCCAGTTAGGTCCCACATGGTCCTGATGTAGTATACGCTCCTGCTAAGTTTTCACCAAGATCCTGGCAGCTGGGATTAATCTAGTCTTAAAGATCTATCATATGATCTGTTATTCTCTTAGGGTTCATGCAACTTCAGGTTTTCCCAAGCACTGGTTATTTTTTTGCATCCAGTATGTTCTATCCAGTTTGGCTAGCGAGTTCAGAGGGGTTGCAAAGGAGGCCAGGAAGGTTTGCTTTTAGCCTGAGAAGGGCAGGGAAAAAGGACAAAGTAAACCCATTTTCATTTCCCTAGGCAAGAATGGGCAACAGAAAGCAAGCTGCACATTCAGTCTCTCCAAGTGAGAAGACAATAACAAGAATTATAAAAGGAATTATCAGTAACAGCGCACAAAAAGAAGCTCCCAAATCATCCACTACGTGGCCTGACTCAAGATCAAATACATTGATATTCAAACACAGGAGAGACTCCCTTTTACATTCAGCACGGATGACACTTACCAGCTCTTTTGCTCATGCTCTCAAAGGAGTGTTAGTCGAGATAAAAGAGTTATACCTTGGGACTTAAACAGCAGCTATTACTGTAAGTAGAGAGAAGTCGGGTGCAGATAACAAAGGGATAGTGAGACATGATGGACTGGCTGGGGCTGAAAGAAAGAAATGTCTGCAACATGAAAGGAGTCTTAAGTCTCCCCTTTGATCTTCTTTAGTATCCTCCAGTATAATTTTGTCTGTTTATGCACTCCAGTGACCTCCACTGCTGTAATGTCTAAATGCCTTGCAGGTGCTAAGATGTCCATCCTCACAGAATCCATGTGAAGGAGGGGAGAAGTGGTCCCACAGCACAGAACGGACACTAAAGGAACAGGAAAGGTGATGCCACTTCCCTTGCAAACCACTGTGCAAAGTAAGGGGATTTAAACAGAATTCTGCATGTTTCAAAACAGAGACGGTTTGCAGGAGAAATTATTTGTCATCCTAATCCCTGCAGCTCTGTTTATCTCGGATCAGAATGGGAGTGCCAAATTGGCATACTGATTCATGTACCAAAAAAGAGCGTGCCTATAAGCACAGATCATGATTTGCATGCTTATTAGCCTTGACTGCCAGGGAACATTCTGGTTTTTTAGTAAGCAGAGAAACAGTAAAAATATGCTAATAGCAGCATATCAAATTTGGGCTTTAGCCAATCTGTCAATATTGAAATTGCTTGCCTGTAATATAGTGGGTAAACAACTTGCTGTATAGGATGATCTGAGGCATGATTTGAACTTGTTGAAATTTAGTCATTTTGTGCCTGAAAAACTCACAGAAGATCAGAACACTAAACATAAGCATATATGCAAGACATATGCCATACTGACTTTCTATTCCGTTCTGTTGCTGCCCTCTTTTACGCTTTGAGCAATGGTTCATGTGAGAAACTGGGATGGTTAGGTCATTCCCAGAAGGAATCACTTGAATCACACTCGCTATATGTCCTCTACCTACACTCTGTTCTTGTTCTTTGCTCCATAATAAAGACAATATTTCTTATGACCTAAACTTCATGTAAATCTGCCACCTCCTTATTACTACAGACAACTATAGCTTCTTCCCACAGCCGTGATGCACAAGACATGTCAAACATTAATGATCTTTTCTTAACTCTCCAGAATTCCCTTCTGTCTGAACATAGCATTCCTGGTTTACAGATTTGCCAAGGACTAGAGCTCTCCTAATGACATCGCCTCTTACACCCTCTATCTCCAGTCCAAGAAAAGTCCAGCTCAAAAAATCCTCAGTTACATTAATGCTTGCAGTGATCATGATGCACAACCTGATCCTGAACTCCTGAAAATGACTGAATAAAACCTTCCGCTGCTTTCTGGGTGTTTATGTGCGGAGGGAACTGCCCATCAGCAGATAACACTTCACCATTGTGCTTCTCTTCTGGGCTAAGATCTTCCAGCCAGACTAATAGCTCCTGCTCCTGCTTTGTGGTCACCATCTGAAGTTGAGCTGCTGGATCCCCTTTGCCTCCAGTTTAGCCACACAGGATAGAATCAGGACACCATCTCTAAACACTAGAACTCACTCCCTGACTCGGCTTGCTCTCTGAGTCCTAGGACACAAGGCAGGGCCAACCGACCACGAGAGGCCTCCAGCCTCTCGTCTACCCCTGGAGCCTCCTCAATCACTCTACACTACTGGAGCAGCACTTCATTAATCTCCAGACAAACTGGGCTTATTAGATGGTTCCTTCAGCACTGCATGGCTAGAATTAGTCTTAACATAGACATTGCCCGGTGGCTGCACCTTTGTTTTGACTCTCATAGAAGGACTACATATATCCCAGAGTGAATATATATACATATATATACATATATCCCATATATACATATATCCCAGAGTGATCCCCTTCATCTCTGAGGCACATGCTGAAACCAAGGAGGTGTAAAAGTCCTTTTTGAGGAGTGCTCCAGACAGATGGAAGAAAAAAAGATGGTTGCGTTAATGAAATGATTTTGCCATGATTTTTTTATTTTTGAAGTATGGGTTTGAAAGTCCCACTTTTCTGAACAGTTATAAACAAAAATAGAGAAATTAAAAAAAAAAAAAAAACTTGGCTCAGAAAGACTTCATGAAGTTGCCTATGTTTACCCTCAACATTTCTTTGCAGCTGCTCCTCCTCTAACACATGAAACAGTTTGTGGAGTAGGATACCCCACACCAGGAAAGCCCTTGAACCAAACAGGCCCCTCAGACCTTGCCATGAAGCCCAGTGACTTGGACAGGGGCTTCCATTGTTTTCAGCTTCATGATTCCTCCTGTGCAGCTGAGAAGAGGTTGTCTCTGACTTCAGACCAAACTTTTATTTGCTCTAGGTCTGCTGAATAGTCAGTTCTGGCTCCCAACCCTCAAATCAAGAAGAATAACCAAAAGATAAGTAGAATCTTTTTAAGAAGAAACTGGTTGGCAGGCAAAAAACATTACCATCCATAGCGCAAATGGAAAAAGTTAGGTACACAGAGCAGTATGAGGAGGACAAGGAAGTCATTAGCTCAGAAAACCAACACAGAGCTCAGCAATACCATCCATGACCTAAGGAGTCCCACATACCATGTCCTTTTCTAGACATGGCATCTTTTATTTCTTTCCTCTCATCGTGAAGGGTGCATTTGTCAGAGACACAAGCCCTTCAGCTGACAAAGCGCCCTGCTAGGCACGCTAGGTTTAACGACAAGTATTTAATGCCAACACCTCAGGAGCAGGAATCCCAGTCACTAACTGGAAAATCTCAGAGCTTAAGACTGTTTCCAGGCTTAGTGGCTATACAGGAAAGCATGAGAATGTGCCCCTTGGAACTTGAAAATAAGAAAATCATCCAAATCCCAATCCAGAGATTTAAAAGCCCTGTAGATTTTGTGATCACCTGGTCTTCCGAGCTGCCATGTGTTTTGTTCTGAACAAGTTAGGTTTTCAGACTGTCCACCAAGTTTTGAAATTTATATTTGTGCATAATCTACACCCACACATATGCCAGAGGGAAAGAGCTTTGTTCTGTTTCTTCCCATGGGATGATTTTTAGTTTCACAGACAAGGATGAAAATTAAATTAATAGGATATTCAATGACTTGCCATGAAAAAATAGTGTGCTGATATCTGGAGGACAGCAGGCCCCTCTTGTTCTTTGTAGAGATTCTAGGTGGGGTATCTCAGATAGCACAGGGTGGTAATTGTAAAGAAAAGTTAACTTGCTAATAGCAATCACTTTATCTTGTTTGCCAGTAATTAGTTATGTAAATTTGTTCTGCCCTTCAACTCCATACCAGTGCATCAAGGTGACATGCCACATGTGCATAATTACAGCTAGTGATATTTCCAGACCTTGATCTACAAAATGCAAAGTGCCACTTATTAGAAAGTCCACACAATCAAAGAGGCTTCCTTCATTTCTCTACACATGTTTGCTGTTCTCTTTTGATAGGCACAGCATGTAAGAAGCCAGTGGGAAGCACACACTGCATGCACAACGTGGCTTCTCCTTTGTTAATTAGCTAAATCAGGTGCATAATGTAGTCTGTATAACTCCTAGAGAGTCTGAATATTATTGCTCTAACAACACTAGAAAATGTTGCTTTATTCAAGTCTGCAAGACAATAAAAAATAAAAAGGAAGACAGAAAATTATATTTATTTATTGTTTATACAGCACCATGGCACTTCACAGGCAAATGATATAAGACTTTCAACCCCCAAGGAATTCTTAATCTATGAGCCAGATTCAAGCTGTGTCATTCTCTGCTCCACTTGAGTTGTCCCTCTGACTTTAGGTTGATTCAACAGAAGTATTAGCATCAGGATCTGGCTTTAATTAAAAAAAAAGGCTAATAAGTAGGATTAAATGAAAATGATGTTGCCTCAGCCTTAATTCATTTAAAGTGGAATGAAAAAAACAAAAACTTCTATCCTCAGCCATGTTTCACTCCTTGATATCCTGACTCATAAACTCATGGAACCATCTTGCACAGTCAGACATTCAGTTCAGTGCTCACTGTGCTTAGCCATAATAAAACTGAGCTGCTGCTGACTTAAAAACTCCAATTAGCTTGCACTCCTTAATAAACACAGGCTAATAAACACAGCTAATGCTTCTTTCAGTTATAGGAGCACTTCAAGTGTGAAGGGTGAAAGAGTTCCATGCAACTAACAAAATGAGATAGACATCATTCCAAACCCTCCCCAATTCTTTTCTTCTTATGTATCAGCTCCTACTTCCAGAATCCATACTCACAGAAGTAGCAATTCTTGCTCTTTCCTCTATCAATAACCCACCAGAGAGGCCAAACTTGTCCCCATGCAGCACTGTGGGAACATGGTCTCCACAAAGGACAGGGGGACATGATGCTGGCAGCAGCTGTTTTTGAGTTATACAAGAATTCAAATTCCAGCTAGAATCTGCTTGCACAAGTAGCAGAAAGGAAGGTAGCTGAACTGATAGAGTTGGGTTGGTCTTTTTTGGACCTAGGCCAAGGGTACACACGTTTCAAGCCACAGAGAACTTCTTTGGAAAAGTTACCAAACAGCAGGTACAGAGCCAAAGTTCACAATGATACTACATGTGATAGAGAGGAACAGCTTCTGGGAAAGTTCATAATAATTTGTTTTTAAAAAGGGTGTATATGCA
Organism: Nothocercus julius; assembly: GCA_013398735.1. Classification (NCBI taxonomy): domain Eukaryota; kingdom Metazoa; phylum Chordata; class Aves; order Tinamiformes; family Tinamidae; genus Nothocercus; species Nothocercus julius. Next base: position 2,884,214 of record VZSV01000086.1, read on the forward strand.
GAGAATGGGTATCATACCGTATTCCAGCATTAGAAGGGAACAGGCAAAAAAAAAAAAAAAAAAAAAAAAAAAAAAAAAAAAAAAAAAAAAACCTATCATAGTAACATTCAATAACATTGAATTAGCTTAAATGTAAAGGCAATCTTGTAGATAAAGCATCCTTTCTCTGAAAAAGAGCTAAATGCACAGGCAGCACAGAGCCAGGAAAAGGCAAAAAAAACATGGTATCCTATATCCTAACCCAGGCAGACAAAGACCTCTCCATTTTATAGTCACAAAACTTCAAAGGGGAGGCAAAGTGCTATTAACCCGAGGAGGTAAACTAGGCATGGCACAACTGAATGACCATCATTAGCGATACCCGCTTCGGTGAAGGGTCTGAAGGTAAGACGCACACGGGTTTCTCTAACGCAAGCTAACAGCTTGCGGCCCCCTCCTACTTAGCAATGATGTGGGGATGAACAACAGACTTACGAGAAAGGCTGCTGGTATCTAGCAAAATTAATGCTTTGTTACAAGAATGAATCAGAGCAAGCTTCCAAATTTGAGGTGACCCTGTTGTCTCCTGTGTTTCTTGGACTTTGGTCAGTTAGTCGCCACCAGGCTCTCTGAGCGTGGTGGTCGTGCTGCCTAGCACATGGAGAGCCAGACCCCCATTCCCCACCATTTCCCTGGGGTATGGCTGGGTGACGGCAGCGGAGTCGTGATTTTCTCCTTCCAAAGCCAGCTCTATTCTGGGCTACGGCAACTGGCTGCTGCACTCTGAGGCTAGCGCAGGCAGGGCTCCGCGAGCTCTGGCCACGTGCCCTCCTTACAGACTCTATTTTGGGGGCTCTCATAATAGCTGTCTACCTTCTCCTCACTCTTGTGGTGAGCCTCATGCTGAGGGGTTTTGTCAGCGCAATGGGCTCAAGCTGTTCCCTTGGAGGCGAAAAGCAGATAATCTGGCCCAGCCTTTGTGATGTAGTTTTAAAATAAGCACAAATCTCACTCATCCTTATGCTCATTTGGACCCTGGGGGCCTGATTCTGCTCTCTGGTAGACCTGCTGTCTCAATCCAGTGTGCCACTTTGAAATGATTCCAGTTTTACATTGCCATAACAGGGATGCAGGTACAAACAAAGGGAATGTTCTGTAAGATGGCCATTTTCGTGACACTACCAGTGAAACTTCCCATGCTGGGCAAAATTCAGTGACACTGAGGGAAAACACAAGATTCCTTTTTCCCATTTTGCCCAGTTGGGCTGATTGTTCCCAGAAAAGGCATCTCGTCCAGTGCACTAATACTCAAGGAGAAAAAAGTCACTTCTCTCTTCTCCTCCTTAGCTGCTGCATCAGGGAGATTTCTCCTCTCTCTGAGCAGAGAGGCAGAGGACACTGTCCCTGCTCCCTCCGCTTGCTGGGTACTTCCATGCGTCAGTGAGCTGCAGGGCAGCAGGGGCAGGGGGACCCACGGGCAGCTCTTGACCCTGCACTCTGCCTCTTTCCCAGAGCAAGGGGACTGGGAGAAGTGAGAGCAAGCAGCAAAAGAGACTGAGGCCAAGGCCTTCAGTGAAAAAGTGCCTTCCTCTCACAAACCAGTTCGATTAGAAACATCTTAATGGAGCCCAGCTTAAAAACTCCCACTGACTGAGTCAAGTAGGAGCAAAGGGAGTATATATAACTTAGAGCAATATTGCAAGTTAGGAGGCTTTACCCTGGTTTCCTACAGGTCTCCAGTCAAAAGCAAGAATGAAAGCAGAATTAACAGGCTATTGATGAAGGACCGGTTTAATAACAGATCTGGGAAGATGGCAAACCTTTGCCCTGACCTGATACACCTTCTAACACCAGTTTGATTCTGTCCCTACTAGCAGAACTGCTTGAAATATCAGGAGATGATCAGAGCCCTGAATGTTATCACAGCAAAAATGCCTCTGCTTTTACATGTTAACTTTTCTTGCATCATCAAGGAAATGCATAAATTGTGAGCTTCAGAGACTGGATGCATATCCCTGTTTAAAGCCTTATAAAAAATACTCCAGCCAAGATAAGGAATGTCTTGGAGAAACAGGATTTTCTTGTCCATTGATTATATTATGTTTTTTTTTTTTCCAAAGATTCTTACTAGAGCAAAGCATTAAAAAAAAAAAAGAAAAAAAGAAAGAAAAGAAGGTGCTTTGAAGCTTTGATAGCAAGCAAAGACATACCAGAACTGAGCAAACTGTCTTGGTCCAAAGTTTATTCATCCTTAACTTAGCAAATGGTTTTCTTGTTCTCAACGCATTCTTGTGGCTGGATGCCTGCGCAGTGCTTGCAGACAAAGCTGAGAAGTATTATTAGTACAGTTTTTTATAGCAACTTGCCTTGAATGGCTGCAATGAAGGACTCCCGACTGGGTGACCCAGGGTGCAGATGAGTATAGAAGCTGTGTGATTCATTGTGCACACTGCAGCCTGGAACACGCAGCAAATCATTTGTCTGGGGAAGAACTGAGCCTCTCTCTGACTTAGGGGGCCTGTGATCCAGCTGCCATTTACGTGGGTTTGTTACTTGAATTACACTTCGTGACCCTGTTTCCCAAACATGCTCTTATCTTTTAAAAGTGAATGCGTGGTGAAGTTACCTAACACCCAAGGTTCAGGATTTAAACAGAATTGCTTGATTGCAAAAGGGAATGCAGGTTGGGTAGTGCTATTTTTGTTCCTCAGCTAGGTATTCAAGTATTTCCAGAGCAAATATCCACGTCAATGTTTTTAAAAATAATTATCTGAGAATATTTTTTCTTTTTATTGTGTCTTTATGAGTGACTACAAACTGGACTGACAGCATCTCTTCTCTGAAGATTGCCCAGAGAAGGAGGATGCTGTATACATGCAGAGATAAATTCAATCATTTGATTGCTTAAAAAGGTGTGCATGTTCTGGTTACTTCCTAGCTAAGCAGGTGTATTAGGGAAGAGCAATTGATATCACCTTAAAAACACAAGGACTAGATGTGGAGTAAACGGTATTTCTGCTCCATCTTGTCAAGGCTAAGATGATTTTGAGCATATTGTACAAATGAGGTTTGGGTACCTTGGAAATTTTATGGCAAAAGCAGTTGTGGATTTGGAAGAAATGACTATTTAACATCTGGAATAAAGTAGCAAGGAAGAAAGGGTTTTCAGGTTTTGGTTTTGAACCTGAAGGCCTTAATTCAAGAGTTAGCTTCTCAGTTCACTTCCGAACATGGCCACAGGAATCTTCCCAGGGAATCCCGTGCACTTTAGAGCAGG